>JARQOD010000004.1:353767419-353920060 GCA_033576555.1 Oophaga sylvatica
TTTATTTTTGGGCCATGGCAGAGTCAAGTAAAGGGAAGCCCCATTTGTTTTGGCTGGAATTGAAAAATGGACGCCATGTCGCATTTGAGAGTCCTGATGTGCCTAAACAGTGGAAACCCCACAAGTGACCCCTTTTTGGGAAAAACTAGACCCCCAAGTAACTTATCTAAATGTGTCGTGAGAGCTTTGAACCCCAAGGGCTTCACAGAAGGTTATAACGTAGAGCCGTAAAATTAAAAAATCATATTTTTTACACAAAAATGATCTTTTCATCCCAATTTTTATTTTCCAAAGGATAAAAGGACCCCAAAGGTTATTGTGCAATTTGTCCTGAGTACGCTGATCCCCCATATGTGGGGGTAAACCACTATTTCGGCGCATGGTAGAGATCGAAGGGAAGCAGCGCCATTTGACTTTTTGGCTGGAATTGAGATTGGACTCCATGTCGCATTTGGGAGTCCTGATGTGCCTAAACAGTGGAAACCCCCCACAAGGACCCCATTTTGGAAACTAGACCCCCAAGGAAACTTTTTCTAGATGTGTGGTGAGCACTTTGCCCCCCCAAGTGCTTCACAGAAGTTTATAACGTAGAACCTGTGAAAAAAAAAAAAAATCATATTTTTTTCCACAAAATAATCTTTTTGCCCCCAAATTTTTTATTTTTATAAGGGTAACAGGAAAAAATAGGACCCCAAAAGCTTTTGTGCAATTTGTCCTGAAAACGTTTGATACCCCATATGTGGGGGTAAACCACTATTTTGACACATGCAGAGCTCGGAGGGGAAAGGAGCACCCGTTTTCGAATGCAGACTTTGGGAATGGTCTGCAGGTGTCATGTCGCACTTGTAGAACCCCTGATGTGCCTAAACAGTAGAAAACCCCCCCACAATTGACCCCATTTTTGCAAACTAGACCCCCCAAAGGGAAATTATCTAGATGTGTGATGAGCACTTTGAACCCCCAAGGCTTCACAGAAGTTTATAAGTAGAGCCGTGAAAAATAAAAAAATCAAAATTTTTTTCCACAAAAATGATCTTTTTGCCCCCAAATTTTATTTTTATAAGGGTAACAGGAGAAATAGGACCCCAAAAGTTGATGTGCAATTTGTCCTGAGTATACAGATGCCCCATATGTGGGGCAACCACTGTGATCGCCTTACTGCGATCTTGGGAGGCAGGGAATTTAACAAATCACAAAAGGAAGAATTGGTTTTATTTTTACGCCATCCTCGTGCGGTATTGTGATTAGGCGGGCTTTATTTTTCGGGTCGGTGCGATTACAGCGATACCAGATTTACATCCTTTTTTCATGTTTAGCTTCTATCACATACTAACAGACCCTTTTTTTTTGAAGAATTTTTTGTAAGAAATTTTTGCATCGCCGTATTTTGAGAGCTATAATTTTTCCATATTTCGGCCAACAGAGTTATCTGCGGACTTATTTTTTGCGGAACGAGCTGACGTTTTTATTGGTACCATATTCGGGAACATAACGTTTTTTGATCGCTTCCTATTCCGATTTTTGTGAAAGCAGAATGAACAAAAACCAGCAATTCAGGAATTGTTTTTTTTTTTTTTTCTCCGCTCTGCGTGTGGTAAAATTGATAAAGCAGTTTTATTCTTCGGGTCAGTACGATTACAGCGATACCTCATTTATATATTTTTTTATGTTTTGGCATTTTTTGCACAATAAAAAATTTTATAGAAAAAATAATTATTTTTGTATCAGTTTATTCCGCGAGCTATAACTTTTTTATTTTTTCGGTGATGATGCTGTGTAGCGGCATGTTTTTTGCGGGACAAGATGACGTTTTCAGCAATACCATGATTATTTATATCCGTATTTTTGATCGCGTGTTATTGCACTTTTTACAAGCGGTAGGATGATACCGCTTGGAAAAAGTATAATTTACTACTTTTTTGTGGTTTTTTTACAGCTTTCACTGAAGGAGTAAACTAGGGTTACGCTTTTATAGATGGGATTTTTACTGACGCGGCGATACCAAACATGTGCATTTTTTTGTTTTTTTATTACATAAAAATGTGTATTTTTTTAGGGGAATTTTTTTTAATTATTTTTTAATATTTCTTTTACAATTTTTTTATAAAAAATACTTTTTTTAACTTGTCCCTTTATGGGACTTTCACTTTTTTACTTTTGATTGCAGTTACAATGCATTGCAATGCTCCAGCATTGCAATGCATTGTACGTATAGTGAAAGCTGCTGTGACCATGGTCACAGCGGCTTTCCGTAGCTAGATGACCCGGAGGTTGTCATGACAACCCCTGGGTCATCAAGGCGGAGATCGGGCCCTGCAAATACATTGCGGGGCGCCGATCTGAGGCAGAGGGAACTCCCGACCTTCTGCCTCTCCCCCTGAGCGCTGCGATCGCAGCAGTCAGGGGGCTAACAGCCAGGGTCGGTGGGGGCGCCGCTCCTGGCTGTCAGTGCAGGAAGCTCGGCCACTGCAGCGCTGAGCTCCTGCACTGATCGGGCAGAAGAGGCTGAATGTTTGGTCAATCACATTCACTGACCAATCACAGCGCTGTAGGTGCGGGGACCGACTGCAAAGGTCCCCGCACCGCTTGCTGTGCCTGTCAGCTGTCATAGACAGCTGTCGGCACTGAACTACCACTGCGTGTTTACACGCAGTGGTAGTTCAAAGGCATGACGTGCACAGTCCGTCAAGGTGCCAAAACTGACACCTTGCCATGACAGACTGTGCACGTCCATTGACATTACGGGGTTAAAAAAAAATTGCACCATATTCCGATAACCATAGCGTCTCCATTTTTTGTGATCTCTGGTTTGGTGAAAGCTTATTTTTTGCGTGCTGAGCTGACGTTTTTATTTATACCATTTTGGTGCAGATACCATCTTTTGATCGCCCATTATTGCATTTTAATGCAATGTTGCTGTGACCAAAAAACGTAATTCTGGCGTTTTGACTTTTTTTCTCATCGCCATTTAGCAATCGGGCTAATTCTGATTGGGCAATTCTGAATGCGGCGATACCAAATATATGTATGTTTGATTTATTTTATTTTATTTTGAATGGAGCAAAAGGGGGGTGATGTGAACTTTTATATTTTTTTATTTTTTTAACATTTTTAAAAATACTTTTTATTTTTGGCATGCTTCAATAGTCTCCATGGGAGACTAGAAACTGCCCTAACCTGATTGGCTCTGCTACATACAGGCAATGATCAGATTGCCTGAATGTAGCAGAATTGTTGACTTGCTATGAGCGCCGACCACCGGGCGGCGCTCATAGCAATCCGGCATTGACAAACATAGCGGTCTACAGGAGACCTCTGGTTGTCATGCTGATCCATGGGTGACCCGCGATCACGTGACGGGTCAATGATAGGCAGATTTCTGGAGCAATTTGCTGGAAGCGCATGTTAAATGCCGCTGTCAGTTTGACAGTGGATTTAATGGGTTAATAGCCGCTGGTGGATCGTGATTCAATCCGCAGCTGTTCCCGGAACATGTCAGCTGTTCAAAACAGCTGTCGTGTGACGGTAAAGATGTGGGCTCACCTCCGGAGCCCACATCAAAGGGAGGGAGTCCGACATTGGAGTACTATTACGCCTGATGTCGAAAAGGGGTTAAAAGGATATTACCATCTCAAAGATCTTATTTCAATATGTGCTAGGTGCAATATTAATAATATTAGTAATTACCTCCAATTGGATATTTTGTATAGTGTTTTTTTTTCTAGTTGTGTTGCTTACCACATGTACAGGGTATCGCTGTCACTCAGGTATCTATGATTATGGCCACTATGGCACTCCTGGACGTGCTTGCGCAGTTAGTAAGGAGTTTATCATAATCACTGGCGGCGCGCTTAGTTAGAGCCTGCGCAGTAGCTCCCTGTCCAGCCACCTGTTTCCTGCGCTGCACATTATCAATGGCCAGGTTCTATGCGCACTGACTGCATAGGCTGACTAGGAGGCTCCTCTTGATATAGAGCTTCCAGACAGGACGACTGTGCAGTCAGTGTGCATAGAACCCGTCCATTGGTAATGTGCAGTGTAGGAGTGAAGCACTGAGCGGCGAGACTTAGTTTTGAACAGTCATTCTGTGCTAACAGAGTCCCTTTAAGCAAAGTTTGTTGAAAGTTCAGTCTCATTTTAAGTATTTTTGGGTGTAATGGATTGCCTCTTGGCAGTATGGACTTTCCCAGAGGAAATCCCTAGATTTCTATAAATAGTGTTCACTAGCAAAAGCTTATATGCATCTACCATATTTTTTGGACTATTAGACAGTTTTTTCCTCCAAAAATATGTAGGAATGGGGGGTTGCGTCTTACAGTCCGGATGTACCTGCTCTGGCTGTGGTGGGGAGGTGAGGGAGCAGCGGGTCACAGGAGGCAGGAGCTGGCCACTGAGGCTAACTCCTGTACCCGCTGCTAAAGAGAAATGAATATGCACTGCCTTCCACGCCCATGGGCGTGGAAGGCAGTGCATATTCATTTCTCTTTAATAGCAGACACTGCTGTTAACCGCAGCAGCCAGCTTTCTGCAGCTGCCTGGCATTCGTGTGTGCCAGCTACTTAATGCACTGAATATTTACTGTTCTCCACTCCCATAGGTGAGGAATGCAGTGAATATTCATTCCTTTTAGTAGCAGGCAGATGCTAACTCCCAGCAGTTGCACTGTACCTGCTATTAAAGAGCAATGAATATTCACTGTTCTCCACGCTTATAGTTTCAGTGTGGAGAGCAGTTAGTATTCTGGCAGCTGTCCTCGGCTTGTATGCTCCGCATGGCGCCCCTGCCATGCTTATAACAATCATAAATCAGCTGCTGGCATTGGAACAAGGCACTGCGAGGGAGCGCAGGAAGGTAAGTATAATGGTTTATGTTTTTTTTTTTTTAATGTTTTTCTGATTGAGGCCATGCATACCAGGATGGTGATGTGGGCCAATCATACCAGGATAAAGATGGAGCTATGCATACCAGGACAAAGATGGGGCCCTGCATACCAGGATAGGGATGAGGGGGCTATGTATACTACCGGGATAGGGATGAGGAGGACCATGACTATCAGGATAGGGATGAGGGAGCCATGCCTACCAGGCTTGGGATAAGGGGGACATGCCTACCATGCTAGGAATGAGGGGGCCATGGCTAGGGATGAGGGGGCCATGCATACCAAGATAGGGATGAGGAGGCTGTGCATACCAGGATAGGGATGGAGGTGCCAAGCATACCAGGATGGGGATGGAGGCCAAGCATACCAGGATAGGGATAAGGAGGCTGTGCATACCACGATAGGGATGAAGGGACCATGCGTACCAGGATAGTGAAGAGGGGGCCATGCATACCAGAATAGATATGAGTGAGCCATGCTGTAAGGTTCTTTGTCTCTGTTGACATGTTCCTTGAAACTCAGTTTTTCGTCGGCCATTTTGCTTTCTGTCTTTCTGCAGCTCTTGCCCTCAGTTAATATGGAGTTTCCAGTTTTCATGTTCCCGCCCTGATTCTTTCCTCTTGCTTCTTAAGCAGCCTCAGCTGAACAATCAGTGCTCCTGAATCAAGCCTCAGTCAGTCTTTGACCTGACTCCTGGAAGCCTTGGACTTGTACTCCAGCTATTCCCTACTGAGGAACCTTGGAACACTTTTGGACTCTGGAAACCTGCTGTTTGGTGAATCCATGTTTGCAGAGGAATTACGGTACAGAGAAGAGATCCTGAACCTGCTTTGGAGATTTATTGTAGTGCTTGAAGTTACTCTGGCCTGCTGTGTCTCCTGTCGCTGTTCCTGCAAACTGTGTGAACTTTTCAGCATGCTTGTATGAAGTAATACAAGTCATTTCATTTCAACCTATGTCTCCTGTGTTTTCCTCGCACCCAAGCACAAGACGCTATAGGAACTGTACACTATACATGACAAGATTCAGGAGCCAATGTTTAGTGTCTGCTGGGTCTGGGAAAGCCGTGTCTGCTGTGACTGTGGATATCAGATGTCCGTTTAATACCTTATGTGATGACAGTGGTTGTAACTTCTCACAACCATTCCAGGTGCGCGCATTCCCTTAAAATTTTACTCTGGAGTGTTACCACAGGTAAACACTATTGTTTTTGTTTTTTTTTCCTTTCCTCTTCCAGCACTTCTGCCTTAAAAGATCTGGAAGATGGAGGCCCGCATAAAGGAACTTTGCGGAGTGACTGATACAATCCTTTCAGATGTACAGACTTTAAAAACCCGTTTTGCAAGTCTACAGGACCTCACTAATCATAATTTGCAAGTGTTTGGACAGACTACCCAGGAATTGCGAGCCAGGATTGAGGCTCTAGAGGAACGAGCCCAGGCTCCTGCCATAACCCCGAGTTCTGGGATCCCCAAATTACCTCCTTTTCGTTTTGGCGGTGAACGTGAGAAATTCAGGGGATTTATTAATCAATGCAATTTATTTTTCTCTGCACATGCTTCACAATTTCCCACTGAACGATCCAAAGTGCTTACTATAATCATGTTGCTTACCAATAAGGCTTTGATGTGGGCAAACCCTCTGATTGAGACTGAGGATGATTGTTTGAATCACCTTGATGCTTTTATTTCAGCCATGGGGCAGGTGTTTGATGACCCCAATCGAGGTGCAACAGCTGAAGCAGCCATGTTAACTTTGCGCCAAGGTAAGCGTTCAGTAGCCGAATATGCCCTGGATTTCAGGAGATGGGCTCTTGATACCACTTGGGACACTTCCGCTAAAAAATCTATTTTTCGGAAAGGGTTGTCTCCACTGATTAAGGATGAACTTGCTCGTGCCGACCCTCCCACTGCGTTAGGTGACTTTATTAACTATTGTATCCGTATTGATGCTCGTCTGACTGAACGCAGACAAGAGAGATGGTTCGAAAATAATCGCACTAACCTTTTCCTACCTCCCTCCTCAGCTAAGGAACCTTTGAGTAGGATCACAAGGGAACCAGAACCTGAACCCATGCAGGTGGACTCTTTACAAAGATGGGTTAGTGATGCACGCAAAGAACATCGTATAAAGGAAAATCTATGTTTCTACTGTTGTAAGTCAGGGCACTTCATTATAAACTGCCCCAGCCGTTCTCGTAAGACTACTGCAGCAGTCATTCACTGTGAGTGTTGCGAGAGGAGCTCTGTCATGTCCGAGCCTCAGGCTCCAGAGAGATCTGCTGCAAGAGATCTTGATTTCTCGGACTTAAACTCTGTTAGTTCTGGGGACGATGACGGTATAAATGCTGCAATTTTTCAAGTTTCCTCAGCGGTGTCCCAGCTGAGTTGTAAAAGAAACAATTCTCGTTGCTTCCTTTCCATCAAACTCTGGGTTGACTCAGTCTGGGTGTCTAGCTCTGCTATGATCGACTCAGGAGCAAGTGGAAATTTCATGGATATCTCCTTTGCTCTGAAACAGGGGATACGTTCAGTGAAGAAGGCTACTCCAGTACAGATGGAGACTGTGGATGGCTCTCTACTGACTTCTGGACCAGTGGATCAAGAAACAGAGCCTTTGAGGGTCCTTATGGGTAAAGATCATCAGGAGAAAATGTCTTTTTTGCTTACCTCTTCTCCCCACTTTCCCATTATTCTAGGGCTACCATGGCTGCAGGCGCAGAATCCTACGATTAACTGGGAGACCAAGGAATTACACTTTCCGGAGAAACAGATGAGTCAAGGAGTTTCAGCTTGCTCTGTTCCTCAAGGAACCTTGTCAGTCCCTGAACTACCAGCTGTATACCAGGACTATGTGGATTTATGTGACAAGAAGAACGCTGATCAGCTTCCTCCTCACCGTCCATATGATTGTCCAATTGAATTATTGCCTGGAGCCGAGATACCTTTTGGTAAGATCTACCCCCTAGCGGGGCCCGAGCTAAAAGCTTTGAAGGATTATATAGATGAAAATTTAGCCAAGGGCTTCATACGCCCCTCTTCATCTCCCACAGGTGCACCCATCTTCTTTGTGAAGAAGAAAGATGGATCTCTGAGACCCTGCATAGACTATAGGGAACTCAATAAGGTTACTATTAGAAACCGTTATCCATTGCCTTTAATCCCTGAGTTGTTGGAGAGAGTGCGGCATGCCAAAATTTTCTCTAAATTGGATCTCCGTGGGGCCTATAACTTGGTCCGTATTAGACCTGGGGATGAATGGAAGACTGCTTTCAGGTCACGCTATGGACACTTTGAATATCTAGTTATGCCTTTTGGTCTGAGTACCGCCCCAGCCACTTTCCAACACTTCGTGAATGATATCTTCAGGGATCTCCTAGATACATTTGTGGTGATTTATCTGGATGATATTCTAATTTTTTCTAACTCCACAGAGGAACATCATGGACATGTGAGAATGGTCTTAGAACGCCTAAGACAAAACCATCTCTACATCAAACTTGAAAAATGTGAATTCCATAGGACCGAAATTCAATTTCTGGGGTATGTACTATCTACGCAAGGGATTAGTATGGATGGAAGCAAGACCCAAGCCATCAAGGATTGGCCAATTCCTAGAAATGTGAAGGAGGTGCAGCGTTTCATCGGGTTTGCCAACTTCTATAGACGTTTCATTAAGAATTTTTCTGAGGTAGTGTCACCTATCACCCAACTTACCCGGAAACAGTCTAGGTTCTCCTGGACTCCGCAAGTTCAGGAAGCATTTTCCTGTTTAAAGGATAAATTTACCACCGCACCTATCTTAGTACATCCCAACCCCGAGCTTGCCTTCATAATAGAGGTGGATGCTTCAGACTGTGCCGTTGGAGCTATACTCTCTCAGAGAACAGGTGAGAAGAATGTCTTGCATCCTTGTGCCTTCTTTTCCCAGCAGTTGTCTTCGGCTGAGAGGAACTACGATGTGGGCAATAGAGAATTGTTGGCCATTATTGCCGCCTTCAAGGAATGGAGACACCTTCTTCAGGGAGCTGCACAGCAAATAGTCGTCCTGACAGACCATCGTAACCTTGAATTTATCAGGTCGGCTAAGTGCCTGACTCCTCGCCAGGCTCGCTGGAATCTTTTCCTAAACCAATTTAATTTTGTCATTTCTTATAGACCAGGATCGCGCAATGGAAAGGCTGATGCACTCTCTAGGATTCATTCAGCAGAGACACGTCCACTTACTCCTCCTAAGACTATTCTTCCTGACTCTAGATTCCTTGGAGTGATTCATAATCAAGACCTACTTAAGGACATCAAGGAAGCATACCATGCGGATTCTTTGTTGGCTCAACCCCAAGGGACGTAAGTCTTGTCTTTAAGAATGGTGTGTGGATTCAGGGACAACGTCTGTATATACCTGAAACAGTCAGATTGAGAGTATTGCAACTCATCCACGATTCCAAGATAGCCGGGCATAGGGGAATTCTAAAGACACAAGAATTTCTTTCTCGTTTCTTTTGGTGGCCCACTTACAGGAATGATGTCTTAAACTATGTCACTTCATGTGAAGTCTGTGCAAGATGTAAAACACCTCGCTCCTCACCAACTGGTCTGTTGCAACCTCTTCCCACCCCGTCCCGCCCGTGGGGATCCATTTCTATGGACTTCATTGTGGGGTTACCAACCTCTCAAGGGAAGAACACCATTCTAGTGGTGGTTGACCGTCTAACAAAGGCAGCTCATTTTATCCCTTGTGTTGGATTACCCACTGCAAAACAGACATCAGACTTGATGATTAAGAATGTGTTTCGCTTACATGGAGTACCGGATGAGGTCATTTCGGATATAGGGGTGCAATTCACTTCAAGGTTTTGGCAAAATTTCTGTGCAGCATTGGACATTAAAGTAAACCTTTCTTCTGCTTTTCATCCCCAGACTAATGGACAGACCGAACGAACCAATCAAACCCTGGAGCAGTATCTCCGCTGCTTTATCTGCCACCTACAGGATGATTGGGTGGATCTACTTCCACTGGCTGAGTTCTCTTATAACAACTCTCAGAGCGCCTCCACTAAGCAGTCTCCTTTTTACTCCAATCTAGGTTATCATCCTAACATTCTTTCTCGATTTCCCATAGATACGCCCTTGCCGGCAGTGGCTGAAAGAATCACTTCTTTACAAAAGAATATGGATCTTCTAAAGGAAAATCTAGAATTGGCTCAGGAAAGGTACAAGAAAGCAGCAGATAAATTTTCGTAAACCTGCACCAGCTTTCAAGGTAGGAGATTTGGTCTGGCTGTCAACCAGAAATCTTAAATTAAAGATTCCATCGTCTAAATTGGGATATACAGTTAGGTCCATAAATATTTGGACAGAGACAACATTTATCTAATTTTGGTTCTAGACATTACCACAATGAATTTGAAACAAAACAAATCAGATGCAGTTGAAGTTCAGACTTTCAGCTTTCATTTGAGGGTATCCACATTAAAATTGGATGAAGGGTTTAGGAGTTTCAGCTCCTTAACATGTGCCACCCTGTTTTTAAAGGGACCAAAAGTAATTGGACAAATGACTCCAAGACTATTTCATGGACAGGTGTGGGCAATCCCTTTGTTATGTCATTCTCAATTAAACAGATGAAAGGGCCGGAGTTGATTTGAGGTGTGGTGTTTGCATTTGGAAGGTTTTGCTGTGAAGGAAACATGGGTCACAGGAGCTCTCCATGCAGGTGAAACAAGCCATCCTTAAGCTGCAAGAACAGAAAAAAATCCATCCAAGAAATTGCTACAACATTAGAAGTGGCAAAATCTACAATTTGGTACATCCTGAGAAAGAAAGAAAGCACTGGTGAACTCATCAATCCAAAAAGACCTGGGAGCCCACGGAAGACAACAGTGGTGGATGATCGCCGCATACTTTCTTTGGTGAAGAAGAACCCGTTCACAACATCAACTGAAGTCCAGAACACTCTCAGTGAAGTAGGTGTATCTGTCTCTAAGTCAACAGTAAAGAGAAGACTCCATGAAAGTAAATACAAAGGGTTCACATCTAGATGCAAACCATTCATCAATTCCAAAAATAGACAGGCCAGAGTTAAATTTGCTGAAAAACACCTCCAGAAGCCAGCTCAGTTCTGGAAAAGTATTCTATGGACAGATGAGACAAAGATCAACCTGTACCAGAATAATGGGAAGCCAAAAGTTTGGAGAAGAAAGGGAACGGCACATGATCCAAGGCACACCACATCCTCTGTAAAACATGGTGGAGGCAACGTGATGGCATGGGCATGCATGGCTTTCAATGGCACTGGGTCACTTGTGTTTATTGATGACATAACAGCAGACAAGAGTAGCCGGATGAATTCTGAAGTGTACCGGGATATACTTTCAGCCCAGATTCAGCCAAATGCTGCAAACTTGATTGGACGGCGCTTCATAGTACAGATGGATAATGACCCCAAGCATACAGCCAAAGCTACACAGGAGTTCATGAGTGCAAAAAAGTGGAACATTCTTCAATGGCCAAGTCATTTACCAGAACTTAACCCAATTGAGCATGCATTTCACTTGCTCAAATCCAGACTTAAGAGGGAAAGACCCACAAACAAGCAAGACCTGAAGGCTGCGGCTGTAAAGGCCTGGCAAAGCATTAAGAAGGAGGAAACCCAGCGTTTAGTGATGTCCATGGGTTCCAGACTTAAGGCAGTGATTGCCTCCAAAGGATTCGCCACAAAATATTGAAAATAAAAATATTTTGTTTGGGTTATGTTTATTTGTCCAATTACTTTTGACCTCCTAAAATGTGGAGTGTTTGTAAAGAAATGTGTACAATTCCTACATTTTCTAACACATATTTTTGTTCAACCCTTCAAATTAAACGTTACAATCTGCACTTGAATTCTGTTGTAGAGGTTTCATTTCAAATCCAATGTGGTGGCATGCAGAGCCCAACTCGCGAAAATTGTGTCACTGTCCAAATATTTCTGGCCCTGACTGTAAGTACATTGGACCTTATAAGATCAATAAGATTATAAGTGCTGTTGCTTGTCGTCTTCAACTGCCCAGAACTATGAGAATCCACCCTGTCTTTCATGTATCCCTACTAAAGGCTGCAACACCCAATACGTTTCCTGGACGTTCTTCTCCTTGCCCTGACCCAGTGCTGGTCGATGGTCAGGAAGAATTTATGGTGGAAAGGATTCTAGATTCCAGGTTGTACAGAAATCAGTTGCAATATTTGATTAAATGGCAGGGCTACCCAGTGGAGGACAACTCATGGGAACCAGTCAATAATGTAAATGCTCCTCGCCTGCTCCGCCAGTTTCATCAGAGGTACCCTGACAAGCCTGGTCTGAGGTCATCCGGAGGTTGTCCCTAAGGGGGGAGTAATGTAAGGTTCTTTGTCTCTGTTGACATGTTCCTTGAAACTCAGTTTTTCGTCGGCCATTTTGCTTTCTGTCTTTCTGCAGCTCTTGCCCTCAGTTAATATGGAGTTTCCAGTTTTCATGTTCCCGCCCTGATTCTTCCCTCTTGCTTCTTAAGCAGCCTCAGCTGAACAATCAGTGCTCCTGAATCAAGCCTCAGTCAGTCTGTGACCTGACTCCTGGAAGCCTTGGACTTGTACTCCAGCTATTCCCTACTGAGGAACCTTGGAACACTTTTGGACTCTGGAAACCTGCTGTTTGGTGAATCCATGTTTGCAGAGGAATTACGGTACAGAGAAGAGATCCTGAACCTGCTTTGGAGATTTATTGTAGTGCTTGAAGTTACTCTGGCCTGCTGTGTCTCCTGTCGCTGTTCCTGCAAACTGTGTGAACTTTTCAGCATGCTTGTATGAAGTAATACAAGTCATTTCATTTCAACCTATGTCTCCTGTGTTTTCCTCGCACCCAAGCACAAGACGCTATAGGAACTGTACACTATACATGACACATGCATACCAGTATAGGGATGAGGGGGTCATGCATACCAGGAGGTGGATGAGGAGACCATATATGCCAGGATAGGGGATATTAGTACAAAATTGACCACATTTTTTGCTTCAATTCTTTTTTCTAATTTCCTCCTCTAAAATCTAGGTGCATCTCATGGTCCGTTACGTCTTATAGTCCGACAAATACGGTACATAGATTTTGTGTTCAAGTAGCTTGCTATTCTGTTCATTTATATACTTATGTCCTATGTACTTGCTGGTTGCATCCGTTTGACAAATTAAAGCTTTTAGTTTATATCCTGTGAGACAGTGACTGGCATTGTCGTAAATGGCCAGTATGTGTCGCAGAGGATGAGGTCCTCTGCGCTGTAAGCCAGAAATGTTTCTCTGGGACCTGTAGTTCTACGAGCTTTGTTTTAGTTTATAAAGGGGCTTAGCCAGAGAGCTGGTTGGGACTGGCTAACCACACCCCCCCACCTATGGGGGTGGTTACAGCTACATAATGTGACTGGTTTGGTCACATGGTCTGTGTTGTAAGGTCATGAAAGGAGGACAGGTCTGTGTGTTGGAAGGTCCTGCGAGTGGACAGTCTTCATGAATAGCACATGGTGAGGCCATGTACCTGGATGGTCTCTGTGTTGGAAGGTCCTGCACGTGGACTGGATTCCTGAACAGCACAGGGCGAGACCATGGACCTGCAGATCTGGTGACGGCACTGCTTTGGGGAAGCTACCGTCCTTCTGAGGGTCTGGAACTCTCGGGAGTGCCCTTGTCTCAAGGCATCTTGTGGGACGGTGATCCCAGTAAGGCAGCTTAGGACTGACAAGGAGTCAACTTGTGGAGCGGAGCTCCTAGAAGGTAACCCAGAGTATAGGGGGGACTGTGTGCACTGATGAGGGTCACTTCATGTACTGTGCGGTCACCCACGGTAACTGGACGAAGTGAGGTCCAGCGTGTTTAGAGATTGCAATCTAATGTTGTGAGTCATGGAGTAAAACTGTGAAAGAGACACTGGCACGGCGTGCGGTCGCCGACGGTAACTGGACAAAGAGAAGTCCGGCGTGTTTAGTGATTGCGAGTGTACTATGAAGTGCTATGGACTATGCGTTAGGTCTGTGATATGTAACATGGCCTACAGTGGTTTATGCTGAGTCTAAATAAACCGCATGGACTGGTGAAATGAGAAAACGTTCCTGTGTGCCTTCATCCCGTTGCCAAGCGAGTGTCCTCAACACACACAGTGAATGCTATCTTACAATCCTTATTGTTATTTTTTTACACCTGAAAAATAAAAGTAACAAATTGGTATTTATTCTGTAGAATGTTTTACTTTAATAGTTTAATTATTTACAAACATATTTGCACACTACTTATTTTTCCATTTGTTTGAATTGGGTTTGTTGTGTCAATGGGCTAAAGGCACTGTCACACTTAGCGATCGCACCAGCGATCACGACAACGATACGACCTGGCGAGATCACTAGTGCGATCGCTATGTGGTCGCTAGTTAGCTTCCAAACACAGATCTCATCAGAGATCAGCGATCTGTATAACGACCTCTGCGGTCGTTGGGAAAACCTAGTCCCACCTGCGACGCTGGTAAAGTCGTTCATAAAGGGTGTCACATTCAGCGATTCAGGCTCACCAGCGGGACACCAACGACCAAAAAACGGCTCAGAACGTTCATAAGCGATCGACATCTCAGCAGGGGCCACATCGCTGCTACATGTCACACACAGCTGCGTCGCTAATGAGATCACTACTGCGTCATAAAATCGGTGACTCTTTAGCGTTCTTGTTAGCAATCTCGCTTAGTGTGACAGTACCTTAAGTGTTTTTTACATTATCATACGTACATAGTGTGTGTGTGTGTGTGTCATGCAGCATTCTAAAACAATCCCTTGATAACTGACTTTTACCATTCCCTGGATACAATGCAGGAACAAATATAACTTATCTGTAGCCCAGGGAGCATGTTTTGGATGCATTACAATATCATCAAATACAGACTTCATCATTGCTTAAAAGCCTTTATCATTTTAATAGTAGTTTGACTTGATAAGTCTATGTGGCTCTGACGTTTAGCAGGGTTTTAAAAAAAATGCACGGATTGCTAATGACTTTTCTGAAGTGTATGCTGAAAAAAGAATTTGAAGGAACCATGAGATAACATTGTAGTACATACATTTTTAGTGCTAAATAAACAGTGCTTAATAGGCATACTTAACCCCTTAATCACCTTCTTATGTCAGTCATTAAAGGCAAAGTGCTGCATCACACACTGTAAAAAAGGAAAATCATTGGAATCATAAGCAGTGCTAAAATATCCATGCCTCGACTGTGTGTTTTGTACACTTTTTTTTCCTTTTTTTAAGATTAATGGAAAGAAAAAAAAATAAAGACAAATACCTATATACCTACACTTCACTGAAAAATTATATCAATCTTGCCAATATATGCATGCCACAGCAGGGCTGGACTAAGACAAAAAAGCACCCCACCAGCTCACATACTATAAAACTCCCCCCACCCCTGATCAGTGGATTTTGCTATACTTTGTTGTGCCCACAACACTCCTTAGGCTGGGATCACACACAACTACAAAAAAACGGACCGTTTTAGTCGGTCGATTGTCGGATCAAAATGCAAACATCACACATCCTTCTGGCATCCGATTTTCCTTCAAAGATGCGATTTAGTCGCATGTGTGTGTACCTTGTAACATGCGATTTTCTTCCGACTTGCGAGAATTTCTCGCAGGCTTGCAAAACTGACATATAATGGATCCAAAAGAATAGTATTTAAATCACAAAATAAAGAATAGATATATACACATAGAACACATATATATATATATATATATATATGTTATTGTGACATGTATATATATATATATTTATAGTTCCTAGACTTCTACATACTGTACTAGCTGCTAATTCAATTGCCGGCTTTTGTGAAATCACAGAAGCCGACATGAAATGATACATTGTTTAGACACAGTTAACCATGTAATTTCATGTATTTTGATATATGTTTTGAACTTACAATTACATAAGTGTATGTGTGCAAAATTTCACACCTGTAGGGGTTAATTAAAGGTGTAAATTCGTTGTAAAAAAAAAAGGAATTTTATGCTACGAATTTACACCTTTAATTAACCCCTACAGGTGTGAAATTTTGCACACATATACTTATGTAATTGTAAGTTCAAAACATATATCAAAATACATGAAATTACATGGTTAACTGTGTCTAAACAATGTATCATTTCATGTCGGCTTCTGTGATTTCACAAAAGCCGGCAATTGAATTAGCAGCTAGTACAGTATGTAGAAGTCTAGGAACTATAAATATATATATATATATATATATATATATATATATATACATGTCACAATGACATATATATATATATATATATATATATATATATGTATTCTATGTGTGTATATGTATTGATTCTATTCTTCATTAAAGCTGTCAGTGTGCTTTTACAGTATAGGCAGGGATGAATTGCCGGCTTTTCTAAAGGACACCGATGCGATTTACTCGCAAGTCACACGTGCGGTCCGTTTGTAATCCGATTTTTCATCGCTCCCATAGACTTGCATTGGCGATAGTCGACCCACAATCGGTGACAATTGCAGCATGCTGCGATTGCATTCGGACATTTAAAACGGACCACAAAAAATCTGATACTGGGAGCTGCTCCATAGATTAACATAGGTCCGACTGCAATGCGATATTTCATCGTATTGCAGTCGTCCGATTTTGTCGCCAGTGTGACTCCAGCCTTAAAGGTGTTATTTGAAGACCCATGTGTGAATGGCACCACAGTGTGCATGATCGACCACAGGTCCATTTACATAGTGCTCTTTAGAGCACTGGTTCTCGGGATCATGGGGGTCCCAGCGGTCAGACCCCTAGTGATTGGAAAGTTCTCAGGATAGTGGATTACTTGGGATAATCAATTAAAATGGGTTTTCCAATATTTTTTTATTTTCCCATAGGAATACTGAAAATAATAAACCAATATTAACCTTCCCAAAGTCCAATGTTACCTCTCCTACAACAGGACAGGAGTGGTACTGTGTACTGTACATATGCAGGACAGGAGAAGTGGTGCTGTGCAGTGTATATTCAGGAAAAAAGAAGTGGTACTGTGCAGGGTATATACACAGGACAGTAAAAGTGGTACTGTGCAGTGTTCATACAGAACAGGAGTAGTGGTACTATGCAGGGTATATTTAGAGGACTAGAGAAGTGGTGCTGTGCAGTGTATATATAGGACAGGAGAAGTGGTACTGTGCAGGGTATACAGGACAGGAGAAGTGGTACTATGCAGGGTATATATACAGGACAGGAGAAGTGGTACTGTGCAATGTGTATATACAGGACAGGAGAAGTGGTACTGTGCAGTGTATATATACAGGACTGGAGAAGTGTTACTGTGCAGTGTGTATACAGGACAGGAGAAGTGGTTCTGTGCAGTGTATATACAGGACAGGAGGAGTGGTAATATGCAGTCTGTATATATAGGACAAGAGAAGTACTGTGCAGTGTATATATACAGAAGTGGTACTGTGCAGTGTATATAAACAGGACAGGAGTAGTGGTACTGTGCAAGGTATAGATACAGGAGAAATGGTATTGTGCAGTATATATATATATATATATTCAGGAGAAGTGATACTGTGCAGGGTATATATACAGGACAGGAGAAGGGACTGTGTAGTATATATACAGTTATATGAAAAAGTTTGGGCACCCCTATTAATCTTAAGCTTAATGTTTTATAAAAATTGGTGTTTTTGCAACAGCTATTTCAGTTTGATATATCTAATAACTATTGGACACAGTAATGTTTCTGCCTTGAAATTAGGTTTATTGTACTAACAGAAAATGTGCAATCTGCATCCAAACAAAATTTGACAGGTGCATAAGTATGGGCACCTCACCAGAAAAGTGACATTAATATTTAGTAGATCCTCCTTTTGCGAAAATAACAGCCTCTAATCGCTTCCTGTAGCTTTTAATGAGTTCCTGGATCCTGGATGAAGGTATTTTTGACCATTCCTCTTTACAAAACAATTCCAGTTCAGTTAAGTTTGATGGTCGCCGAGCATGGACAGCCCTCTTCAAATGATCCCACAGATGTTCAATGATATTCAGGTCTGGGGACTGGGATGGCCATTCCAGAACATTGTAATTGTTCCTCTGCATGAATACCTGAGTAGATTTGGAGCGGTGTTTTGGATCATTGTCTTGCTGAAAGATCCATCCCCTGCGTAACTTCAACTTTGTCACTGATTCTTGAACATTATTGTCAAGAATCTGCTGATACTGAGTGAAATCCATGCGTCCCTCAACTTTAACAAGATTCCCGGTGCCGGCATTGGCCACACAGCCCCAAAGCATGATGGAACCTCCACCAAATTTACTGTGGGTAGCAAGTGTTTTTCTTGGAATGCTGTGTTTTTTTGACGCCATGCATAAAGCCTTTTTGTATGACCAAACAACTCAATCTTGATTTCATCACTCCACAGGATCTTCTTCCAAAAAGAAATTGGCTTCTCCAAATGTGCTTTTGCATACCTCAGCCGACTCTGTTTGTGGCGTGCTTGCAGAAACGGCTTCTTTCGCATCACTCTCCATTCTCCTTGTGCAAAGTGCGTTGTATAGTTGACCGATGCACAGTGACACCATCTGCAGCAAGTTGATGCTGCAGCTCTCTGGAGGTGGTTTGAGGATTGTCCTTGACTGATCTCACCATTCTTCTTCTCTGCCTTTCTGATGTTTTTCTTGGCCTGCCACTTCTGGCCTTAACAAGAACTGTCCCTGTGTTCTTCCATTTCCTTACTATGTTCCTCACAGTGGAAACTGACAGGTTAAATCTCTGAGAAAGCTTTTTGTATCCTTCCCCTGAACAACTATGTTGAATAATCTTTGTTTTCAGATCATTTGACAGTTGTTTTGAGGAGCCCATGATGCCACTCTTCAGAGGAGATTCAAACAGGAGAACAGCTTGCAAGTGGCCACTTTAAGTAGCTTTTCTCATGATTGCATACACCTGGCTATGAAGTTCAAAGTTCAATGAGGTTACAAAACCAAAAAAGGGCTTTAGTAAGTCAGTAAAAAGTAGGTAGGAGTATTTAAAACAAGAAAATGATAAGGGTGCCCATACTTATGCACCTGTCAAATTTTGTTTGAATGCTGATTGCACATGTTCTGCTAGTACAATAAATCTCATTTCAAGGCAGAAACATTACTGTGTCCAATAGTTATTAGATATATCAAACTGAAATAGCTGTTGCAAAAACACCAATTTTTATCAAACATTAAGCTTAAGATTAATAGGGGTGCCCAAACTTTTTCATATAACTGTACACAGGAGTAGAGATAGGCAAACTCGATCAGTAAAGTTCTGCGTCCATACCGAACGCCTACTGTTTGGGCAAGGTCACCGAAAACTGACGGTGCTAGCGGTGATCTCCCCGAGGTCACCGCAGTTCAGCCCGGCTGGGAACGGAGCCTCAGTGACCTGACGTTGGATGGTGAACGTTGGTGGACAGCCATTTTCAGGTTTCTCCAGAGATGCTCAATTGGGTTTAGGTCAGGGCTCTGACTGGGCCAGTCAAGAATGGTCACAGAGTCCTTCTGAAGCCAATCCTTTGTTATTTTAGCTGTGTGCTAAGGGTCATTGTCTTGTTGGAAGGTGAACCTTTGGCCAAGTCTGCAGGCCAGAGCACTCTGGAAGAGGTTTTCATCCAGGATATCTTTGTACTTGGCCGCATTCATGTTTCCTTCAATTGCAACCAGTTGTCCTGTCCCTGCAGCTGAGAAACACCCACATAGCATGATGCTGCCACCACCATGTTTCACTGTTGTGATTGTATTGGGCAGGTGATGAGCAGTGCCTGGTTTTCTCCACACCGCTTAGAATTATCACCAAAAAGTTCAATCTTTGTCTCATCCGACCAGAGAATCTTATTTCTCATAGTCTAGTAGTCCTTCATGTGTTTTTTTTTAGCAAACTCTATGTGGGCTTTTATATGTCTGGCACTGAGGAGAGGCTTCCGTCGGGCCACTCTGCCATAAAAGCCCAACTGGTGGAGGGTTGCAGTGATAGTTGACTTTGTGGAACTTTCTTTCATCTCTCTACTCCATCTGTGGAGCTGAGCCACAGTGATCTTGGGGTTCTTCTTTACCTCTCTCACCAATGCTTTTCTCCCACGATTGCTCAGTTTGGCTGGACGACCAGGTCTACGAAGACTTCTGGTGGTCCCAAACATCTTCCATTTAAGGATTATAGAGGCCACTGTGCTCTTAGGAACCTTGAGTACTGCAGAAATTCTTTTGTAAACTTGGCCAGATCTGTGTCTTGCCACAATTCTGTCTCTGAGCTCCTTGGCCAGTTCCTTTGACCTCATGATTCTCATTTGGTCTGACATGCACTGTGACCTGTGAGATCTTATATAAACAGGTGTGTGCCTTTGCAAATCAAGTCCTATCAGTTTAACCCCTTCTCAACATGTGCCGTACTAGTACTGCTCTGCGGGAAGTGTGTTCCCACAAACAGCAGTATTAGTATGGTGCACCAATCGTGAGGCCTCACGCTGAGCGGCAATCTGGTGCGTGTGTCAGCTGTATGTGACAGTTGACTACCCCGCAGCAATGCCCACGATCAGTGCTAGCACTGATCGAGAGCATTTAACCCCTCTGGTGCCGCTGTCAGTAGTGACAGTGGCATAGAGAAGCATCACGCAGGGAGTCAGTTCCCTGCGCGCTTCCCTCAGGAAAACACGATGCGATTGCGTTGTCCTGAGGGTCTCCGTGGAGACCCCTGGCACCAAGATGGCCGTGGGGTCCTTCCGGGTCCTGCAGTGAGGTGGCATGTCGGTATGCCTTCTTCACGGCCTGTCAGATCACTGATCTGATACTAAGCTGTGCAAAGTATCACATCAGCGATCTGACTTTATATAGTAACTAGCTGTTTCCAGCCAGCTAACGCTCGGCACGCTCATTGCTATCTAATTAACGCTGCTGGTGATTAAACTAAAGTAAATAATGACAACATTCATTAGCGCTTACGCAGGTGGTAAATTAAATTAAAATTAAGTTAATAACAATAATCATCAAAAATCTGAATAATACTAATGATACATTTTATTCAGTGTAAAATCGAAAACAAACTGGATTCAGTAAGATGTGCGTTTTTTATTCATTCCAGCATCTAAACAAATTTCATAATGAAACATAAATTAAGTTAAAATTTGTCTGTATGTGTGGTGATGTGGTGGGGGGCAGGATTATGTGTGGCAATGTGGTGGGGGGGGCGGGATTGTGTGTGGTAATGTGGTGGGGGGGCGGGATTGTGTGTGGTAATGTGGTGGGGGGGCGGGATTTTGTGTGGTAATATGGTGGGGGCGGGATTATGTGTGGTAATGTGATGGGGGCGGGATTATGTGGTAATGTGATGGGGCGGGATTATGTGTGATAATGTGGTGGCGGGCAGGATTATGTGGTAATGTGGTGGGGGCGGGATTATGTGTGGTGATGTGGTGGGGGGCCGGTAGTATGTGTGGTGATGTGGTGGGGGAGTGGGATTGTGTGTGGTAATGTGGTGGGGGCGGGATTGTGTGTGGTAATGTGGTGGGGGGGCGGGATTGTGTGTGATAATGTGGTGGGGGGCGGGATTATGTGTGGCAATGTGGTGGGGGCAGGATTATGTGTGGTAATGTGGTGGGGGGGCGTGATTATGTGTGATGATGTGGTGGGGGGCGGGATTATGTGCGGTAATGTGGTGGGGGGCAGGATTATGTGTGGTAGGGGCAGGATTATGTATGGTAATGTGGTGGGGGGCGGGATTATGTGAGATAATGTGGTGGGGGGCGGGATTATGTGCGGTAATGTGGTGGGCCAGGATTATGTGTGGTAATGTGGTGGGGGGGCGGGTTTATGAGCTGTAATGTGGTGGGGGGGCAGGATTATCAGCAGTAATGTGGTGGGGGCGGGATTATGTGTGGTAATGTGTTGGGGCACGGGATTATGTGTGGTAATGTGATGGGGGCGGGATTATGTGTGGTAATGTGGTGGGGGGGCGGGATTATGTGTGGTAATGTGGTGGGGGCGGGATTATGTGCGATGATGTGGTGGGGGCGGGATTATGTGCGATGATGTGGTGAGGGGCGGGATTATGAGCGGTAATGTGGTGGGGGGGCGGGATTGTGTGTGGTAATGTGGTGGGGGGGCGGGATTATATGCGATGATGTGGTGGGGGTGGGATTATGTGCGATGATGTGGTGAGGGGTGGGATTATGAGCGGTAATGTGGTGGGGGGCGGGATTATGTGCAGTAATGTGGTGGGGGGGCAGGATTGTGTGTGGTAATGTGGTGGGGGCGGGATTATGTGTGGTGATGTGGTGGGGGAGCGGGATTGTGTGTGGTGGAGGGGCGGGATTGTGTGTGGTAATGTGGTGGGGGGCGGGATTGTGTGTGGTAATGTGGTGGGGGGGCGAGATTGTGTGTGGCAATGTGTGGTGGGGGGCGGGATTGTGTGTGGTAATGTGGTGGGGGCGGAGATACTGTGCAGGGGGCGGGATTAGCGAGTAATCACGATGCCTTTTATATATATAGATGTGTAATACTGGAAAAATGTAAAAAAAATATGTGTAAAATATATTTTTTTAAATTCCTAAATAAATAAAAAAATATATATTTTCCCAATAAATATATTTATTTATATAAATAAAAAAAACAAAAAGTACACATTTGGTATCGCTGCGTCCGTAACGTTCCGCTCTATAAAACTATCCCACTAGTTAAACCCTTCAGTGAACACGTAAAAAAAAAATAAACTAGGCAAAAACAATGCTTTATCATCATACTGCCGAACGAAAAGTGCAATAAAATGCGATCAAAATTACGGATGTAAATAAAAATGGTACAGCTGAAAACGTCATCTTGTCCCGCAAAAAACAAGCCGCCATTCATCTCCATCAGCAGAAAAATAAAAAAGTTATAGCTCTAAGAATAAAGTGATGCAAAAATAATTATTTTTTTCTATAAAATAGTTTTTATTGTGTAAAAGCGCCAAAACTTTAAAAAAACGATAGAGGTATCGCTGTAATCGTACTGACCCGAAAAATAAAGCTGCCTTATCAATTTTACCAAATGCGGAACAGTATGAAAAAAACAAAACAAAAAAACAATTCCTGAATTGCTGGTTTTTGTTCTTTCTGTCCACGGAAAATCCGAATAGAAAGCGATCAAAAAATGTCATGTGCCCAAATATGGTATCAATAAAAACGTCAGCTCGTCCTGCAAAAAACAAGCCATAAATAAAATGATTCTATCAGTCAAAATATGGAAAAATTATAGCTCTCAAAATATGGTGATGCAAAAACTAGTTTTCGCATTAAAAAGCGTCTTTTATTGTTTAACAGCAACAAACATAAAAACCCGATATAAATCTGGTATCGCTGTAATCGCACCGACCCAAAGAATAAAGTCGCATAATCACTTATACTGCACGAGGAACGGCATAAAAAATAAATAAAACCAATTCTTCACATGCTGTTGATTTTTTTCATTCTGCATCCCAAAAATTGCAGTAAGGCTCGGCGCACATTTATCCTGCACTCTGCGCTGAGTATTTGCACCGGAGTTTCAGTGTAAATCTCTGAAATAAGTGATTCAGACAGGACCTCTGGCAGAAATTTCCCTATAATGAGGCAGATGGAGGCACTGTGGGCGCCATAGGACCTGTAATCCGGCGGTGTCCGTCTTTTTAGGATTGCATAAAAATACCGTCGCCCACAGTTTTGTGCACTTCTGAAAAGGGCACCGCTGAACAGAAGCCAGACGGAGTCCAGAGTAAATCTGCTGCCTCGGTATAGTGAATGGATCCCTCAGGGGTTTCATCTGTCATGTCACTCAGAGATTTAGATGGAAACCCCAAAGTGCTCAGCGTAGAGCGCCGCATAAATGTGATCAAAATAAAAGCTTCAACTCAGTCCACAAAAAAGCAAGTCCCCACTTACTCCGTCATCTGTTAACGGAAATATAGGGGGCTTCCACCTTACTGGTAACACAAAGGCTCTAGAAAAGCTAAATGGCTTCACGCTCCCCAAAAGAAATACAGCAAATTCTGCGCTCCCAAATCCATATGCCCCCTCCCTTTTGAGCATGTTTGCCATTTCTGTAGCGATGAGAGCCCGCCTAATTTACGGGTGCGTGTCTCCAGAAGCATGAGTTGGGCATAATGTACTGGTCACTACAACGGCAGATTTCAATTTTCACTCATCCACTGCTGCTTGTTTCTGGAAAACACCCATTGAGTCAAAATCGTCACTACATCTGTAGATAAATTCCCAAAGGGATATAATTTCAAAATGGGGTCACTTGAGGGGGGTTTCCACTGTTTAGGCACATCAGGGGCTCTCCAAACGCTACATGGCATCTGCTAATTATTCCAGTAAATTTTACATTCAAAAAGGCGCTCCTTCCCTTCCAACCCTGCCGTGCGCCCAAACAGTAGTATTCCCCCACATGTGGGGTATCGGTATACTCAGGAGAAATTGCACAACAAATTGTATGGAGCAATTTCTCCTGTTACCCTTATGAAAATGCTAAATATGGAGCTCAAAACGATTTATTTTGGAAAAATGTTATTTTTTTTTATTTCCACGGCTCTACGCTATAAACTTCTGTGAAGCACCTGTGCGTTCATAGTGCTCAATACACATCAGTTCAGTTTCCTAAGGGGTCTAGTTTCCAAAATGGTGTCACTTTTGTGGGGTTTCCACTGTTTAGGCACATCAGGGGCTTTTCACTCGCTACATGGCATCCGCTAATCATTCCAGTAAATTTTACATTCAAAAAGGCGCTCCCTTCCCTTCTGAGCCCTGCCGTGTGCCCAAACAGTTGTTTTTCTCCACATATTGGGTATCTGCGCACTCAGGAGAAATTGCACAACAAATTGTATGGAGCAATTTCTCTTGTTACCCTTATGAAAGAAAATGCAAAATTTGGAGCTAGAAAAGATTTATCTGGACAAAGTGTGATTTTTTTTTTTTCACAGCTTAACGTTATCAACTTTTGTGAAGCACCTGGTGGGGGTTTTTAGGTGCTCAATACACATCTAGATAAGGTCCCTAAGGGGTCTAGTTTCCAAAATGGTGTCACTTGTGGGGGGTTTCCGCTCCTTCCCTTCCGAGTCCTGCCGTGTGCCCAAACAGTAGACTTCTCCCACATGTTGGGTATCGGCATGCTCAGGAGAAATTGCACAACAAAATTTATGGTCCATTTTCTACTGTTTGCCTTTGCGAAAGTAAAAATAATTAGGTCTAAAGGAAAATTTTTGTGAAAGAAAAGTAAATGTTTATTTTTTCTTCCAGTAAAGATGTATATCTTTGTACCGTGTTAGCCAGTAGATAGAAAAATAAATATTTTTCTATTTTTTCTTCCACATTCCAAAAATTCCTGTGAAGCACCTGAAGGGTTATTAAACTTCTTGAATGTGCTTTTGAGCACCTTGATGGGTGCAGTTTTTAGAATGGTGTCACTTTGGGGTATTTGGGAGTCACTTCAAATATAATGTGGTACCTAAAAAAATGGGCTTGTAAATTTTGTTGGAAAAATTAGAAATCGATCGTCAACTTTTAACTCATAACTTTTTAACAAAAAAAATGTGTAAAAAATTGTGCTGATGTAAAGTAGACGTGGAAAATGTTATTTATTAACTATTTTGTGTGACAAATCTGATTTAACCCCTTCCTTACCGATGACTGGATAGTATGTCATCGGTAAGGATCCCCTGCTTTGAGGTGGGCTCCGGCGGTGAGCCCACCTCAAAGTCGCGACATGTCAGCTGTTATAAACAGCTGACATGTGCCCGCAATAGGCGCGAGCAGAATCGCGATCCGCCCGTGCCTATTAACTAGTTAAAACCTGCTGTCAAAGCTGACAGCGGGCATTTAACTAGAGCTAACCGTCACGTGATCCAATGTTGTCCTTAATGACTAATGATGATAAATATAATCCACCTGTGAGTAATCAAGTCTCCGTATAAATGCATCTGCTCTGTGATAGTCTCAGGGTTCTGTCTGCACCTTGGGTCTTGTCTTGTGTGGTATATCCCTGCTTCTATGGATCTGGTTCTTAGTGCTTGTTCTTGTGCTGCTATGATTAGTGCCTCGGTGCGGTCTCGGAGTCCAGTTTTCTCCAGCCATTGGTAGGATTTCTCCATGTCAGCCACCTCCATTATCTGTCGATGGTACATCCCATGAAGAGGCTTGTCTTGCCATGGCACTTTATGTTCCTGTTCTTCCTTCCAGGTCTGTTGTTGCTACCTTAGGCTCTCTCTCAGCATCTCATCTTTTGGTGCCATTTTTCTGATGCATTCCTGGATACTCCTTGTTTCGTCTGTGATGGTGGCTTGGATACATATCAAGCCTCGACCACCCTCCTTTCTGTTGGTATACAATCTTTGGGTGTTAGACTTAGGGTGGAGACCTCCATGCATAATGAGGAGTTTTCGTGTCTTCACATCTGCAGCTTCCATCTCTTCTTTTGGCCAGCACACTATTCCAGCAGGGTATCTGATAACTGGCAGTGCATATGTATTGATGGCACGAATCTTATTCTTCCCATTGAGCTGGCTCTTCAGGACCTGTCTTGCCCTTTGATGCTATTTGGATGTTGCTGCTTTCCTTGCCTCCTCATCATGGTTACCGTATCCCTGTGGGATGCCGAGGGACTTGTAGCATGTCTGTACATCTGCTACGTGCCCTGCTGGTAATTCTACTCCATCGGTCTTGACTACCTTGCCTTTCTTTATTACCAACCGGCCTCACTTCACCAGTCCAAAGGACATCCTGATGTCTTCGCTGTAGATCCTTGTCAGATGGATATATATATATATATATATATATATATACACAGTGCCTTGCGAAAGTATTCGGCTCCCTGGAACTTTTCAACCTTTCCTCACATATCTTGCTTCAAACATAAAGATAACAAATGTAAATTTTTGGTGAAGAATCAACAACAAGTGGGACACAATTGTGAAGTTGAACGAAATTTATTGGTTATTTTAAATTTTTGTGGAAATACAAAAACTGAAAAGTTGGTTGTGCAATATTATTTGGTCCCTTTACTTTCAGTGCATCAAACTCACTCCAGAAGTTCATTGTGGATCTCTGAATGATCCAATGTTGTCCTTAATGACTAATGATGATAAATATAATCCACCTGTGAGTAATCAAGTCTCCGTATAAATGCATCTGCTCTGTGATAGTCTCAGGGTTCTGTTTGAAGCACAGAGAGCATCATGAAGACCAAGGAACACGACAGGCAGGTCCTTGATACTGTTGTGGAGAAGTTTAAAGCTGGATTTGGATACAAAATAATTTCCAAAACTTTAAACATCCCAAGGAGCACTGTGCAAGCGATAATATTGAAATGGAAGGAGTATCATACCACTACAAATCTACCAAGACCCGGCCGTCCCTCTAAACTTTCATCTCAAACAAGGAGAAGACTGATCAGAGATGCAGCCAAGAGGCCCATGATCACTCTAGATGAACTACAGAGATCTACAGCTGAGGTGGGACAGTCTGTCCATAGGACAACAATCAGTCGTACACTGCACAAATCTGGCCTTTTATGGAAGAGTGGCAAGAAGAAAGCCATTTCTCAAAGATATCCATAAAAAGTGTCGTTTAAAGTTTGCATCAAGCCACCTGGGAGACACACCAAACATGTGGAAGAAGGTGCTCTGGTCAGATGAAACCAAAATCAAACTTTTTGGCAACAATGCCAAATGATATGTTTGGCGTAAAGGCAACACAGCTCATCACCCTGAACACACCATCCCCACTGTCAAACATGGTGGTGGCAGCATCATGGTTCGAGCCTGCTTTTCTTCAGCAGGGACAGGGAAGATGGTTAAAATTGATGAAAAGATGGATGGAGCCAAATACAGGACCATTCTTGAAGAAAACTTGTTGGAGTCTGCAAAAGACCTGAGACTGGGACAGAGATTTGTCTTCCAACAAGACAATGATCCCAAACATAAAGCAAAATCTACAATGGAATTGACTTGGCCATTCTAACACCTGGATAAGTTTAAGTCCAGATCTGAATCCAATCGAGAATCTGTGGAAAGAGCTGAAAACTGCTGTTCACAAACGATGTCCATCCAACCTCACTGATCTCGAGCTGTTTGCCAAGGGAGAATGGGCAAGAATTTCAGTCTTATTGATGTACAAAACTGATAGAGACATACCCCAAGCGACTTCCAGCTGTAATCGCAGCAAAAGGTGGCGCAACAAAGTATTAAGTTAAAGGTGCCGAATAATATTGCACAATATTGCACCAACTTTTCAGTTATTTCCACAAAAATTAAAAAAAAACAATAAATTTCTTTCAACTTCACAATTGTGTACCACTTGTTGATTCTTCACCAAAAATTTACATTTGGTATCTTTATGTTTGAAGCATGATATGTGGGAAAAGGTTGAAAAGTTCCGGGGAGCCGAATACTTTCGCAAGGCACTGTGTATATATATATATATATATATATATATATATATATATATATATATATATGCAGCTGAACTTGGCAATACCCCATATTGTGGCTGTAGTGAACTGCTTAGTCACACTGCGGGACTCTGGAGGGACAGGTTTTCTTGGAATAATTTGCGGACTCCATATATAAAACTCTTAGGCTGGTTTCACATTTGCGTCTGTACTCGCAGCATTTGATCCGCATAGATCCGCATGCGTCTTGTTTACCTATCTTTAACATGGTGTACACAGGAACACGCGTTTGCATCAGTTTGTCTGCGTACGCATGCGTCGTTTCTAAGTGTGCGGCGCTGTCCGGTGAACGCAACATGTTGCATTTTTTGAAGCGTCAATAATCCGCCAAATATGCGCAGTCATGCGCATGCAGATGAGTGCGTCAAAAAACGCATTACTGTCTAAGGGAACGCATTGATACGTAAGGACATGTGCATGGATGCATTCAATGCACATGCGGACTTCAGACTGCACATGTCCAGGAACTGATTACAGCACCTGGAAATATCGAACGCAAGCGCATAAGCAACGCTAACGCATGAAAAAACGCATACAAACGCTGCATTTTTTGGCTTTGTGTAAGATGATGCGGATAAAAAGCACTGCCTAAACGTGCATTTGCATGTGTTTTCGCATGCGTTTGCGCATGCAGATGATGCGCTGCGCACAGAAACGCTAATGTGAACCTAGCCTTAACGGAGGGATTCTGCACTTCCTGCACCTAAGTAACCCCATTCTGGAAATTATACCCGTTTGGAAATGTATCTACAGGTGCATTGACGATTTTGACTCCATGGGTGTTTTCCAGAAACAAGCCACAAACTACCTTATAGTGACCAGTACGTTATGCCCAGCTCATGCATCTGGAGACACACACCCATAAATTAGGCGGGCTTTCATCCCTACAGAAATGCGAAACATGTGGATGCTATTTGTGGTTTAGGCACACTGGGGCTCAGAAGGAAGGGGGGCATTTGGCTTTTGGAGCGCAGAATTTGCTGAATTTATTTTGTAGGGTGAGGAGCCATTTCGCTCTTCCATATTCTTTGTACTACCAGTGACATGGAAGTCCCCTATATTTCTGTTAACAGATAACGGACCTGAGTAAAGACTTGCTTTTTTTGTAGATTGAGTTGAAGCTTTTATTGGGAAAATTTTAGATAACGTTTGGAATATTTATCCGGCTCGCTACACTGAGCACTTACATTGGGGTTTCCATTTAAGTCTTGAGTGACGCGATTCAGATGAAACCCGCAAGGGATCCGTTCATGATAATGAGGCATGTTGTGAATGGACTTGAAATGAGTTCTGAGCAGAGGCTCCCTCTGGTGGTTACAAGCGGTACTGGACTGTCCAGTGAAGATTGTGAGGAGTGGGAATCAGGTGTTACTGACTGGTCTTATATAAGATTTTAAACATAGTCTATGATAGAATAATAAGTCCCATAGAAGAAGTGATTTAAGAAAGCGTCGTAATTTAAAATATAATATTTTTATTTAACAATAATAAAAACTATACAGTGAAACAATAGATAGAGTGGAATAACCAAAGTAAATAATCATGGACCTCCGGGGCTACAGTGCATGGTAAGCCTAAAGGTGCAGCCTGATTGGATGGTATACAGTATGATAGTAGCTGTATGGAGCTAAATAGCCCCCGAATCCCTAATCTAAGCTATACGAAATAGCAAATAATATGAGGTAAAGGGGGTAATATGCTCACTGCTACAAGCATGGATCTCACTGTGCAAAAACCAAGTGGTAACATCCAATGGGCTGTACTGAAGGCGGAGTGAAAGTGCAACACCCTGGGACTAGCGCGATGGGCTTGCATGCATTAGGAGAATATGTAATAGTTCAACTCAATGCTGGGGGAATCATAAACATGTATGTAAACCCACTTACATGCAGCCACAGCGCAAGGTCGATCAGGGTGAAGTAGTCTGAAGCGGAGGTCCGAGAACGCCCAACGGGCACCGTTTCGCCTGGTGGCTTCTTCCGGGGCAGAGATGTGTGGGGAATGTGGGAAGGGGAGATATATATAGCAGGCACAGCTTGGGGATTGGAGGATATGAATCCAGTGACTTGCTGTTAGCGCAGAGGGCCAGGCTGCACGTCTCTGTCTAATGGGACTTCCGGGTCGGCGCTCCTAGTGATGCGCAGGTGGAGAGTGCTTGATCACATGATCAGAGCACTCCCGGAAGTCAGAGAGACCGGCATGCCCAGCGCTTGCGTTGGAAGTCACGGATGCTGTATATGGAGTGTCATGGAGATGCGGCTGGGAAGTGAGGGGTTCTCATGCTGGGACATCAGAATAATAAAGGCAAAAATGCAATATACCTATAGTGCTAATAAGTGCCACAAAAAGAAATATCCAAAAGTGGAGATATTGTATTGGGATATCGTTACAAATAGATTAAGGTATCGAGCCTTAGTGGGAACGTGTGAAGTGTGAAATTGAATGGGACATGAACGGGGGATTACTGATTAATTAAGGACTTGGGAAGTGAAATTAGATGTGGAATAAGTGATAAGAAGTTACAAGTAGGGATGGTGAATTAAAATTGTCATAATACACTAAAACATGCTGAAATAATCAGCATATTAATCACCCCATACACTTGAATATATTCCTAAATAATTGAGAGCTTGGGAAGTGAAATATAATATAAAATAAGTGGGGATAAGTGGCAAACAGGGATGGTGAAAGAAACCTTAAAACTACCATGATGCACTAAGATATGCAGAGATAATCAGCATGTTGGTTTAGCTCCATACAGCTACAATCATACTGTATACCATCCAATCAGGCTGCACCTTTAGGCTTACCATGCACTGTAGCCCGGAGGTCCATGATTATTTACTTTGGTTATTCCACTCTGTCTATTGTTTCACTGTTAAGTTTTTATTATTGTTAAATAAAAATATTATATTTTAAATTACCACGCTTTCTTAAATCACTTCTTCTATGGGACATATAATTCTACCATAGACTATGTTTAAAATGTTATTTTGAAGTGTTGTTGTTGCCTATATTACTTAGGATTATGGGAATCCATGGTCTTATATAAGGGAGTCGCCTTCCCATCAGGGTTGCCGGTGATCAATTGTTCTGGTCTCAATCCTTGAGTTCTGTTTCCTTTGTAGCCTGCTGTGTCGTGTCTGCATCTCCTGCTAACAGATAAGACATTTTCTTCTTTTTGTTTTTGTGCTTGATTTTTGCATTTTGTCCTGTACTTCTGTGGGGGCCTTCAGGGTCCCCTCCGGGGGCTTTTGCCCTCTCAGTTTAGTTCAGCCACTGATGTTTGTACTTTTGCTTTTTCCAGTTTTTTCAGTGGCTGCTGTTTTGATTTTGTTACACCAGAGAACTAATTTAGGTGGTAGAGGTCGTGTGATCTCAGGTGATTTTGAAATTAGTAGAGTTGGTGCTTTTCAGGGTTTTTTGGGATTGCAGTAAGTGCCCTTCCTATCCTTTTCTATTTAGGTAGTTTGGGCCCCAACGTTTGCTCATACTATTTTCTGTCTGTGTCAGTATTTCATCTTGTCTAACCGCCATTACATGTTTGGGGGCTTCCTATGTTCTTTGGGGATCTGCTCCGTGGCAGATAGCTTTCCTCTTTCTATCTTTAGGTGTAGTTAGTTTCTCAGGCTGTGACGAGGTGTCTAGGACCAACGTAGGAACGCTCCACGGCTGCCTCTAGTTGTGGTGGTTAGTCAGGGTACTGCAATCTCATAGATTCCAACTTCTCTGGTGTATTGCCTTTTTTACCTGCACTCCTCAGCTACCGTAACATAACAGTATCACCGGCCTAAAAATTGAAAATTGTATGGTACTCACAGAAGGGAAAAAATATTGTGAAAGAAAAAAGGTTGTCAGAGTTGTCAGAGATATTTTTCTGTTTGTTGCATTTTTTTCCCTCTGTATCTCTGGGTGCTGGGGAGGATTTTTTTTTTTTTTCTCTCAATGGAGTTTGCACAGTTGTCTGGCCGTGTGGATCAGCTTGCCACTGAGGTTCGGAGTATTGCTGCCTATCTTGCTAGGTTGCCTGTTGTGGAACCTAGGATTCCCATGCCAGATTTGTTTTTAGGGGATCGAGCTAAGTTTCAGAATTTCAAAAATAATTGTAAATTGTTTTTTGCCTTAAAATCTAAGTCCTCAGGGAACGCAGCGCAGCAGGTTCAAATTGTCATCTCTCTCCTGCGCGGCGATCCTCAGGATTGGGCTTTTTCCCTGACACCTGGGGATCCTGTTTTGAGTGATGTTGATGCATTTTTTCAGGCTTTGGGGTTATTGTACGATGAGCCTAATGTCACTGATCAAGCTGAAAAAGCCTTGTTGGCATTAAATCAGGGTCTTGATGACGCTGAGTTATACTGTCAGAGATTCCGTAGGTGGGCAGTCCTGACCAAGTGGAATGACGACGCTTTGGCGGCTCTTTTTCGGAAGGGTCTGTCAGATAATGTAAAGGATGTTATGGTGGGATTCTCTGTCCCCTCTGGTCTCAATGATTCTATGTCATTAGCGATTCAAATTGACAGACGTTTGCGTGAGCGGAGAAGTATGCATGGAATGGTGTTGCCTTGTGAACCTGCTTCTGAACCCATGCAGTGTGATAGAGTGGTGTCTGGGGCACAGCGTCATGAGTTTCGAAAGCGCAATGGGTTATGTTTCTACTGTGGTGATGCCTCTCATGCTATTTCAGTCTGCCCTAAGCGGGGAAGACGTTTTGCACGCTCAGTTGTCTTGGGTAGTGTTCAGACTAAGTTTTTATTAACTGTCACTCTGATATGCTCTCTGTCCTCATTTTCTGCTCAGGCTTTCGTTGATTCTGGAGCAGCTATTAACCTGATGGATTATGATTTTGCTAAACGTTGTGGGTTTCCCTTGATACCCCTACAGAAGTCTATTCCCCTACTGGGGATCGATTCTACCCCTTTGGCTGAGAATAAACCTCAGTTCTCTACTCAGGTGATAATGAGGGTTGAACCTGATCATCTGGAATGCTGTAAATTTTTGGTTCTGTATAATCTGCATGATATTATCGTACTGGGCTTCCCTTGGTTGCAGTCTCATAATCCTGTTTTGGATTGGAAATCTGTGTCTGTAACCAGTTGGGGCTGCCAATGTGTTAATACCAACACTCCTGTTTTTTCTGCCTCCCCCAGGCTCAGGATGTTCCTGACTTTTTGATTGATTTTTCTGATGTGTTTAGCGAAAGTAAATCTGCATCCTTGCCTCCCCATAGGAGCTATGACTGCGCTATTGAATTAGTGCCTGGTAGTAAATTCCCTAAAGGTCGCCTTTTTAACTTGTCTGTACCTGAACATGACGCTATGCGGTCTTATATAAGGAATCATTGGAGAAGGGTCATATAAGACCATCCTCTTCACCCTTAGGTGCCGGTTTTTTCTTTGTGGCCAAAAAGGATGGTTCATTAAGGCCATGTATTGATAATCGTCTTTTGAACAATATTACTGTAAAATATCAATACCCGTTACCTTTGATTTCTGACCTGTTTTCCAGGGTGAAAAACGCTACTTGGTTTACCAAGCTTGACCTCAGGGGGGCATATAACCTTATTCGCATTAACCCCTCTCTGCCATCAGACGTACTATTCCGTCCATGTGACCCTGGACCTAATTCCCATGGACGGAATAGTACGTCATGGGCGATCAGCTGCGCTCCCGGGGGGAGCGTAGCTGATCGCCGCTGGGTGTCAGCTGTATATCACAGCTGACACCCAGCACTATGTGTCAGGAGCGGTCACGGACCGCTCCCGGCACATTAACCCCTAGCACACCGCGATCAAACATGATCACGGTGTGCCCGGGGCACAGGGGAGGATAGCGCAGGCAGGGGGCTCCCTGCGCGCCCCCCTGAGACCCTCAGAGCAGCGCGATGTGTCGCGCTGTTCCGAGGGTCCGTCCTCCCTCCAGGTCCCCGGATCCAAGATGGCGCCGGGGTCCTGCAGGGAGGCGGCTTCCTCAGTGCCTGCTGAGAGCAGGCGCAGAGGAAGCCTGCAGCGATGCCAGAGCGATCGCTGGTGTGACAGAGTGCTGTGCACACTGTCACACCAGCGATCTGCTAAAATACTGTGATGTCCCACCCTGGGACAAAGTAAAAAAGTAAAAAAAAAAAAATAAAAAGTGGTAAAAAAAATCATCAAAAAAAAAAAAAAATATTCCCCAATAAATTCATTTCTTCCTGTAAATAAAAAAAACAAAACAATAAAAGTACACATATTTGGTATCGCCGCGTCCGTAACGACCCCCCCTATAAAACTGTCCCACTAGTTAACCCCTTTAGTGAACCCCTTAAAAAAAAAAAAAAAAAAAACTAAGCAAAAAATCAATGCTTTATCATCATACCGCCGAACAAAGAGTGGAATAACACGCGATCAAAAAGACAGATATAAATAAACATGGTACCGCTGAAAACGTCATCTTGTCCCGCAAAAAACGAGCCATCATACAGCATCATCAGCGAAAAAATAAAAAAGTTATAGCTCGCAGAATGAAGCGATGCAAAAATAATGATTTTTTATATAAAATTGTTTTTATTCTATAAAAGCGCCAAAACATAAAAAAATGATATAAATGAGGTATCTCCATAATCGTACTGACCCGAAGAATAAAACTGCTTTATCAATTTTACCACACGCGGAACGGTATAAACGCCTCCCCCAAAAGAAATTCATGAATTGCTGATTTTTGTTCATTCTAACCTCCCAAAAATCGAAATAAAAAGCGATCAAAAAATGTCACGTGCTCAAAAATGGTACCAATAAAAACATCACCTCGTCCCGCAAAAAATAAGACCTCACATGACTCTGTGGGCCAAAATATGCAAAAATTATAGCTCTCAAAATGTGGTGATGCAAAAAACTACTTTTTGCAATAAAAAGCGTCTTTTAGCGTGACAGCTGCCAATCACAAAAACCCGCTATAAATAGTAAATCAAACCCCCCTTTATCACCCCCTTAGTTAGGGAAAAATAATAAAATTAAAAAAATGTATTTATTTCCATTCTCCCATTAGGGTTAGTGTTGCGGCTAAAGTTAGGGTTAGGATTGGCGCTAAAGTTAGTATTAGGGTTATGGTTGGGATTAGGGTTAGGGGTGTGTTAGGGTTAGGTTTGTGGTTAGGGTTGGGACTAGGGTTAGGGGTATGTTGGGGTTAGGGTTGGAGTTAGAATTGGGGGGTTTCTGCTGTTTAGGCACATCAGGGGCTCTCCAAATGTGACATGGCGTCTAATCTCAATTCCCGCCAATTCTGCGTTGAAAAAGTCAAACGGTGCTCCTTCACTTCTGAGCTCTGCCATGCGCCCAAACAGTAGTTTACCCCCGCATATGGGGTATCAGCGTACTCTGTACCCCAAGAGTTATTGTGCAATTTGTCCTTCTTCTGTTACCCTTGGGAAAATAAAAAACTGGGGGCGATAAAATCATTTTTTGTTTTTACGGCTGTATGTTATAAATTTTCTGTGAAGCACTTGGGGCTTCATAGCGCTCACCACACTTCTAGATAAGTTCCTTGTGGGGTCTATTTTCCAAAATGGGGTCACTTGTGGGGGGTTTCCACTGTTTAGGCGCATCAGGGGCTCTCCAAATGTGACATGACGCCCCCAGACCATTCCATCAAAGTCTGCAATCCAAAACGTCACTACTTCCCTTCCGAGCCCAGACGTGCACCCATACAGTCGTTTTCTCACACATGTTGGGTATCAGCGTACTCAGGACAAATTGGACAACAACTTTTGGGGTCCAATTTCTCCTGTTACCCTTGTGAAAAAAAAATATTGGGGGCGAAAAAATCATTTTTGTAAAAAAAAAAAGGATTTTTTATTTTTACAGCTGTACGTTATAAACTTCTGTGAAGCACTTAGGGGTTCAAAGTGCTCAACATACTTCTAGATAAGTTCCTTGTGGGGTCTATTTTCCAAAATGGGGTCACTTGTGGGGGGTTTACACTGTTTAGGCGCATCAGGGGCTCTCCAAATGCGACATGACGCCCCAGACCATTCCATCAAAGTCTGCAATCCAAAACGTCACTACTTCCCTTCCGTGCCCAGACGTGCACCCATACAGTCGTTTTCTCACACATGTTGGGTATCAGCGTACTCAGGACAAATTGGACAACAACTTTTGGGGTCCAATTTCTCCTGTTACCCTTGTGAAAATAAAATATTGGGGGCGAAAAAATCATTTTTGTAAAAAAAAAAAAGGATTTTTTATTTTTACGGCTGTACGTTATAAACTTCTGGGAAGCACTTCGGGGTTCAAAGTGCTCACCACACATCTAGATAAGTTCCTTGTGGGTCTATTTTCCAAAATGGGGTCACTTGTGGGGGGTTTCCACTGTTTAGGCACATCAGGGGCTCTCCAAATGCGACATGACGCCCCCAGACCATTCCATCAAAGTCTGCAATCCAAAACGTCACTACTTCCCTTCCGAGCCCCGACGTGCGCCCATACAGTAGTTTACTCCCACATATTGGGTATTAGCGTACTCAGGACAAATTGGACAACAACTTTTGGGGTCCAATTTCTCCTGTTACCCTTGTGAAAATAAAATATTGGGGGCGAAAAAATCATTTTTGTAAAAAAAAAAAAAGATTTTTTATTTTACGGCTGTACGTTATAAACTTCTGTGAAGCACTTTGGGGTTCAAAGTGCTCACCACACATCTAGATAAGTTCCTTGAGGGGTCTAGTTTCCAAAATGGTGTCATTTGTGGGGGGTTTCCACTGTTTAGGCAGATCAGGAGCTCTCCAAACACGACATGGCATCCAGCCAATTCTGCGTTGAAAAAGTCAAACGGCGCTCCTTCCCTTCCAAACTCTGCCATGCACCCAAACAGTGGTTTACCCCCACATATGGGGTATCAGCGTACTCAGGACAAATTGCACAATAACTTTTGGAGTCTTGTTACCCTTGGGAAAATAAAAATTGGGGTGAAAAGATCAATTTTGTGGAAAAAATATGATTTTTTAATTTTACGGCTCTACATTATAAACTTGTGTGAAGCACTTGGGGGTTCAAATTGCTCACCAAAGATCTAGATAAGTTCCTTAGGGGGTCTAGTTTCCTAAATGGGGTCACTTGTGGGGGGTTTCCACTGTTTAGGCACATCAGGGACTCTCCAAATGCAACATGGCGTCCAATCTCAATTCCAGCCAATTTTGGTTGGAAACAGTCAAATGGTGCTACTTCCATTCCGAGCTCTGCCATGCGCCCAAACAGTGGTTCCCCCCACATATGGGGTATCAACGTACTCAGGACAAATTGGACAACAACTTTTGAGGTCCAATTTCTCCTGTTACCTATGGGAAAATAAAAAATTAGTGACTAAGAGATAATTTTTGTGGGAAAAAAATAGGATTTTTTATTTTCATGCCCGGGCATTATAAGCTTGTGTGAAGCACTTGGGGGTTCAAAGTGCTCACCAAAGATCTAGATAAGTTCCTTAGGGGGTCTAGCTTCCAAAATGGGGTCACTTGTGGGGGGTTTCCACTGTTTAGGCTCATCTGGGGCACTACAAACGGAACATGACCCCATCAATGTTTGCATTCCAAAATGTTACTGCTTCCTTTCCAAGCCCTGCCGTGCGCCCAAACAGTTTCCCCCCCCACATATGGGGTATCAGCGTACTCAGGACAAATTGGACAACAACTTTTGGGGTCCAATTTCCTTGGGAAAAATCAAAAATTTGGGACTAAAAAATCATTTTTGTGGAAAATTGTTTTTTTTTTTTTTTCACACCCAGGCATTATAAACTTTTGCGAAACACTTTGGGGCTCAAAGTGCTCACAACAGATCTAGATAAGTTCCTTAGGGGGTCTAGTTTCCAAAATGGTGTCACTTGTGGGGGGGTTTCCACTGTTTAGGCGCATCAGTGGCTCTCCAAACACGACATGGCGTCCAATCTCAACTCCAGCCAATTTTAGTTTGAAAAAGTCAAACGGCGCTCCTTCCCTTACGAGCTCTGCCGTGTGCCCAAACAGTGGTTTTCCCCCACATATAGGGTATTGGCGTAGTCAGGAGAAATTGCACAACAACTTTATCTGCCCATTTTCTCCTTTTACCCTTGTCAAAAAGTTTGTAAAAGATCATTTTTGTGGCTAAAAAGTTAAATATTAATTTTTTCCTTCCACGTTGCTTCAGCTCCTGTGAAGCACCTGAAGGGTTAATAAACTTCTTGAATGTGGTTTTGAGTACCTTGAGGGGTGCAGTTTTTAGAATGGTGTCACTTTTTGGTATTTTCTGCTATATAGACCCGTCAAAGTGACTTCAAATGTGAGGTGGTCCCTAAAAAAATGGCTTTGTAAATTTTGTTGTAAAAATGAGAAATCACTGGTCAACTTTTAACCCTTATAATTTCCGAACAAAAAAAAATTTTGGTTCCAAAATTGTGCTGATGTAAAGTAGACATGTGGGAAATGTTATTTCTTAACTATTTTGTGTGACATATTTCTCTGTTTTAAGGGAAAAAAAATTCAGTTTGAAAATTGCAAAATTTTCAAAATTTTCGCCATATTTGTGTTTTTTTCAAAAATAAACGCAAGTTATATCGAAGAAATTATACTTCTAACATGAAGTACAATATGTCACGAGAAAACAATCTCAAAATCGCGAAGATCCGTTGAAGCGTTCCAGAGTTATAACCTCATAAAGAGACAGTGGTCAGAATTGTAAAAATTGGCCCGGTCATTAACGTGCAAACCACCCTTGGGGGTGAAGGGGTTAAGCACGGGGATGAATGGAAGACGGCATTCAATACCCCTGAGGGGCATTTTGAGTACCTTGTGATGCCCTTTGGGCTCACTAATGCTCCTTCTGTCTTCCAGTCCTTCATGAATGACATTTTCAGGGATTTTGTGGATAAATTTCTGATTGTTTATTTGGATGATATCTTGATTTTTTCTAATGACTGGGACTCTCATGTGAAACATGTTCGAACTGTATTCCAGATTTTGAGAGAGAATGCTCTGTATGTGAAGGGATCAAAGTGTCTTTTTGGCGTACAGAGGATCTCATTTCTGGGATTCATTTTGTCCCCATCTGTTATTGAAATGGACCCGGTCAAGGTTCAGGCCATCTGTGATTGGGTCCAACCTACTTCATTAAAGGCTCTTCAAAGATTTTTGGGTTTTGCCAATTTTTATCGTAAATTTATTGGTAATTTCTCGGTTATTGTTAAACCATTGACTGATTTGACCAGAAAGGGTTCTGATGTGGTGAATTGGCCTCCTGAGGCAGTCTCTGCATTTCAGGAACTTAAGCAGAGATTCACTTCTGCTCCTGTTCTACGGCAGCCTGATGTTTCTCTGCCATTTCAGGTGGAGGTTGATGCCTCTGAAATTGGGGCAGGTGCCGTTTTGTCCCAAAAAGATCCAGAGACCTCTAAAAGTAACCCTTGTGCCTTTTTCTCTCGAAAATTTTCTCCTACTGAACGTAATTATGACGTGGGTAATCGGGAGTTACTGGCCATGAAGTGGGCTTTTGAAGAGTGGAGACATTGGCTGGAGGGAGCCAAACATCAGGTGGTGGTCCTTACGGACCATAAGAATCTGGTTTATCTGGAATCTGCCAAGCGACTCAATCCTAGACAGGCCAGGTGGGCCTTGTTTTTCACACGTTTTAATTTTGTGGTTTCCTTTCTTCCTGGCACTAAGAATGTTAAGGCGGATGCCCTCTCGAGGAGTTTCCTTGCGGACTCTCCTGAGTTATCTGATCCTTCTGTTATTTTGAAAGAGGGTGTAGTTCTTTCCGCCATCTCACCCAATTTGAGACTTGCTCTGGAGGGGTGTCAGGAGGATAGGCCCGAGCGCTGCCCTGTTGGAAAATTGTTTGTCCCGGACCAGTGGAAAAAGAGTGTGATGTCTGAGATTCATTGTTCCGCGTTGGCTGGGCATCCCGGAATTTTTGGTACCAGAGACTTGGTTAGTCAGTCCTTTTGGTGGCCTACCTTGTCTCGTGATGTCAGGGAATTTGTGCAGTCCTGCGGGACTTGCTCTCGCTCCAAGCCTTGCTCTCGCTCTAGTGGTTTGTTGATGCCATTGCCTGTGCCCAAGAGACCATGGACCCATATCTCTATGGATTTAATTTCCGACCTCCCTGTTTCTCAGAGAATGACCGTCATCTGGGTGATTTGTGATAGGTTTTCCAAGATGATACATCTCGTGCCATTACCTAAGTTGCCTTCCTCCTCTGAATTGGTGCCTTTGTTCCTTCAGCACGTGGTTCGTTTACACGGCATTCCTGAGAACATTGTGTCAGACAGAGGAGTCCAGTTTGTTTCCAGATTTTGGAGGACCTTTTGTTCTAAACTTGGTGTTCAATTGTCTTTCTCCTCGGCGTTTCATCCTCAGACCAATGGTCAAACTGAGAGAACAAACCAGACATTGGAGACTTATCTAATATGCTTTGTGTCTGCTGATCAGGATGACTGGGTCTCTTTTTTGCCTTTGGCTGAGTTTGCTCTTAATAATAGGGCTAGCTCTGCCACTTTGATGTCTCCATTTTTCTGTAATTCTGGGTTTCACCCTCGATTTTCTTCAGGACAGACGGAGGCTTCTGTCTGTCCAAGTGTTGACTCTGTTGTGGAGCGTATGCAACAGATTTGGGACCAGGTAGTGGAGAGGTTGTCCCTCTCTCAGGAGAGGGCCCAGCGGTTTGCTAACCGGCATAGGACTGATGGTCCTCGGTTTAAAGTGGGGGACTTGGTCTGGTTGTCCTCAAGAAATATTCCTATGAGAGTGGCATCTCCTAAATTTAAGCCTAGGTTCATTGGACCTTATAAGATCATGGAGATTCTTAATCCTGTTTCTTTTCGTTTGCTTCTTCCAGGGACATTTAAAATCCATAACGTGTTCCACAAGTCCTTGTTGAAGAGGTTTGTTGAGCCAGTGGTTCCTACTGCTTTGCCTCCTGACCCTGTTCTGGTTGAGGGCAATATGGAGTTTGTGGTGAGAAAATATTGAATTCTCGTTTTTCTAGACGGCAACCCCAGTATTTGGTTAAGTGGAGAGGTTATGGTCAGGAAGACAATTCTTTGGTGTTTGCTTCGGACATCCATGCTAGGAGACTCATCCGTGAGTATCATAGAACTCATCCTGACCGACTTGGTTGCTCAAGTGAGGGTTCGGTGACCCCTCCTCAAGGGGGGGTACTGTTGTGAATGGACTTGAAATGAGTTCTGAGCAGAGGCTCCCTCTGGTGGTTACAAGCGGTACTGGACTGTCCAGTGAAGATTGTGAGGAGTGGGAATCAGGTGTTACTGACTGGTCTTATATAAGGGAGTCGCCTTCCCATCAGGGTTGCCGGTGATCAATTGTTCTGGTCTAAATCCTTGAGTTCTGTTTCCTTTGTAGCCTGCTGTGTCGTGTCTGCATCTCCTGCTAACAGATAAGACATTTTCTTCTTTTTGTTTTTGTGCTTGATTTTTGCATTTTGTCCTGCACTTCTGTGGGGGCCTTCAGGGTCCCCTCCGGGGGCTTTTGCCCTCTCAGTTTAGTTCAGCCACTGATGTTTGTACTTTTGCTTTTTCCAGTTTTTTCAGTGGCTGCTGTTTTGATTTTGTTACACCAGAGAACTAATTTAGGTGGTAGAGGTCGTGTGATCTCAGGTGATTTTGAAATTAGTAGAGTTGGTGCTTTTCAGGGTTTTTTGGGATTGCAGTAAGTGCCCTTCCTATCCTTTTCTATTTAGGTAGTTTGGGCCCCAACGTTTGCTCATACTATTTTCTGTCTGTGTCAGTATTTCATCTTGTCTAACCGCCATTACATGTTTGGGGGCTTCCTATGTTCTTTGGGGATCTGCTCCGGGGCAGATAGCTTTCCTCTTTCTATCTTTAGGTGTAGTTAGTTTCTCAGGCTGTGACGAGGCGTCTAGGACCAACGTAGGAACGCTCCACGGCTGCCTCTAGTTGTGGTGGTTAGTCAGGGTACTGCAATCTCATAGATTCCAACTTCTCTGGTGTATTGCCTTTTTTACCTGCACTCCTCAGCTACCGTAACATAACAGAGGCAGTAGAGTTACTCTGGACTCTGGCCTCTGTTCAGCGGTGTCCTTTTCAGAAGTGCACAAAACTGTGGCCGACTGCACTTTTATGCACTCCTAAAATGACGAGCACCACCGAATCATAAGCCAGACGGTGTCCACAGTGCCTCCATCTGCCTCATTATAGGGAATCTTCGGCCGGGGGTTCCGTCTGAATCACTTATTTCAGAGCTCTACATGGAAACCCCAGTGTAAGCGCTCAGCATAGAGCGCAAGATAAATGTGCACCGAGCCTTACTGCGATCTTTGGGAGGCAGAATGAACAACACAACAGCAGGTGAAGAATTGGATTTATTTATTTTTTACGCAGTTCCTCTTGAGGTATCAGTGATTAGATGATTTTATTCTTCGAGTCGGTGTGATTACAGCGATACCATATTTATATCGGGTTTTTATGTTTGGCTGCTGTCACAGTACACTAAAAGGCGCTTTTTATTACAAAAACTAGTTTTTGCATCGCCATATTTTGGGAGCTATAATTCTTTCATATTTAGGCCGACGGAGTCTTGTAAGGGCTTGTTTTTTGCGGTTCAAGTTGATGCATTTATTGGTACCATTTTTGGGCACATGATTTTTTTTTCTCTCTTTCTATTCCGAGTTTTGGGAGGCAGAATGAACAAAAACCAGCTACTCAGGAATTGTTTTTTTATGTTGTTCCGTGTGTCATAAAATTGATCAGGCAATTTTATTCTTCGGTTCAGTTCAGTTGCAGTGATACCACATTTATATCGTTAATTATATTATGGAGCTTTTAGACAAAAACTATTTTATAGAAAAAAAACATTTTTGCATTGCTTTATTCTGAGAGCTATAACTTTTTTATTTTGTCGCTGATGGAGCTGCATAACAGCTTGTTTTTTTTGCCGGACAAGATGACGTTTTCAGTGGTACGATGTGTATTTATATTCGTCTTTTTAATACCTTAACGACCAAGCCATTTTGTAGGTTAATGACCAGGCCAGTTTTTACATTTCTGACCACTGTCTCTTTATGAGGTTATAAACTCTGGAATGCTTCAGCGGATCTTGGCGATTCTGAGACTGTTTTCTCGTGACATATTGTACTTCATGACAGTGGTAAAATTTCTTCGATATAACTTGCATTTATTTATGAAAAAAACGGAAATATGGCAAAAATTTTGACAATTTTGCAATTTTCAAACTTTTAATTTTTATGCCATTAAATCAGAGAGATATATCACAAAAATTAGTTAATAAATAACATTTCCTACATGTCTACTTTACATCAGCACAATTTTGGAACCCAAATTTTTTTTTGTTAGGAAGTTATAAGTGTTAAAAGTTGACCAGCAATTTCTCATTTTTCCAACAAAATTTACAAAACCATTTTTTTTAGGGACCACCTCACATTTGAAGTGAATTTGAGGGGTCAATATGACAGAAAATACCCAAAAGTGACACCATTCTAAAAACTGCACCCCTCAAGGTGTTCAAAGCCACATTCAAGAAGTTTATTAACCCTTTAGGTACTTCACAAGAATTGAAGCAATGTGGAAGGAAAAAATGAACATTTAACTTTTTTTCCCAAAATTTTTCTTTCGACTAGACCCCCCAAGGAACTTATCTAGATCTGTGGTGAGCGCTTTAAACCCCCAAGGGCTTCACAGAAGGTTATAACGTAGAGCCGTAAAATTTAAAAATCATATTTTTTCCACAAAAAATTATCTTTTCACCCCCAATTTTTATTTTTCAAAGGATAAAAGGATCCTAAAAGTTATTGTGCAATTTGTCCTGAGTACGCTGATACCCCATATGTGGGGGTAAACCACTATTTGGGTGCATGGCAGAGCTCGGAAGGGAAGCAGCGCCATTTGACTTTTTTGGCTGGAATTGAGATTGGACGCCATGTTTCATTTGGAGAGTCCCTGATGTGCCTAAACAGTGGAAACCCCCCACAAGTGACCCCATTTTGGAAACTAGACTCCCCAAGGAACTTATCTAGATGTGTGGTGAGCACTTTGAACCCCAAAGTGCTTCACAGAAGTTTATAACGTAGAGCTGTGAAAATAAAAAAAATCATATTTTTTTCGACAAAAATAATCTTTTTGCCCCCAAATTTTTATTTTTATAAGGGTAACAGGAGAAATAGGACCCCAAAAGCTATTGTGCAATTTGTCCTGAGTACGCTGATACCCCATATGTGGGGGTAAACCACTATTTTGACACATGGCAGAGCTCGGAGGGGAAGGAGCACCGTTTTCAAATGCAGACTTTGATGGAATGGTCTGCAGGTGTCATGTCGCACTTGTAGAACCCCTGATGTGCCTAAACAGTAGAAACCCCCCACATAAATTTCTGTGAAGCACTTGGGGGTTCAAAGTGCTCACCACACATCTAGATAAGCTCCTTGGGGGGTCTATTTTCGAAAATGGTGTCACTTGCAGGGGTTTCTACTGTTTAGGCACATCAAGGGCTCTGCAAACACATGACGCCCGCAGAACATTCCATCAAAGTCTGCATTACAAAATGGTGCTCCTTCCCTTCCAAGCACTCCCATGCGCCCAAACAGTGGTTTCACCCCACATATGGGGTATCAGCGTACTCAGGAAAAATTGCACAACAACTTTTTGGGTCCAATTTCTCCTGTTACCCTTGGGAAAATAAAAAAATAGCGGGCTAAAGAATCATTTTTGAGGAAAAAAATATTTTTTATTTTCACGGCTCTGCATTAATAAATTTCTGTGAAGCACTTGGGGTTCAAAGTGCTCACCACACATCTAGATAAGCTCCTTGGGGGGTCTAGTTTCGAAAATGGTGTCACTTGCAGGGGTTTCTACTGTTTAGGCACATCAAGGGCTCTGCAAACACATGACGCCCGCAGAACATTCCATCAAAGTCTGCATTACAAAATGGTGCTCCTTCCCTTCCAAGCACTCCCATGCGCCCAAACAGTGGTTTCACCCCACATATGGGGTATCAGCGTACTCAGGAAAAATTGCACAACAACTTTTTGGGACCAATTTCTCCTGTTACCCTTGGGAAAATAAAAAAATAGCGGGCTAAAGAATCATTTTTGAGGAAAAAAATGATTTTTTATTTTCACGGCTCTACGTTTATAAATTTCTGTGAAGCACTTGGGGGTTCAAAGTGCTCACCACACATCTAAATAAGTTCCTTAAGGGGTCTAGTTTCCAAAATGGTGTCATTTGTGGGGGGGTTTCCACTGTTTAGGCGTATCAGGGGCTCTCCAAACGTGACATGGCATCCAATTTCAATTCCAGCCAATTTTGGTTTGAAAAAGTCAAACGGCGCTCCTTCCCTTCCATGCCCTGCGCCCAAACAGTGGTCCCCCCCACATATGGGGTGTCAGCGTACTCAGGACAAATTGGACAACAACTTTTGTGGTCTAATTTCTCCTGTTACCCTTGGGAAAATAAAAAATTGGGGACTAAACTATCAGGTTTGTGGAAAAAATATGACTTTTTATTTTCATTCCTGGGCGTTATAAACTTCTGTGAAGCACTTGGGGGTTGAAAGTGCTCACCACACATCTATATAAGTTCCTTAGGGGGTCTAGTTTCCAAAATGGTGTCACTTGTGGGGGGTTTCCACTGTTTAGACACATTAGGGCCTCTACAAACGCGACATGGCGTCCAGCCAATTCTGAGTTGAAAAAGTCAAACGGCGCTCCTTCCCTTCCAAGCTCTGCCATGCACCCAAACAGTGGTTTACCCCCACATATGGGGTATCAGCATGCTCAGGACAAATTGCACAAAAACTTTTGGGGTCTTGTTACCCTTGGGAAAATAAAAATTGGGGTGAAAAGATTGTTTTTGTGGAAAAAAATATGATTTTTTATTTTCACTGTTCTATGTTATAAACTTCTGTGAAGCACTTGGAGGTTCAAAGTGCTCACCACACATCTAAATAAGTTCCTTATGGGGTCTAGTTTCCAAAATGGGGTCACTTGTGATGGGTTTCCACTGTTTAGACACATCAGGGCCTCTACAAACGCGACATGGCGTCCAGCCAATTCTGCGTTGAAAAAGTCAAATGGCGCTCCTTCCCTTGCGACCTCTGCCGTGCACCCAAAAAGTGGTTTACCCCCACATATGGGGTATCGGCATATTCAGGAGAAATTGCACAACAAATTCTGTGGTTCATTTATCTTTGAACAGTTGTGAAAATAAAAAAAATTGGTTCCGAAGTAAAGTTTTTGCAAAAAAAAGTTAAATGTTAATTTTTTCCTTCCCCATTGCTTCAGTTCCTGTGAAGCACGTAAAGGGTTAATAAACTTCTTGAATGTGGTTTTGAGCACCTTGAGGGGTGCAGTTTTTAGAATGGTGTCTCTTTTGGGTATTTTCTATCGTATAGACCCCTCAAAGTGACTTCAAATGTGATGTGATCCCTAAAAAAAAAATGGTGTTGTAAAAATGAGAAATCGCTGGTCAACTTTTAACCCTTATGACTTCGTAACAAAAAAAATTTTGTTCCCAAAATTGTGCTGATGTAAAGTAGACATGTGGGAAATGTTATTTATTAAGAAATTTGTGTGACATATCTCTCTGATTTAAGGGCATAAAAATTTAAAGTTTGAAAATTGTTAAATTTTCAAAATTTTCGCCATATTTTCCGTTTTTTTCATAAATAAACACAAGTCATATCAAAGAAATGTTACCACTAACGTGAAGTATAATATGTCACGAAAAAACAGTCTCAGAATTAGCGGGATACGTTAAAGCGTTCCAGAGTTATAACCTCATAAATTGACAGTGGTCAGAATTGTAAAAATCGGCCCGGTCATTAAGCTGCAAAATGGCTCTGTCACTAAGGGGTTAATTTTTGCCAGAGCTGTATATATTATATATATAATATAATTATATATCTACTGTATAATCGTCTAATTCTGTCTGTCTGTAACGGAAATCCCACGATGCTGATTGGTCGTGACCTCTCTGCTCAGCTGCCTCCAGATTGGATGTGGGTGTTGCTGGGGGAGTGCTGCGGGCACGCCCCTTGGATACCCGACCGCGGCCTTAGCAACGTCACAGGGACTGTCACAGAACCTGTGTTAGAGAGCAGTTCTATGAGCAATAACATTTAATGATAATGTATATATTTTACCCGGAAAATCCTGTGTATTCATTGCATTATTCTTAAATCTTCATAAATAAACTACATACGTACTGTAGAATACACGATGCGTTAGAATCGGGCCACCATCTAGTGTGTGTATATATATATATATATATATATATATATATATATATATATAAACACATATACACTGCTCAAAAAAATAAAGGGATCACTCAAATAACACATCCTAGATATCAATGAAATATTCTAATTGAATACTTTGTTCAGTACAAAGTTGAATGTGCTGACAAAATCACACAAAATTCATCAATGGAAATCAAATTTATTAACCAATGGAGGCCTGGATTTGGAGTCACCCACAAAATTAAAGTGGAATGTAATGTCCTTTAAACAAGTCAAAATGATGCTCAGCAGTGTGTGTGGCCTCCACGTGCCTGTATGACCTCCCTGTGCCTGTATGATGTCCCTACAAGGCCTGGGCGTGCTCATGATGAGGCGGCAGATGGTCACCTGTGGGATCTCCCAGACATGGACTAAAGCATCTGCCAACTCCTGGAAAGTCTGTGGTGCAACGTGACTTTGGTGGATGGAGCCAGACATGATGTCCCAGATGTGCTCAATCGGATTCAGGTCTGGGGAACGGGCGGGCCAGTCCATAGCTTCAATGCCTTTATCTTGCAGGAAATGCTGATGCACTCCAGCCACATGAGGTCTGACATTGCCCTGCATTAGGAACCCAGGGCCAACCGCACCAGCATATGGTTTCAAAAGGGGTCTGAGGATCTCATCTCAGTACCTAATGGCAGTCAGGCTACCTCTGATGAGCACATGTGGGCCACCTCACACCATTACTGCCAAACCGGTCATGCTGATGGATGTTGTAGGCAGCAGATCGCTCTCCACGGCGTCTCCAGACTATGTCACGTCTGTCACATGTGCTCAGTGTGAACCTGCTTTCACCTGTGAAGACCACAGGGCGCCAGTGGCGAATTTGCCAATCCTGGTGTTATGTGGCAAATGCCAAGCGTCCTGCACGGTGTTGGGCTGTGAGCACAACCCCATCTGTGGACCTCGGGCACTCAGACCATCCTCATGGAGTCGTTTTTTAACCGTTTGTGCAGACACATGCACATTTGTGGCCTATTGGAGGTCATTTTGCAGGGTTTCTGGCAGTACTCCTCCTGTTCTGTCTTGCACAAAGGCGGAGGTAGCAGTCCTGCTGCTGGGTTGTTGCCCTCCTACAGCCCCCTCCATGTTTCCTGGTTGCGCCTCCAGCCTCTGAACACTACGCTGACAGGACACAGCAAATCTTCTTGCCACAGCTCGCATTGATGTGCCATCCTGGATGAGCTTCACTACCTGAGCCACTTGTGTGGGTTGTAGAATCCATCTCATGCTACCACGAGTATAAAAGCACAACCAACTTTCAAAAGTGACCAAAACATCAGCTAGAAAGCATTGGGACTGAGATGTGGTCTTTGGTCCCCACCCGCAGAACCACTCCTTTATTGAGTATGTCTTGATAATTGCCAATAATTTCCAGCTGTTGTCCATTTCATTTGCACAACAACTACTCAACCCAATATTTAGCCGCTGCTGCTGTAAGTATCCCTATTACTGCACCTGCTGTGTGGTACAAAAGCAGGGATCCTCTTACTGCCTCACATACTAATGCCACCACTTTGCCCCTTACACAGTAGAATGTCTCTTTTGTGCCCCCACAGTAGTCCTCACACTGTATATAAACCACAGTTTGACAGCCCCCACAGTAACTCCCACACTGTATATAGGCCCCATACTGGATAATGGCCCCCACAGTAGCCTTTAAACTGTATTGTACAATGGACTTCGTATTCGCTCCAAAACTGTATAATGGCCCCCGCAATAGCTATCACCTTGTATACTGGCACCCGCATTACGTCCCATACTGTATAATGACCCCGCATTACCTCTAACACTGTATAATGGCCCTTGCAATAGATATCACACTGAATACTGTCCCCCGCATTAGCTACCATACTGTATAATGGCCCCCACTGTAGCTTTAATCCTGATCTCTGTCTGTCCTTGTCTGTGGGCTACAACTTGCACAGCCCTGATATATCTGATAAAGAGCTAAATAGAAGAAAATAGAAACAGCCAGTGGGTGCGTATAGAGGCCAGCATATGGGTATAGCTCCCTGAATGCATCCAGGTATCCCTAAGGCTATGTGCACACGTTGCGGATCCACAGCATTTTTTCCTCGCGGAATTGCAACAAATCCGCGGAGTGCTCAAGCAATGTTAATCAATTGTTATCCAGAATTGTGTACATGCTGCGGAAAATTCCGCACTGATTCTCAGCGTTTTATTTTCCACAGCATGTCAATTCTTTTTGCGGATCTGCAGCGTTTCTGCACCCATTGACTAACATTGAGTCAGTCAAATCCACAGCTAAATCGCGGTTGTAAAAAGATTTGCATGCCAAAAACGCTGCGGAAAGGAAGGCGGAAGAGTGTGTGGGTGGAGACTGTGTAAACTGAGAATGTGCGTTTCTGTATGCGGGTGTCTGCGTGGGTCTGTGTGTAGCCAGGCATAGTCTGATGGGACTACTAGTCCCATCCGCCTGTCTTCTGTCACATATAACAGTGAAAGCATAAGCCGATGATGGGACAGTAGTAGTCCCTTCATCTGCCGACTGTGTTCAAGTGTAAAACAAAAAAAAAAAACACATTCATACATAGACACCTAATCCCCGACGCCCTCGATCTCCTGCAACAAAAAAAACAACATATACTTACCTTTTCGCCATAGTCCATTTAATAACTAGTGTCCCACAGCGAGAGATGTGACTGCTCTACCCGCCTCCGGTGACACACTGTCAGAGGTCACTGGAGTTCGTGCTGTCACTGGCAGCACTGCTGCGTGAGAAAATTTTCTCGTAGTGTTAGTTCCTTAAAGTGAGAGCACGAACTCCAGGGAGGAGTCCTGAGGAGATCATTTGCATATTCCCAGTGCTTTCTGGGATAAGTGAAGAGTTTCGGCAAGCTCAAAGAACACTGGATTTTGGCTGTTGCAGCTGAAAGGAGTATATCGGTAAATTTTGGCACGTTTTTCACCACTTTAATATCTCTTTAACAATAAGAACATGGAAGAGACCAGGAGCCATTTGGTGAGCTGCATTTCTTGCTACATGTTCATAGACTTACCCGTGGAAAAGCCAAATTTCACATGCCACATATGCAAGCTTGTGTCCCTGTTGGTGGAAAAGTTGCAAAATCTAGAAGAGAGGTTAGCTACATTGAAAATCATTAAGGAAGGTGAAGAGTTTTTAGACAGAGCAGAATTATCTCTTCATGTTACAGAAAGAAGAAATTCGAAGCACACCTGAAGAAACAGAGGAATGGAAGCATGTAACCCAGACAAGCAATAGGATCGGGAGGCAGTCAGCTCCCATACCGCTCAGAAACCAGTACCAGGCTCTCACGCAGAAGAATGATTGTGATGATACCTGGACTGGAAGCTCCCTTTCTTGTGCTGTTCTAGAACTTTCCACATAGAACTATGACCCCCATCGTTTTGCCAGCACAGAGCAAAACCGCCCCCCTTTTCACCCTTGTGCCTGCAGCTCGCTGCAATTCACTGTTTGAAAGTACAGCACTCCTTCCTTTCGCCCCCCACCTCAGGAATTTCTTTGTCTCAAAACCCTGCAGGATAATCCCATAGCTTATTATGAGAATTCATTCTTTTGGTCATAACACGGTGTGAGCTTACGTTAGAGACACTAAAGCTACGGTTTTGAATCATGCATCCATCAGGCATTGTTCCCGTGGTACTGGTGAACCCGTAACCCCAACAGAACCCGAGAAATGGAAATATCTGGTGCACCATGTACTATCTCACCCAAGTTTGTGCTCATTCGAACAGTCATTTCAGAATAAGATCACTGATAGGTCTGCCATTATTCTGCTAGAGTCCCCCGCTGAGTTATGGTCCTTATGACTTTCCAGAACTTGAAACTATAACTTCTAGCCCTGGGAGGTGGCCAGAAAACCATCCTCTTTTGTGAGGTCACCAGCCCACATGTATAAGTCTTGCAGCTAGCCCCCCATTCCAGGCTGTGATGACGTGACTAACAGATTTGCAAATGAACTATGACGTGTGGCTCCTCCCTCCAGCCTGTCTTGCCTGTAACTACCTAAGTACCATGTAAATTTTTCACCTTTAACCGTTTTATTTTTAACTGTATTGTACATACTGGTATTGTCTCAGCTTGTTACATCTTTTTTTAAACTGTATAACAGCCTGCATTTTTAGGAATAAACCTATAAAATTATTAGTTTGTTTCTCCTGCTCTATAAACGATTTTGCACGTGCCTGAAGTACTACGCTACTAATTCGGGGTTGCTACGGACCCTCTTGATAAATTGTTCATTAAGTAAATCGTAGCTGGTGGCAGCTAAAAAGAAGGGGTGTAAAGTGTTGACCTATTGGGTGGCGTTGGCAGTGACGGAGCGGGTTTTATAAGTGTATTGCTTGGCTGCGGCCCAGAGTAATTATAATTCCCTCACTGCAGCGTGCCCAATAGCCAGCACACATCCAAGCGGCCCGTCTGGCGACTAATTCTCCTAGGTGCAGTTCCCTGACTGACCTGAGGGTAAGGGGGCGCCAGAGAGCTGCAAGTTCCTAAGTGGAAGTGGGATAATTATAAATCCCTGCAGATTATTCCTGACACATTGGGTCGGACGGCAGCAGCCGTCGTGTGTGTGCCATTTTCATCACGTTGGTGGCAGCAGTGGGATCACAAGCCGTGATACCCCGGGCTACCGTGTGGCGGTCCGTGTGCCATTCATCACATTGGTGGCAGCGGTGGATTATAGAGCATTAGTGATCTGGTCTGAGCAATCATTCCTCTCACTAAAAAACTTGCACGATTCTTCCAGAGATCCTGCAGCAAAGTTTTGGAGAACAAGCTCAGTGTTTATTAGTCCTGAGACAATTTAAGTGTGTACTTGCGGTTACCCCTCCCTTCTCTTTGTTTTCTATCCTATCTTTTATTTGGCAAACATGGCTACAAGAGGAGCAAGTTGGTACGCCCAGCAGAACAAGGAAACTCTTGTCGCAATCTGCACGTACCACGGCCCAGCCTTGACCACACGAACCAAACCAAAGCCCAACTGGTCCAGGCCCTGAAGACACTGGACGAGGCTCAGAGCGTGGCGGGCGCAGGAGCCGGCCCAAGCCAAGGTGGTGCTGCAGCAGAGGCCCAACCCCTGAATGCTTACACCCAGGGCGGGTTGGATCCTTACCTGCAGGCGGCCTTGGATCAACTCACCACCGAATACCATGCTGGACGTCTGCAGCTGATTCAGCAAGCTCAAGAGAGAGACGATCAGCAAGCCGAGCGCCAAGCCCAGCGGGAGGCTGAGAGGGCCCAAGCCCAGCGAGAGGCTGTGAGAGCCGAGCGGGAGGCTGAGAGGGCCCAAGCTGAGCGGGAGGCCCAAGCGCAGAGAGCCCATGAGCTGGAGATGGTCCAGCGAGGGGGGATACTCCCCACAGCCCGGGGCGGTGAGCCCAGCAGGGCTCAGAGGCCGAAGCCCCGGCCAGAGCACTTTCCCATGATGGAAAAGGACGGAGACTTGGACACTTTTCTGCGGGCCTTTGAGAAAGTCTACAGACAGTACCAGCTGCCTGAGGACCAATGGGCCAGGTACTTGACCCCCGGGCTAAAGGGCAAAGCTCTGGAGGCGTTTGCTTCCCTCCCACCAGGCCAAGATGGTGACTATGAGGCCATCCTGCAGGCCCTGATCGCCAAGTACCCGCTAACCCCTGAGGTATACCGAAAGAAGTTCCGGAACCTCCAACGTGGCCCACACGACAGTTATATCGATGTGGTGCAAGGACTCAGGACCCACTTTGACCAGTGGATCCAGGGACTGTCAGTTAACACCTTTGAGAAGCTGAGGGACCTGATGATCAAAGACCAGTTCCTGCATCTGTGCCCAGCTGAGGTCCGACAGTTCATCCTGGACCGAGAACCAGAGGATGCAGGTCAAAACAGCGCGGATCGCCGACAGCTATGAGGCCAACCGGAAACCCGAGGTGCGGAGGCCAGTCACCACCAGCTGGAGAGGGGATAAGCTTGCAACCAACCCCAGTGCCCCTGCCAGCCGTCCCTCTGGAGGCACTATCCCCTTTGCCAGCGCCAGGCCTACATCAGACCCCCGCCAGTGTTTCTCCTGTAAACGGACTGGACACATCAGCGCCACCTGTCCGGAGAGGCAGAAGAACCCCCCAGCCAAGGCCTCCGGGCCCAACGCCTCTGTTCTTTTGGTGGGTGGTGTGGTGGGGAGGGTTGATGACAACGTGCAGCCCGTCCGCGTGGGGGCCCGTCTTGCTACAGGCCTCAAGGACACCGGAGCTGAACGAACCCTCATCCGACCCGAACTGGCGGCCCCTGAAGAGTTGATTCCGGGGAAAACCCTAACTGTCACCGGGATTGGGGGCGTCCGCTGCCCCTTGCCGATGGCCCGGGTTTTCATTGACTGGGGTGCCGGGAGCGGGGTGAAGGAAGTGGGGGTGTCCGAAAACCTGCCCACTGATGTTTTATTGGGGACTGATCTGGGGAGGATGGTCGCGTACTATGTCCCTGACACCCCACCCCAATCTGATAATAAGGTTAACGTTAACCATGATGATGATGTTGATGATGATGGGAAACTGAATGTGTTACCTGCCAATGCTTTGCGAAGTGATTATGTAACTGATAACCTTTCTTTCCCTAGGAATGATGCTGATAGTGATGTATCTGTGCCATCTGAACCTGTTAACCCTTTCTCTGAAGTGGTAGATGTGTCCACAGGTACAGGAGCGTTCAGCCACGTCGCTCTGCGGAGTGAGACGGCTGAGGAACCCCTAGCAGGAGCAAGCGACAGTGCTCAAGGAAATGGGGAGGTGCATGGGAACCGTGAGGAAGGTGACGCCATGACACTGACCAGTGCCACCGAGGAAGGTAACTGGCCCATAAGTAGCACTGCTCCTGAAGTGTTGGGGGTGGATGGGGAGGTAGAGCCCATAGCAGCGCAGGCTGATGGGTCTGTAGAAATCCCCAGGGCGACTGCATATGTAGCTGCTGTCACCCGCAGTCAGAGTGCCCGGATCGCAGGTAGCGCCCTGCCATCTGGACCCTCCTCCGCTACAGGAGAACTGAACCAGAGGTGGACCCAGAGCCGGTCCCAGAGGGTCCCAGTGAGGAAGGAACCCTGACGTCACTTCTGGCTGCCTCCAGCCAGGAGTTCCAGGCCGCTCTGCACTCAGATGCGAGCCTGGAGAACTTGAGGCACCTCGCCGAGACGCCCACCTCCGTGACTGATAAGGAGAGGGTGTTCTGGGAACGAGGAAGGTTGTACCGGGAGACAGTACCCGGAGATTCCCAAAAGGAGTGGTTGAGGGAAAAACAGCTGGTCGTCCCGCACCAGTTCCGAGGTGAGTTGTTGCGGATTGCCCATGAGATTCCACTCGCTGGACACTTGGGGATCAGCAAAACTAAGGCACGGCTGTCTCAACACTTCTATTGGCCCAAGATGGGGACAGATGTGACTAACTACTGCCGCTCCTGTATCACCTGTCAAAGAGTGGGGAAGGCGGGGCCTGCTCTTAAGGCTCCCCTGATCCCGTTGCCAGTGATAGAGGAGCCTTTCCAGAGGATCGCGGTGGACATTGTGGGCCCGCTGGCCGTCCCCAGCAGCTCTGGAAAGCAATACATCCTTACTGTGGTAGACTACGCTACCCGGTACCCGGAGGCAGTAGCTCTGTCCTCAACTAGGGCAGATAAGGTGGCGGATGCACTGGTGACCATCTTTTCACGGTAGGATTTCCCAGGGAGATGCTTACCGATCGAGGGACCCAATTTATGTCTCGCCTAATGGAGGCTCTCTGCAGGAAAATGCAGGTGACGCGTATGGTATCGAGTGCGTATCACCCACAGACCAATGGTTTGTGTGAGCGCTTTAACGGTACCCTCAAACAGATGCTCCGCATGCTGGTTGAGACCCAGGGACGCGATTGGGAGCGGTACCTCCCACACCTGCTATTTGCCTACAGAGAAGTCCCGCAGGCCTCGACGGGGTTCTCCCCCTTCGAGCTCCTGTACGGCAGGCGAGTCCGGGGACCCCTTGGGTTGATAAGAGAATCCTGGGAAGATGAGCCAAACCCCACGGAAGTGTCCATCGTGGATTATGTCATGCGCTTCCGCGACAAGATGCAGACCTTGAGCAGTTGGTGCATGACAACATGACGCAGGCTCAGGCTGACCAGAAGCACTGGTACGACCAGAACGCCCGGAGCGGACCTACCAGGTGGTCAAAAGGTGTGGGTGCTGGTCCCCATACCAAAGGATAAGCTTCAGGCAGCCTGGGAAGGCCCGTACGTCGTGCACCAACAGCTCAACCCAGTCACCTACGTGGTCACGCTTGACCACACTCGGGGTAGGCGCAAGGCCTTTCACGTCAACATGATGAAGGCCCATCATGAACGTGAAGCCTGCGTCCTACCGGTCTGCAACCTGCCCGAAGACGGGGAGGAAGACCCCCTCCTGGACATGCTGGCCCAAGCCAAGGCCGATGGGTCCATTGAGGACATGGAGGTAAATGCCTTGCTAACCGTCTCCCAGCGGTTGCAGTTGCTGGCCACACTGGAACCCTTCCGGGCCGTGTTCTCCAACCAACCCGGATGGACGGAGTTGGCAGTCCACGAGGTGGACACCGGGGATCACGCCCCACTACGGCAGACACCTTATCGGATCTCTGAGGAGGTGCAGCAAATTATGCGCCAGGAGATCAATGAGATGTTGCAGCTGGGGGTGATCAGACGGTCCAAAAGCGCGTGGGCCTCACCTGTAGTTCTCGTGCCTAAAAAGGATCGGACCACCCGGTTCTGCGTGGACTACAGGGGGCTCAACGCCATCACTACCTCTGATGCGCACCCAATGCCACGCATCGAGGATCTGCTGGAGCGGTTGGCGAATGCCAAGTACATATGCATCATAGATTTAAGCCGGGGATACTGGCAGATTCCCCTTAGCCCTGCGGCGCAGGAGAAATCCGCCTTTATCACCCCTTTTGGACTGTACGAGTCCACGGTCATGCCTTTCGGCATGAAGAATGCCCCTGCCACTTTTCAGCGGATGGTCAACCACCTGCTTCAGGGACTGGAGGAGTACGCTGTGGCGTACCTAGACGACATTGCCATCTTCAGTTCCACCTGGGAGGAACACCTTCAGCATCTCCAGGAGGTGCTCAAGCGTATTCACCAGGCAGGTCTGACCATCAAGCCGGGAAAATGCCAGATGGGCATGAGGGAGGTCCACTACCTGGGGCACCGGGTAGGCGGGGGTTCCATGAGTCCGGAGCCAGAGAAAGTGGACACGATCGTGTCCTGGCCCACCCCCAGGACCAAAAAGCAGGTGAAGTCCTTCCTGGGCACTGCAGGGTACTATAGGCGTTTCGTACAGAACTATAGCGCCATTGCAAAACCCTTGACGGACCTCACCAAGGGCGGTCTACCCCAAACAGTCAACTGGACAGATGGCTGTGAGGCGGCATTCCGAGCTTTGAAAACAGCCCTGTGCAGCTCTCCAGTGTTGAAAGCCGTCGACAGCAGTCGGCCATTCCTGGTACAGACCGACGCCAGCGAATTTGGCCTCGGTGCAGTACTCAGCCAGGTCGACTCGGGGAACCAGGAGCACCCCGTGTTGTACCTGAGCCGGAAACTTCTGCCGAGGGAAGTGGCATACTCCACCATCGAGAAGGAGTGCCTGGCCATGGTCTGGGCACTGCAACGTTTGCAGCCCTACCTGTATGGGCGCACCTTCAAGGTGGTCACCGACCACAACCCTCTGAGCTGGCTGCACAGTGTCCAGAACCAATGGTAGGTTGCTACGCTGGAGCCTTGCCCTACAGCAGTATGATTTTGCCGTACAACACAAGAAAGGCAGCGATCATGGGAATGCTGATGGGTTGTCACGGCGTGGCGAACCCGCTGAGGTGCGCATGGCGGATTACCGACAGGTCATGCCTCCTTAGCGCACTCTAAGGGAGGGAGATGTGATGATACCTGGACTGGAAGCTCCCTTTCTTGTGCTGTTCTAGAACTTTCCACATAGAACTACGACCCCCATCGTTTTGCCAGCACAGAGCAAAACCGCCCCCCTCTTCCCCTTGTGCCTGCAGCTCGCTGCAATTCACTGTTTGAAAGTACAGCACTCCTTCCTTTCGCCCCCCCCACCTCAGGAATTTCTTTGTCTCAAAACCCTGCAGGATGATCCCATAGCTTATTATGAGAATTCATTCTTTTGGTCATAACATGGTGTGATCTTACGTTAGAGACACTAAAGCTACGGTTTTGAATCATGCATCCATCAGGCATTGTTCCCGTGGTACTGGTGAACCCGTAACCCCAACAGAACCCGAGAAATGGAAATCTCTGGTGCACCATGTACTATCTCACCCAAGTTTGTGCTCATTCGAACAGTCATTTCAGAATAAGATCACTGATAGGTCTGCCATTATTCTGCTAGAGTCCCCCGCTGAGTTATGGTCCTTATGACTTTCCAGAACTTGAAACTATAACTTCTAGCCCTGGGAGGTGGCCAGAAAACCATCCCCTTTTGTGAGGTCACCAGCCCACATGTATAAGTCTTGCAGCTAGCCCCCCATTCCAGGCTGTGATGACGTGACTAACAGATCTGCAAATGAACTATGACATGTGGCTCCTCCCCCCAGCCTGTCTTGCCTGTAACTACCTAAGTACCATGTAAGTTTTTCACCTTAAACCCTGTTTTATTTTTAACTGTATTGTACATACTGGTATTGTCTCAGCTTGTTACATCTTTTTTTAAACTGTATAACACTGCCTGCATTTTTAGGAATAAACCTATAAAATTATTAGTTTGTTTCTCCTGCTCTATAAACGATTTTGCACGTGCCTGAAGTACTACGCTACTAATTCGGGGTTGCTACGGACCCTCTTGATAAATTGTTCATTAAGTAAATCGTAGCTGGTGGCAGCTAAAAAGAAGGGGTGTAAAGTGTTGACCTATTGGGTGGCGTTGGCAGTGACGGAGCGGGTTTTATAAGTGTATTGCCTGGCTGCGGCCCGGAGTAATTATAATTCCCTCACTGCAGCGTGCCCAATAGCCAGCACACATCCAAGCGCGCCCGTCTGGCGACTAATTCTCCTAGGTGCAGTTCCCTGACTGACCTGAGGGTAAGGGGGCACCAAAGAGCTGCAAGTTCCTAAGTGGAAGTGGGATAATTATAAATCCCTGCAGATTATTCCTGACACATTGGGTCGGACGGCAGCAGCCGTCGTGTGTGTGCCGTTTTCATCACGGTGGCAGCAGTGGGATCACAAGCCGTGATACCCCAGGCTACCGGGTGGCGGTCCGTGTGCCATTCATCACAATGATGAAGAAATACATCGAGATAAGACTTTGCCCACAAAGAACAACCTTCTACGCCCTCAGAGTCCTCCTGGATGGTGAAAGAAAAATGTTGTGAAGAAACAGAGTTGTAGTCATGGGGGATTCCCTGTTGAGAGGAACAGAGGCTGCTATCTGCAAACCGGATAGAACCTCAAGAGAAATGTGCTGTCTTCCAGGTGCAAAAACTAAAGATGTGTCTGACAGGATATCAGGACTCTTCAGACCTACAGATGATTACCCATTCCTGCTAATACATGTGGGGACAAATAACACCGCAAGAAAGGACCTGGAAACCATCTGCAGTGACTTTCGGTAAGAAAGTGAAAGAACTGGGAGCGCAGGTGGTCTTTTCCATCCTCCCAGTGGATGGCCATGGAACAAGGAGGTGGATTAAGATTCTGCAGGTGAACAACTGGCTATGCAGATGGTGGCGTCAGCAAGGATTTGGATTTCTGGATCACGGAGTGAATTACTTATACAATGGACTATTTGCTAGAGATGGGGTGCACCTTACAAAGACTGAAAAACGTATTTGGAAGTCGCCTTGCTACACTCATCAGGAGAGCTTTAAACTAGAACAATGTGGGAAGGGAAGCAAAACGCCAGAAAAAGCCATAACCGGACAAATACTATTGCGAACTCTGCTATTAGAAGTGGAAAGGAAGAACAAGGACAAAAAAATCTAAATAATAAAAATATTGGAGAAAGAGAAACCAATCACAAACTAAAATGTTTCTATACAAATGCACAAAGCATGGGCAACAAACAAGGAGAAATGGAACTACTAACGCAGGAGAAGAAGTATGATGTCATTGGAATCACTGAAACTTGGTGGGACGATACACATGATTGGAATACAAGGCTAGAAGGATACAACTTATTTGAAAGAAATAGACTTGATAAACAAGGAGGTGTTGCATTGTGTGTTAGAAAAGCTTATATCTGCACAGATATTGAAGCTTCAGAGACTGGGAGTTCTGTGGAAACTGTTTGGGTAACAAGGAGAGAACGGAAAGGACACCGTTGTAGGCATTTACTACAGGCCGCCTGTGCAAGCTGAAGATATGGATGAACTCTTTATGCATCAAATGGCCAAGGTCTCCAAAAAATATGACATAGTGGTCATGGGAGATTTCAACTATCCAGATATCAGTTGGGAATCTCTCTCAGGCAAAACTAAAGGGTATGCCACACTAAACAATATCGCTAACGGGATCGCTAAAAAACGTCACTATTTAGCGATCCTGTTAGCGATGTTGTTCAGTGCGGCAGCTTCCAGCGACGAGCTTCCTGCTGTGATCTCGCTCGTCGCTGGAATCGTTCCGGACCCTATTTTCTCGTCGGCGCTCCCGCTGGGTAAGTATCTAATCGCTGTGTGGCACCTTTTCTTAGCGATTTAGCGGTACTTTTGTACCGCTAAAGTCGTTAAGAAGATCGCTAACGGCGATAGCGTCGTTAACTATATCGCTAAATGCGGCAGCATTTAGCGATATAGAAACAATCCCGCTAGCGATCGCATTAGTATGCGTCGTTATTGTGATCGCCAGCGGGATTGTTTAGTGTGGCAGTACCTTAACAGGTCAAGCAAATTCTTATCCTCTCTTGCTGACAACTTTATCTTCCAAAAGATAGGGGAGAAAACAAGGGGATTTGCTGCCTTGGATCTAATCCTTATAAACAGGGAGGAAATGGTTGAGGAGGTAAGAGTGGCTGGGACCCTAGGAGGTAGTGACCATGCTATTTTAGAATTTCAGATAACTAGAGGAGGAAGACCTGTGAAGACTCAGACTTCAAGGTTAGATTTCAGAAAGGCAGATTTTAAGGGACTAAGAAAGAAATCAGAGAGATCCAATAGCTGGATATCTTTAAGGACAAAAATGTCCAGGATGGATGGGAAATCTTGAAAAATGAGATTCTCAACGCACAATCATTAACAATTCTGAAAAGAGGGAAGAATAGGAAGCATTTAAGGAAACCAGGATGGATGAACACAGAACTTAAACACATGCTAAAAGAGAAGAATGAAATGTTTATCAAATGGACAGATGGAGCCATATTTAAAGAAGAATATAATGCTGTCTGCAGAACCTGCAGGGCACGAATCAGATTATCTAAAGTTGACAATAAATTGAGGCTTGCAAGAGACGTCAAAAGCAATAAAAAAGTATTTTGGGGATATGTCAAAAGTAAAAGTCAAAGATGCTATAGGATTTTTACAGGATGAAAATGTTGAAATGGTAAGAAAGGATGTTGAGAAGGCCGAACTTTTAAATTCCTATTTTGCATGAACTTTGCTTAAATGTAACATCAACTGATCTTCACTGTCCTATTAAAGAAATAGGAGAATCCAGGATATCTATAAACAGAAAGATAGTGAGGAAACACTTAGCTAACATAAATTAATTCAAGTCTCCAGGTCCAGATGAATTACACCCCAGAGTACTGAAGGAGATAGCAGAATAAAATTTTGAACCACTCTCCATAATCTTTGAAAATTCTTGGAGAACAGGAGAAGTCCCAGAAGACTGGAGAAGAGCAAATGTTCCCATCTTCAAAAAGGGGAAGAAGGTGGACCCAGGGAACTATAGGCCGGTGAGTCTGACTTCTATACTAGAAAAAGATCTTTGAACAAATTATTAAACAACATGTATGCAAGTACCTGGATAAGAATGAAGTAATTAACCAGAGTCAGCATGGGTTTGTAACTATTAAGTCATGTCAGACTAACTTATTTTCCTTCTATGACAGAATCACTGACTGGGTGGATCATGGAAATGCTGTAGGTATAGTATATCTTGACTTCAGCAAAGCATTTGACAAGTATGGAATAGACAAGGCAACTGTTAGGTGGATTCATAACTGGCTTAGTGATCGGAACCAAAGAGTGGTCGTAAATGGCTGCACATCCAGTTGGAAGAATGTCTCAAGTGGGGTACCACAAGGCTCTGTTTTGGGCCCTGTATTGTTCAACATCTTTATCTATGATTTAGATCAGTGTTTCTCAACTCCAGTCCTCAGGACCCACCAACAGGTCATGTTTTCAGGATTTCCTTAGTATTGCTTAGTATTTATCACCTGCTCAAGCATTAATTCCATCACCTTTGCAATACTAAGGAAATCCTGAAAACATGACCTGTTGGTGGGTCCTGAGGACTGGAGTTGAGAAACCCTGATTTAGATGAAGTAATTGAGGGTAAACTGATTACATTTGCTTTTGTCACAAAGCTAGGAGGGATAGCTAATACTAGAAAGGGAGAGAGGATTCAAAAAGATATAAATAAACTGAAGCAGTGGGCAGCAACTAACAGAATGGTTTTTAACAGGGAAAAATGCAAAGTACTACATCTGGGCAATAAAAATGAAAAAAGCATATACAGAATGGGAGGAATAGGGCTAAGCAACAGCACATGTGAAAAAGACTTGGGTATACTAATAGATCTCAAACTAAACATGAGTTAACAGTATGATGCAGCAGCAAAAAAGGCAAATGCAATTCTAGGATGTATTAACAGAAGCATACAGTCTAGATCACATGAAGTCATTATCCCCCTCTACTCCTCTTTGATCAGACCTTATCTGGAATACTGTGTCCAGTTTTGGGCACCACATTTTAAAAAAGACATCAAACTGGAAGAAGTTCAGAGAAGAGCGACCAGAATGGTGACCGGTCTGCAAACCATGTCCTATGAGGAATGGTTACAGGATTTAGGAATGTTTAGCGTGCAAAAAAGAAGACTGAGAGGAGACTTAAAAGCTGTCTACAAATATCTCAAGGGCTGTCACGGTGTAGTGATCATCATTCTCATTTGCACAAGGAAAGACTAGAAGCAATGGGATGAAACTGAATGGGAGGAGACACAGATTAGAAAAACTTTTTGACAGTTAGGGTGAACAATGAGTGGAACAGGCTGCCACGAGAGGTTGTGAGTTCTACTTCAATGTAAAACGTCAAACAGAGCCTGGACAGACATCTGTCTGGGATGATTTAGTGAATCCTGCTTTGAGCAGGGGGTTCAGTCAGATGACCCAGGAGGTCCCTTCCAACTCTACCATTCTATGACCTCTCAGTGATACACTGCAGGAGCGATTACCTCCTGTCAGTGTCACCAAAGCCGTGTAGAGCAATCACATCTCCCGATGTGACTGTTCTACATGTGAGATCACTGTGGGCCACTCGTTATTTAGGACTACGGCGGATAGAGTATGTTGGTTTATTTTATTTTTGATGCAGGAGATTGAGGGATTATGCGATGCAGTAAGTATAGTAAATTAAGATTATTAACCCTTTTCTGACATTAGATGTACTATCCTGTCCATGGTACCTAGGCCCGTATGACCATGGACAGGATAGTACGTCAAATGCGATCTGACGCGCTCACGGGGGGAGCGTGGCCGATCGCGGCCGGGTGTCAGCTGATTATCACAGCTGACACCTGGCACTCCGTGCCAGGAGCGGTCATGAACCGCTCCCGGCACATTAACTCCTGGCACACTGCGATCAAAGATGATCGCAGTGTACCTGGGGCACAGGGAAGCATCGCGCAGGGTGGAGGCTCCCTGTGTGCTTCTCTGAGACCCTCAGAACAGCACGATGACATCGCGCTGTTCCGAGGGTATCCTCCCTGCAGGACCTCGGATCCAAGATGGCCGCAGGGTCCTTCTGGGTCCTGCAGGGAGCTGGCTTCTCAGTGCCTGCTGAAAGCAGGCGCTGAGAAAGCCTCCTGGAGTTCTAAGCAAACTGTCAGAGTAGCGATCTGAGACTATATAGTTATGTCCCACCCTGGGACAAAGTAAAAAAATAAAAACATGTAAAAAAAAAATCCTAAATAAAAAAAAATATTCCCCAATTCATTTCTTTATGTAACTTAAAAAAACAATAAAAGTACACATATTTAGTATCGCTGCGTCCGTAATGACCTGCCCTATAAAACGGTCCCACTAGTTAACCCCTTTAGTGATCCCCTTTAAAAAAAAAAAGCAAAAAAACAGTGCTTTATCATCATACCGCCAACTAAAAGGGGAATAACACGCGATCAAAAAGACAGATATAAACATGGTACCGCTGAAAACGTCATCTTGTCCCACAAAAAACGCACCGCCATACAGCATCATCAGCGAACAAATGAAAAAGTAATAGCTCGCAGAATAAAGCGATGCAAAAATAATTTTTATATAAAATTGTATTTATTGTATAAAAGCGCCAAAACATAAAACAAATATAAATGAGGTATATCGCTGTCATCGTACTAACCCGAAGAATAAAACTACTTTATTAATTTTACCACATGCGGAACGGTATAAACACCCCCCCAAAAGAAATTCATGAATTGCTGGTTTTTGTTCATTCTAACCTCCCAAAAATCGTAATAAAAAGCGATCAATAAATATCATGTGCCCAAAAATGGTACCAATAAAAACGTCAACTCGTCCCGCAAAAAATAAGACCTCACATGACTCTGTGGGCCAAAATATGCAAAAATTATAGCTATTAAAATGTGGTGATACAAAAACTATTTTTTGCAAAAAAAAAGCGTCTTTTAGAGTGTGACAGCTGCCAAACATAAAAACCTGCTATAAATAGTAAATCAAACACCCCATTATCATCCCCTTAGTTAGGAAAACAATAAAATTAAAAAAATGTATTAAATTCCATTTTCCCGTTAGGGTTGGGGCTAAAGTTAGGGTTGGGATTAGGGTTAGGGGTGTGTTGGAGTTAGAATTGGAGGTTTCCACTGTTTCGGCACACCAGGGGCTCTCCAAATGTGACATGGAGTCAGATCTCAATTCCAGCCAATTCTGCGTTGAAAAAGTTAAGCGGTGCTCCTCTTTTGAGCTCTGCCATGCGCCCAAACAGTAGTTTACCCCCATATATGGGGTCTCAGCATACCCAGGGCAAATTGCACAGTAACTCTTGGGGTCCAATTTCTTATGTTACCCTTGTGAAAATAAAATATTGGGGAGAAAAATAATTTTTTAAAAAATGATTTTTTATTTTTATGGCTGTACGTTATAAATTTGTGTGAAGCACTTGGGGGTTCCAAGTGCTCAACACACATCTAGATAAGTTCCTTGGGGGATCTATTTTCCAAAATGGTGTCACTTGTGGTGGGGTTTCCCTGTTTAAGCACATCAGGGGCTCTCCAAATGCGACATGACGCCCGCAGACCATTCCATCAAAGTCTGCAATACAAAAACGTCACTTCCCTTCCGAGCCCCGACGTGTGACTATACAGTAGTTTTCTCCCACATATGGGGTATCCGCGTACTCAGGACATATTGGACAACAACTTTTAGGGTCAAATTTCTCCTGTAACCCTTGGAAAATAGAAAATTGGGGACTAAAATATCATGTTTGTGGAAAAAAATGATTTTTTTATTTTCATGCTCAGGCGTTATAAACTTTAGTGAAACACCTGGAGGTTCAAAGTTCTCACCACACATCTAGATAAGTTCCTTGAGGGGTCTAGTAACCAAAATGGTGTTATTTGTGGGGGGTTTCCACTGTTTAGGCACATCAGGGGCTCTCCAAACGCAACATGGCGTCCAGCCAATTCTGCGTTGAAAAAGTCAAATGGCGCTCCTTCCCTTCCGAGCTCTGCCATGCACCCAAACAGTGGTTTACCCCCACATATGAGGTATCAGCATACTGAGGACAAATTGCACAATAACTGTTGGGGTCTTGTTACCCTTGGAAACTAAAAATTGGGGTGAAATGATTTTTGTGGAAAAAATGTTTTTTAATTTTACGGCTCTACGTTATAAACTTGTGTGAAGCACTTGGTGGCTCAAATTGCTCACCACAGATCTAGATAAGTTCCATAGGGGGTCTAGTTTCTAAAATGGGGTCACTTGTGGGGGGTTTCCACTGTTTAGGCACATCAGGGGCTCTCCAAATGCGACATGGCGTCCAATCTCAATTCCAGCCAATTTTGGTTGGAAAGTCAAATGGCGCTCCTTCCCTCCGCTCTGCCATGCGTCCAAACAGTGGTTCCCCCCCCACATATGGGGTATCAGCGTACTCAGGACAAATTGGACAATAACTTTTGTGGTCCATTTTCTCGTTACCCTTGGAAAAATAAAAAAAATGGTGACTAAAAGATCATTTTTGTGGAAAAAAAAATTAGGATTTTTTTATTTTCATGCCCGGGCATTATAAACTTGTGTGAAGCACTTGGGGGTTTAAAGTGCTCACCACAGATCTAGATAAGTTCCTTAAGGGGTCTAGTTTCCAAAATGGTGTCACTTGTGTGGGATTTCCACTGTTTAGGCACATCAGGGGCTCTCCAAACGCGACATGGCGTCCAATCTCAATTCCAGCCAATTTTGGTTTGAAAAAGTCAAACAGCGCTCCTTCCCTTACGAGCACTGCAGCCAGTGGTTTTCCCCCACATATGTGGTATTGGCGTACTCAGGAGAAATTGCACAACAAATTGTGAAATAAGAAAAATATTTGTAAAAGATAATTTTTGTGACGAAAAAGTTAAATGTTCATTTTTTACTTCCACGTTGCTTCAGCTCCTGTGAAGCACCTGAAGGGTTAATAAACTTCTTGAATGTGATTTTGAGTACCTTGAGGGGTGCAGTTTTAAGAATGGTGTCACTTTTGGGTATTTTCTGCCATATAGACCCCTCAAATGTGAGGTGGTCCCTAAAAAAAAATGGCTTTGTAAATTTTGTTGTAAAAATGAGAAATCGCCAACTTCTAACCCATATAACTTCCTAACAAAAAAAAATTTTGGTTCCAAAATTGTGCTGATGTAAAGCAGACATGTGGGAAAAGTTACTGATTAACAGAATTTGGGGCAGCTGAGAGCTGATATTTTTAGCCTGCAATATACATGGCCCCTTCCCAGGCTATTAATAGCAGCCCTCAGCTGTTGCCTAGCCTTTGCTGGTTTGATTTTATAGGGGGACCCCATGTCAATTTTTTTTCTGGGGTTCCCCTGTAAACTAGCCAGTAAATGCTAAGCAAACATCTGTGAGCCCACGCAATTTTTTTTTTTAAATAGATCTTGCATTTCATGCGCGTGTGTGTGTCTTATTTAGCTCTTTATGTACCATTTTATTAATGAGGGTACCTGGCCGACTATATTTATAAACTTATATTTTTGTATGTCTAAACATATTTGAACATGGTATGTAACGATATTATGGTCTTCGATGGAGAATGTAAAAAACAGGTTGGACAAGGAAATGACATCACAATTCTTTGGAAATGACATCACAATAATTTTTTTTGTTAAATATATCTTTATTTAGCTTATATTCTGTTTTCACAAATTGACATGTATAACTGCGCTTCTTCAGGAGCACAATGTTCTCCGCGATCTGTTGCTTTGTGAGTTTACCTTCTTTGTATGTTTGAAATTTAAATTAAAGAATTTTAAAAAATAAATTAACCTACCCTTAAAATTCTAGACTGTTCATGTCGGTCAATAGGCAAACTTACAAAATCAACAAGGGATCAAATACTTATTTCACTCATTGTACACCCGGTTTCACCATTATCCTCGATCTTTGGACCAGTTTTCTGCAGCAGAGGATCCATGCTTTTTACATGTTGCTTAGTTGTAACAAAACAAGGTGAGTGTACCTCTTCCTAGTGCGCCCTGTGTTTTTAACCAGTGAAGACCCTTTTTACGCTTCTTTTGCTCTCCAGATTTTCTACTTTTCTCAGTGTGATAGAACAATTGGTTATTCACTGTACAGTCATGGCCAAAAGTTTTGAGAATGACACAAATATTATATTTTCACATGATCTGCTGCCCTCTGGTTTTTATGTGTGTGTTTGACAGATGTTTTTATCACAGACAGAAATATAATTGCAAACATATGAGTAACAAAAGCTTATATTGACAGTTAGAATGAGTTAATGCAGCAAGTCAATATTTGCAGTGTTGACCCTTCTTCTTCAGGACCTCTGCAATTCTCCCTGGCATGCTCTCAATCAACTTCTGGACCAAATCCTGACTGATAGCAGTCCATTCTTGCACAATCAATGCTTTCATTTTGTCAGCATTTTTAGGTTTTTGTTTGTCCACCCGTCTCTTGATGATTGACCACAAGTTCTCAATGGGATTAAGATCTGGGGAGTTTCCAGGTCATGGACCCAAAATCTGTTTTGTTCCTGAGCCATTTAGTTATCACCTTTGCTTTATGGCAAGGTGCTCCATCATGCTGGAAAAGGCATTGTTGATCGCCAAACTGCTCTTGGAGGGTTAGGAGAAGTTGCTCTTGGAGGACATTCTGGTACCATTCTTTATTCATGGCTGTGTTTTTAGGCAAGACTGTGAGAGAGCAGATTCCCTTGGCTGAGAAGCAACCCCACACATGAATGGTTTCAGGATGCTTAACAGTTGGCATGAGACAAGACTGGTGGTAGCGCTCACCTTGTCTTCTCCGAATGAGGTGTTTTCCTGATGTCCCAAACAATCGAAAAGGGGATTCATCAGAGAAAATAATTTTACCCCAGTCCTCCGCAGTCCACTGCCTGTACCTTTTGCAGAATATTAGTCTGTCCATGATGTTTTTTTTCTGGAGAGAAGTGGCTTCTTTGCTGCCCTCCTTGAGACCAGGCCTTGCTCCAAGAGTCTCCGCCTCACAGTGCGTGCAGATGCACTCACACCTGCCTGCTGCCATTCCTGAGCAAGCTCTGCACTGCTGGTAGCCCGATCCCGCAGCTGAAACACTTTTAAGAGATGGTCCTGGCACTTGCTGGTCTTTCTTGGGCGCCCTGGAGCCTTTTTGGCAACAATGGAACCTTTCTCCTTGAAGTTCTTGATGATGCGATAGATTGTTGACTGAGGTGCAATCTTTCTAGCTGCGATACTCTTCCCTGTTAGGCCATTTTTGTGCATTGCAATGATGACTGCACGTGTTTCTTTAGAGATAACCATGGTTAACAGAAGAGAAACAATGATGCCAAGCACCAGCCTCCTTTTAAAGTGTCCAGTGGTGTCATTCTTACTTAATCAGGACAGATTGATCTCCAGCCATGTCCTCATCAACACCCACACCTGTGTTAATTGAGCAATCACTGAAAAGAGGTTAGCTGGTCCTTTTAAGGCAGGGCTGCAATGATGTTGAAATGTGTTTTGGGGGATAAAGTTCATTTTCTAGGCAAATATTGACTTTGCAAGTAATTGCTGTTAAGCTGATCACTCTTTATAACATTCTGGAGTATATGCAAGTTGCCATTAGAAAAACTGAAGCAGTAGACTTTGTAAAAATTAATATTTGTGTCATTCTCAAAACTTTTGGCCATGACTGTAGTAAATCATAAGCATTTGACTAGTGAAATATGCATGTTGACCCTCACACCAGCTGCAGTGATTGTGTTAGTCTAAGCTAGATGGTATGAGGCAAAAAGACAAAAGAAGCACAAAAATGTTTACCAATCATAATTCATAGTAGCTAATTGACATTATTTTTTAACTTGCTAATGTGACTGTACTATATTACATTATAGGGTGAAATCAAGTATGTTTCATTTTCTGTTTATTGCTTTCCATTTAGGATAAGTTCCGCATGTTTAGAGTTAAATTTGATGGTGACTCCAAAAATAAAGCTCAGGAAAACTGTGACCAATGCTTTCAAAGGCTTCATCATTTCTTGTGTGAACAAGTAAGTCTAAAACTTAGGAAATTCACACAAAAGTTTATAAATGTTGGGTGTTTGAGCACTTCTTGTCTTATGTAATTGTTTCAGAATGAATCGGCTAAAGAGTTCTCTCAAAACTTTCTACAGGAAAAAATCACTCTGACACAGGTGGCACAGGTAAATTTTTTTTGTGTTAATTTGTAATACCCTATATCTAGGAGTCAACATTAAAATGTTAGGCTCTAGTGAAGGTACACTCCTAGTAAAGGTACAGTACATAGTTCATTTTTCTTTTCAGTTAAAACTCAAAACAAAATGAAGAGGCATTGACTAAAATATCAGAATTGGGATTTGTGAACCTAACAATTCACATAACTAGCCGTTTTTGCAGCACCTCCTCATAACCTACACAAGAACAGTAATGGAAGATTGCTTCCCTACTTCAAGAAGTGTTGAGGTTTAACTTTTTCAACAGTAATTAGAAGTAGGCTGTTCACATATCCAGTACTGCACCCTTCTCCTCCAAGTAGTGACTGCATGGATCACTGCAAAACCATTTGACCAATAAACTTACATACGAGGTAGCTTCTTGACCTGTATCAGATGCTTACAAGTTAGTACAGAGCTGTAATCTGACAGCTCATGCATGCACTTCCAACCCTGAAAGATTTCCACTGCCAAAATGTACACAGGGTAAGGTCTGTGACATACTCCTGGCACAGGGTTGAAACTCACAACTGCTGAATGCACAGTGGTCTAGAATAAGAAATGGCTTTTTCAACATTTTTCTAGTCATCATGGGGAGTTTTATCCTTGCACTAAGCCTGTGACAAGATTGGGGTGGGGGAGAGGGTTGTGAATTATATGGTGACTCAATCAGATGAAAGCCTTAATCCTAATTAAACTTATTTCTTGTAAAGGAGGGAAATGCCAAATTATGAATTTGTGACCCTTGTAGAACATATTAGGAGTCCATGTATAAAAATGCAGTTATTTGAAAAGTTCTCTAAAATAGTAATAAAAACCTTGCTCAGCGATTGGTCACATTCATAAGTAGTTCTAGTTCTCTGAAGTATTTAGAAATATTTAGAATTGAGAGTCCTCAGTGGTTGATACCTTTTAATGGCTAACTGAAAAGATGGTAACAAATTGCAAGCTTTCCAGACTACTCAGGTCTCTTCATCAGGCAAAGACTAATACAACATCTGAAGAATCACATATTTATACACAACAGGACACAGGAATAGTGCAATGGATAAGACAAGTGACGTAAAGCAGAACTATCAATATGGGAGAGGGGATGAACAGTTGTGGCAATAAATATTGCACCAGTTCATAGATAAGGAGTGTGAAAGTTTTATTGCCCTCTGATTGGGGTCTGGTAATGTTTTGTGATGTTCCCACAGGGTCCTGGGAGCAAATTCCTTAATTGATGTAAAAAGCCATAAATCCATGCGATATGTTCATTCCAGCATTGAGAGTGTCAAAGGTCGTCATCAGTTTGTATTCACAAACTCTCCTGTGTCTCTGAGATGGGAAATTACCTTTCAATACAAGTAATTTCATGTCCATGGTGCTGTGATTAGGCATACAAAAATGTTTGGCCACAGGTAGATCCATTCTCTTTTCTCTTATTGTGTGGCAATGAGAATTCATCCTTGTTCTCAGTTTTTGCCCTGTCTCCCCCACACAGACCCCCAGTTGGACATTTAGTACATATAATTAGGTACACCACATTAGATGTGATGCAGCTGAAAGTCCCTGGGATCTTGTAGTCCTGATGTGAGTTGGGGATCTTTATCTTGTCAGAAGCTCCCTGTCCTCTCCAACAGCTGCAGGAACCTTTCCTTGCAACCAGAAAAAATGTAAAACCTGTCCATTTATAATGACCACGGACAAGATAAAGATCCCCAACTCACATCAGGACTACAAGATCCCAGGGACTTTCAGCTGCATCACATCTAATGTGTACCTAATTATATGTACTAAATGTCCAACTGGGGGTCTGTGTGGGGGAGACAGGGCAAAAACTGAGAACAAGGATGAATTCTCATCGCCACACAATAAGAGAAAAGAGAATGGATCTACCTGTGGCCAAACATTTTTGTATGCCTAATCACAGCACCATGGACATGAAATTACTTGTATTGAAAAGTAATTTCCCATCTCAGAGACACAGGAGAGTTTGTGAATACAAACTGATGACGACCTTTGACACTCTCAATGCTGGAATGAACATATCGCATGGATTTATGGCTTTTTACATCAATTAAGGAATTTGCTCCCAGGACCCTGTGGGAACATCACAAAACATTACCAGACCCCAATCAGAGGGCAATAAAACTTTCACACTCCTTATCTATGAACTCGTCCAATATTTATTGCCACAACTGTTCATCCCTCTCCCATATTGATAGTTCTGCTTTACGTCACTTGTCTTATCCATTGCACTATTCCTGTGTCCTGTTGTGTATAAATATGTGATTCTTCAGATTTTGAATTAGTCTTTGCCTGATGAAGAGCCCTGAGTAGTCTGGAAAGCTTGCAATTTGTTACCATCTTTTCAGTTAGCCGTTAAAAGGTATCAACCACTGAGGACTCTCAATTCTAAATATTTTTCTATCTACTGGCTAACACGGTACTAAGATATACATCTTTCCTGTATCAAACTGAAGTATTTAGTAATGAAGTCAATGCCACAAGGTAGATAAATTAGGACTTCTGGTCATGCTTCATAGCACTTTAGTATCTTCTATATAATGCTTTTCTGCAAATATGGGCAATTTGGCACATGATGGATTGTAGATGAGAGTTTTTATGGGAGTAATTTAGTTTGCTATATAATTTTTATATTTAGGGATGGAGTAAGTGTAAGGGATAGCCTTGAGAAAACGGACGCCATTCGCTTTGTTGTAGGGTTCCAAACTCTGTGGTAGTCAGAGATACCTTCCATCAGGGTGAATGCAGGGCCCCATTTGGTCATTTATAACCACCAAACCTTAGGTGAAGAACTCTGTGTGCATATGCAATTACTGCTAGCGAACAACAATTTCTTGAAGGGAACCGGTCACCACAAAAAATACAGAACTAATCTGCAGGTTAGTGTTACTAACCTACAGAATAATAGCTTTACTAACCCGCTCAGCGCCCGCACTTAGCTGAATGCTGCAGGGAGAAAATTAACTTTATTCCCCTCAGCATCGTTTGGGTTTCAGTAATGGGGTCCATGCCGGTTCAGTCACAGTTGTGAGGATACAGAACAGCAGCTGTAACCGCACCCCTGGCCGTGACTGACACTGGCTCTACATTGGGGTCGTCTGTCAGTGAGGGCCGCGAGCGCAATTACAGACACCGCTCTGTATTCTCAGAGCGGTGACAACCCCGAAACCTGCCTGGGGAATAAATTTAATTTTCTTCCTGCAGCGTTTGGCTAAGTGTGGGCGCCAGGCAGGTTAGTAACGCTATTTACCTGGAGGTTAACTCCATAGCTTCAGGTTACTAGCATTTTTTTCTGGTGACAGGTTACGTTTAAGTATGTTTTCTTTGCTTGTAGAATGTTTTGAGTTTGGAGTTTTAACATTTTCTAAGTAACCAAATAGTCATAAGGATCGCTAAAACTATCACAATGACATAAGAGGGCTTTTGTTCTTTATATGATTGACTTAGAACCGCCTTCTGTTATATGTTGCTGAGAAAATGGGTTGTGACTACTAGTGTGGAATACGCATGGCTTACCCATGTTGTGCTTCAATACAGGGATCTCTTCAATGCATGTTCAAGTGTATGGCATAATGCCTTGATATACAGATATGACTTTTTTTCTTCCATATTGGTCTGTACTACACATTACGCTATATTGCACATATGTGTTTAGACAGCTAGTTATAATGTAGGACCCTCAGTAGCTTTAGCGCCACACTTTCCTGTATCTTATAGAATATTGGTCTTAGTTGTGAGGTCATTGTTTTGCATACTTATTGTTGGCTTCTTGAGAAGATGAGGAAGAATATATCACAGCTATATTTTAATAGGTTTTAAGGGAAAGTACATTTTCTTTCCTGTGCAAACTATTTGGCACTTTTTCTGTGAGCTATGGTTCGTTAGTAGAAACTACATCAGTAGTCTCAAATCATTTATGGACAGCAAGCTTCATATACAGCTCTGGCAAAAATTAAGAGACCACCACATCAAATCCCTGTCATGGCAACCCCAATGTCCAGACCTGAACCCCATTGAAAACCTCTGGAATGTAATCAAGAGGAAGATGGATAGTCACAAGCCATCAAATAAAGAACTTCTTAAATTTTTGCACCACGAGTGGCATAAGGTCACCCAAAAGCAGTGTGAAAGACTGGTGGAAAGCATGCCAAGACGCATGAAAGCTGTGATTAAAAATCATGGTTATTCCACAAAATATTGATTTCTGAACTATTCCCGAGTTAAAACATTAGTATTGTTGTTTCTAAATGATTATGAACTTGTTTTCGTTGCATTATTTGAGGTCTGAAAGCACTAGTTCATTTATTTAATTTTGACCATTTCTCATTTTTAGAAAAAAAAATAAAATTTTTTGCTTGGAAATTTGGAGACATGTCAGTAGTTTATAGAATGAAAGAACAATTTACATTTTACTCAAAAATATACCTATAAAGAGAAAAATCAGACAAACTGAAAATTTTGCAGTGGTCTCTTTAATTTTTGCCAGAGCTGTATGTGTGTATGTGCTGATGTTTTTCATCTTTTGTGAGAAATTGTTTTTATTTTAGCCTTAGGAAAATGGCTTCCAACTGAGCACTGTACTAAAGTAATTCACATTCTTTGCATTTACAGGGTATGGTGGTAAGCAAACAAGCAAATACAATCAATCTGTGCCCTCCTTTAAATGAGGGTCTCTGTTCTTTTCTCAAATTATGTCTACTGGACCAGAACTTTCCAGGATTCGTTGAAGCTGTGGAGAAAGAGTTAAACAAACTCATAAAAAATTAAATTTTTAGGAGAAAAATATACTTATACCAGAATACGTTCCTGTTTTAGATTGTTTATATTTTTATCAACAAGTGTATTTGCCACACACATTATTACACTTCAATTGCACAATCCATGGGCTCATGCAACTAGAACATTCCCCCACCCCTTCACCCCATAAAAGATATTACATTTTTGATATACTGACACATTTACATCTACCGTAGTTGCATAGAATAGAACCATGCTTTAAACAAATGTAAAATCTCTTAACCAAACTTAAAATAAAACAAACCCCAAAGAAAAAAATATATATAACTTATAAAAAGTTTGCCTGCATGAATGTACATTTTGACATAACAGTGCAAAAGGATTTAAGAATATACATGATCGAACCAAAATTCACTTATAAAGCTTCCCACCTAATATATATATATTTATAATGGTCTCTTAATAATATCCAGGCATTTTAAATATTTTTAGTTTGTCCCCTAGTTGCACTTGAACTAATGGACTTGTGTGAATAGTTGTTTATCACACATGCATTAGATATTTAAATGTTATCCAGGCCATAAAAATGATGATAAAGCTACAGGATAGGTCATGAATAGCACATCCATGGGGGTATGACAGCCGGCATGCACATCAATCAGCTGTTACTTGCTCCAAAAAGACCCCCCCAATGATCTGCTATTGATGACCTATCCTTTAGATAGGTCATCAATACATAAGCCTGGATATCCCTTATAACTTCCCAATGAAAAAGCCACAGCGATACTTGGTAAGTACACAGCAAAAAACATGCCCTTGAAGAAAAGTCCTTTTAAGCCTCCTTCCTTACACAGTACTGGACATTTGGTGAGGGAAAGCATGATATTCCAGTACAGGACACAATGGACATAGATGTTTACATATCAAAAAAATCAAGAATTGTAGCAAAGCTCCAGAAGCAGCCGTACACCTTCAAGCAACAGCTGTGCCATTTTTTATTCCATATTGAGGACATTTTTCTTTTTGTTAGTAGAGCGTTCAAGGTAATGAAAATGGTGCTATAAAATTCACAAGACATCCAACAATCAGCTTTAAAAAAATAAAATGATACCTTGATTACAATAGATGCATCCTGCTTAATTAGCGATAATTTAAAATACATGGCAAATATACAAAAACAGGGACAGAAAGAAAAAATATATAAATCTGCTTTCCAGACCTCTACTCTCCCTTTGGAAGGCATACATTATCTATATTTATATATATATATATATATATATATATATAATAATTGTAAGTGATTTAAAAAAAAAAAAAAGCCACAGCACACAAAGCTGCATATGCACTCTATTTTCGAAGCTCCTTAATACCCAATCAGTTTTTAGTCTCCATGGAGGCTACATAAGGCATGCTTTAAAAAAGTAGTTTTGTACCCTCAGTCACATGAGAAAAAAAAAAAAAAAACACACAGGAATATTGAAGTCTGAAGATCGCCTGAAGATACAACTTCATTGCAAAGTCAGCTCTTTAGAAGGATAATTTGTTGTCTGTTCAAATCCATGAAGATCTATAAAAAAAAAAAAAAATCATCAGGCAAACAGAAAACTACAGAATTTGAAATGGATATACAAATACATACTGTATCTTACAAGACATTGATGTTTGTGATATTTAACATATTACGCCTGTTTCACACCTCATTTTTGTGGTTATTTGAAGTATCAGTTCCTACTGGAAAAAAATGTATTAGAAAGGCTACATTGTATGTACTTAGCAGTATAGTGGTAAAAACATACTTTCAATTGAGTACATTTGTTTGTGCACAATTCAGTTTGTTTTTAGTATCCTGTAAAGAAAACAAAAAAAAAAGCGTTCTGCTATGATTTTTCAACCAGATGTTTAAAGCAAGTATCAGGTTGAAAAATCACAGCAGTATGTGTTTTTTTTTTTAAACATTGCAACCTATGGTAGAGTAATGCAGACGTTTAGCCATGTCAGAATTTTTTTTTTTTTTTTAAGTCAGTCACAATATCCTGACAGTACTCACACCTGTACATCATTTAAATACAAAAAACACAACAGATTGCCTAAAAAACAGCCGCCATGTGTTAAAAATGGATATACTTGCTTTAACCCCTTAACGACCGCCGATACACCTTTTAACGGCGGTCATTAAGGGTACTTAAACCACAGCGCCGTTAATTAACGGTGCTGTGGAAAAAGTGTATAGCGCCCCCCACAGTCACATTTTCTCCAGGGTCTCGTCTACCAGGGGTAGCCGAGACCCCAGAGAACATGAATCGGGTCGGTTTTTACCGACCCCGATGTTGCGATCGCCGTTATTAACCCTATAATGGCAATCGCAACAACAACAACAAAAAAAAATCTGATGTGCCATTTAATTTCTCTCTCCTCTGATGTGATCGGACATCAGAGGAGAGAGATAAAGGGTCCCCGATCCCCCCCTTGTGGCCCCCGATCCCCCCTTTGTGGCCCTAGGGCCCTCCTGCCTCCTCCGGTGGCCGCCGCCATCTTTAATAGCGAGAAAATGGCGGGCTATGTGCCGGGGGGGTTCGGCAATTTTCTACGTGATCTCGGCGGCCGGGGGTAGCCAAGACCCCAGAGAACATGATCCGGGTCGGTATTTACCGACCCCGGTGTTGCGATCGCCGTTATAACAGTATAACGGCGACCGCAACAACAACAAAAAAAAAATTATTTCTCTCCCCTCTGATGTGATCGCACATCAGAGGGGTGAGAATTAGGGTCCCCAGCACCCCCGATCTCCCCCCTGTACCTCCCGGTGTCCCCTCTTCCGCCGGCAGCTCCGGCCTCTTCATCCTGTAAAAAAAATGGCGGGCGCATGCGCAGTTTGGCGGCTGATTCAAAAAATGAATGAAAGTACATTTTGATCACTGTGATAAACTATCACAGTGATCAAAATAAAAAATATAGTACATAAACCCCCCCTTTATCACCCCCTTAGTTAGGGACATATAATAAAATAAAGAAATTGTATTTATTTTTATTTTTCCATTAGGGTTAGGGCTAGGGTTATAATTAGGGTTAGTTTTGGAATTATGGTTAGGGTTAGGCTGGGTTCATACTGCGTTATGGCAGCCCGTCTTAGACGGACTGCGTTACACCGCGGTATAACACGGTGTAACGCAGTCTATTAACGCTGCCATTCACCCCCATTTGAGGGCGCATCGCGATGCATGCCGTAAAGCGGCATGCGTTCGCGACGTGCCGTCATTCAGTGACGGAGCCTCGGACTCGGCCTGCAGCGTCTGGGCTCCGTTAGCGCTAGCGCAGATGAATCACTGCTGATTCCTCTGCGCTAGCGGGTATAGCATAACGCGATCACGTTATGCTATAGTTACCAGCCCGTCAACGCTATGTGCTGAACGGGCTGGTAAAACGCAATATGAACCTAGCCTTAGGGTTAGTGTTATAATTAGGTTTAGGGTTACAATTACGGTTAGGGTTGGGATTAGGGGTGTGTGTTGGGGTTAGGGTTGGGAGCTAGAATTGAGGGGTTTCCACTATTTAGGCACATTAGGGGGTCTCCAAACACGACGTGGCGTTCAAAAAGTCAAATGGCGCTCCCTCCCTTCCGAGCCCTGCCGTGCGCCCAAACAGTGGTTTACCCCAACATATGGGGTATCAGCGTACTCAGGACAAATTGCACACCAATGATGATTTTTTATTTTCACGGCTCTGCATTTATAAATTTCTGTGAAGCACTTGGGGGTTCAAAGTGCTCACCACACATCTAGATAAGCTCCTTGGGGGGTCTAGTTTCCAAAATGGTGTCACTTGCAGGGGGTTTCTACTGTTTAGGCACATCAAGGGGCTCTGCAAACACAACATGACGCCCGCAGAACATTCCATCAAAGTCTGCATTACAAAATGGCGCTCCTTCCCTTCCAAGCTCTCCCATGCGCCCAAACAGTAGTTCCACCCCACATATGGGGTATCAGCGTACTCAGGAAAAATTGCACAACAACTTTTGGGGTCCAATTTCTCCTGTTACCCTTGGGAAAATAAAAAAAATAGCGGGCTAAAGAATCATTTTTGACGAAAAAAATGATTTTTTATTTTCACGGCTCTACGTTATAAACTTCTGTGAAGCACTTGGGGGTTCAAAGTGCTGACCACACATCTAGATAAGTTCCTTAAGTGGTCTAGTTTCAAAAATGGTGTCATTTGGGGGGGTTTCCACTGTTTAGGCGCATCAGGGGCTCTCCAAACGTGACATGGCATCCAATCTCAATTCCAGCCAATTTTGGTTTGAAAAAGTCAAACGGCGCTCCTTCCCTTCCAAGCCCTGCCGTGCGCCCAAACAGTGGTCCCCCCCCCCACATATGGGATATCAGCGTACTCAGGACAAATTGGACAACTTTTGTGGTCTACAGTCATGGACAAAAGTTTTGAGAATGACACATATTAATTTTTACAAAGTCTACTGCTTCACTTTTTCTAATGGCAATTTGCATATACTCCAGAATGTTATAAAGAGTGATCAGCTTAACAGCAATTACTTGCAAAGTTAATATTTGGCTAGAAAATGAACTTTATCCCCCCAAACACATTTCAACATCATTGCAGCCCTGCCTTAAAAGGACCAGCTAACCTCTTTTCAGTGATTGCTCCATTAACACAGGTGTGGGTGTTGATGAGGACATGGCTGGAGATCAATCTGTCATGATTAAGAATGACACCACTGGACACTTTAAAAGGAGGCTGGTGCTTGGCATCATTGTTTCTCTTCTGTTAACCATGGTTATCTCTAAAGAAACACGTGCAGTCATCATTGCAATGCACAAAAATGGCCTAACAGGGAAGAGTATCGCAGCTAGAAAGATTGCACCTCAGTCAACAATCTATCGCATCATCAAGAACTTCAAGGAGAGAGGTTCCATTGTTGCCAAAAAGGCTCCAGGGCGCCCAAGAAAGACCAGCAAGCGCCAGGACCGTCTCTTAAAAGTGTTTCAGCTGCGGGATCGGGCTACCAGCAGTGCAGAGCTTGCTCAGGAATGGCAGCAGGCAGGTGTGAGTGCATCTGCACGCACTGTGAGGCGGAGACTCTTGGAGCAGGGCCTGGTCTCAAGGAGGGCAGCAAAGAAGCCACTTCTCTCCAGAAAAAACACCATGGACAGACTGATATTCTGCAAAAGGTACAGGCAGTGGACTGCGGAGGACTGGGGTACAGTTCTTTTCTCTGATGAATCCCCTTTTCTATTGTTTGGGACATCAGGAAAACGCCTCATTCGCAGAAGACAAGGTGAGCGCTACCACCAGTCTTGTCTCATGCCAACTGTTAAGCATCCTGCAACCATTCATGTGTGGGGTTGCTTCTCAGCCAAGGGAATCGGCTCTCTCACAGTCTTGCCTAAAAACACAGCCATGAATAAAGAATAGTACCAGAATGTCCTCCAAGAGCAACTTCTCCCAACCCTCCAAGAGCAGTTTGGCGATCAACAATGCCTTTTCCAGCATGATGGAGCACCTTGCCATAAAGCAAAGGTGATAACTAAATGGCTCAGGGAACAAAACATAGAGATTTTGGGTCCATGGCCTGGAAACTCCCCAGATCTTAATCCCATTGAGAACTTGTGGTCAATCATCAAGAGACGGGTGGACAAACAAAAACCTAAAAATTCTGACAAAATGAAAGCATTGATTGTGCAAGAATGGACTGCTATCAGTCAGGATTTGGTCCACAAGTTGATTGAGAGCATGCCATGGAGAATTGCAGAGGTCCTGAAGAAGTAGGGTCAACACTACAAATATTGACTTGCTGCATTAACTCATTCTAACTGTCAATATAAGCTTTTGTTACTCATATGTTTGCAATTATATTTCTGTCTGTGATAAAAATATCTGTCAAACACACATAAAAACCAGAGGGCAGCAGATCATGTGAAAATATAATATTTGTGTCATTCTCAAAACTTTTGGCCATGACTGTAATTTCTCCTGTTACCCTTGGGAAAATAAAAAATTGGGGACTAAACGATCAGGTTTGTGGAAAAAATATGATTTTTTATTTTCACGCCCGGGCGCTATAAACTTCTGTGAAGCACTTGGGGGTTCAAAGTGCTCACCACACATCTAGATAAGTTCCTTAGGGGGTCTAGTTTCCAAAATGGGGTCACTTGTGTGGGGTTTCCACTATTTAGACACATCAGGGCCTCACAAACGTGACATGGCGTCCAACCAATTCAGCGTTGAAAAAGTCAAACGGCGCTCCTTCCCTTCCAAGCTCTGCCATGCACCCAAACAGTGGTTTACCCCCACATATGGGGTATCTGCGTATTCAGGAGAAATTGCACAACAAAATTTGTGGTTCATTTTTTCTTTTAACACTTGTAAAAATAAAAAAAAATTGTTCTGAAGTAAAGCTTTTGCAAAAAAAAGTTAAATGTTAATTTTTTCCTTCCACATTGCTTCAGTTCCTGTGAAGCACGTAAAGGGTTAATAAACTTCTTGAATGTGGTTTTGAGCACCACGAGGGGTGCAGTTTTTAGAATGGTGTCACTTTTGGGTATTTTTTATCATATAAATCCCTCAAAGTGACTTCAAATGTGATGTGGTCCCTAAAAAAAAATGTTGTAAAAATAAGAAATCGCTGGTCAACTTTTAACCCTTATAACTTTGTAACAAAAAAAAAAAAATTGTTCCTAAAATTGTGCTGATGTAAAGTAGACATGTGGGAAATGTTATTTATTAAGAAATTTGTGTGACATATCTCTGATTTAAGGGCATAAAAATTTAAAGTTTGAAAATTGCGAAATTTTCAAAATTTGCCATATTTCCGTTTTTTTCATAAATAAACGCAAGTCATATCAAAAATTTTTTACCACTAACGTGAAGCACAATATGTCACGAAAAATCATTGTCAGAATCAGCAGGATCCGTTAAAGCGTTCCAGAGTTATAACCTCATAAACCTCAATTGTAAAAATTGGCCCGGTCATTAAGCTGCAAATTGGCTGTCACTAAGGGGTTAAAATACATCAGTTACAACAAATCACCTTTTTTCGTAAAAAAAAAAAAAAAAACTTTCAAAAGTTAGGAAAGCATGGTGTGAAACCTTATGCGCTTGTTGAGAATTTCTTTTTATTGGTTAGAATATATAAAAACACAGGTATTACATACCTGGTAATGTGTTTTTTCATGAGACATGACAGCACCACGAGAGAGGGGATCCGCCCTTCAAGGACAGGAAACCTTCAAGATAAAAGGGGCGGCTCCTCTCTCCGCATCAGTTGTTTTACAGAGCACGAGAGGAACTCCGCAGGTTAGTTTACATATAAATAATGCATCCTTTACAATTCTAATCACCAACACCCAAGGGAGTGTATAATACTAATAATGCTCCCAACTAATGACGTGATCAAAGGGCGGAATATAAGGGTTCCGTCATGTCTCATGAAAAAACACATTACCAGGTATGTAATACCCGTGTTTTTCCATCATACATGACGGCACCACGAGAGAGTTACAGAGATTTGTATTCTCTTTAGGGAGGGATCACTGCTTGTTACACTCTTCTCCCAAATGTGAGATCAGAGGTAGCAGATAAGTCTAGTCTGTAATGTTTGAAAAATGTTGACGGAGAGGACCAAGTGGCCGCCTTACAAATCTGGTCGATTGTGGCGTCTGCTCTCTCCGCCCAAGACGTCGCCATGGCTCTTGTAGAGTGGGCTTTTAGACCCTCAGGAACAGCCCTGCCTGCACTACTATACGCTAGCATAATGGCCTCTCTCAACCATCTGGCTATCGTCTGTTTTGAGGCTTTTAGGCCCTTCCTTGCCCCCTTGGTATGAGACAAATAAAGCCCTCTGTTTTCTCCAATGTTTTGTCACCTCTAGATACTGCAGGATACATCTCTTAACGTCTAGGCAGTGTAGTTTTTCTTTTTTGTTGTTAGGGTTAGGACAAAAGGATGGTAACACTATTTCCTGAGCCCTATGAAATTTTGACACTACCTTCGGAAGATATGCTGGGTCTAACTTCAACACCACCCTATCATCCATGACCTGAGTGTAGGGAGGGTCTGCCGATAGCGCGTGTAAATCTCCAACTCTCTGGGCTGATGTGAGCGCCACTAACAACACTGTTTTCAATGTCAGTACCTTATCTGATGTTGCGTTTAAAGGCTCAAAGGGGCTTTCCGTCAAGGCTGACAAAACTAAATTTAGGTCCCATGGTGGAGGAGCAGGGGAAGGAACAGAATCAGCTCTATTACAGGCCCGGATAAATCTAGCCACCCATCTATTGTTCGCCAGGTCACAGTTGAACAATGCTGCCAGGGCTGAGACATGCACTTTGAGGGTACTGACAGCTAACCCCAGCTCTAGACCCTTCTGCAGGAACTCCAGTATCGCCACTATCGGGACCTCCCCTTCCCGTATTGGCCCTGAGACTGACAAAAATTTCTTCCATATCCTCCCGTAAATTTTTGTAGTCACTGGCTTTCTACTACTGAGTAATGTGGATATCAGTCCAGCTGAGAACCCCTTTTTTATCTAACAGTGACCTTTCAAATTCCAGGCTGTCAAATGCAGCCCGGACTTCTGAGGGTGACTGAAAGGACCCTGTGTTAGAAGGTCCTGGTCTTCCGGGAGTACCCATGGGTCTGTTACCGACATCACTCTCAGCCAGTAGAACCATGGCCTCTTCGGCCAGAAGGGGGCTATTACAATCACTCTGGCCTTGTCCTCCCTGATCTTCCTCAGAACTGCTGGAATAAGGCATATTGGAGGAAAGGCGTACAGGAGTCCCGCTGACCAGTCTATCCTGAAAGCGTCCACTGCCAACGGTCTGTCTGCTGGACTCAGGGAGCAGAATTTCTGCACTTTCTTGTTGGCTTTTGAGGCAAAGAGATCTATGCTGGGTTTTCCCCACATGAGCACTATCTGCTGAAAAACGGACTCTTTTAGCGACCATTCTCCTTGCCTCAAGTGGTTCCTGCTCAGAAAATCCGCTTTCTGGTTGTCTATCCCTCGGATATGCAGGGCCGATAATGAGCGGAAATGATGTTCTGCCAGAGTCATAATCCTCTCTGTCATCGTCATCAGTGACCGAGAAAGGGTGCCTCCCTGGTGGTTCACATATTCGACCGCTGTCCGGTTGTCCGATAGGACTCTCACATGATGCCCGGTTAGCTGAGGTAGAAGTCTCTTTAGCGCTCTTTCGACTGCTAAGAGCTCCCAGTCGTTTGAGGATAGATTTCTTTCCTCCTGGGCCCAGGGACGGTGGGCTCCCCACCCTTAAGGGCTGGCATCCATTGTGACCACCTTGGAAGCTGTGAATGTCCATGGGACTCCCCTTGGAGATGAGTCTATCTGTAACCACCACCTGAGTGACTGGAGTACAGAGACCGATAGGGTGATCTTTCGATCTAGTTGTCCCTGAAGATCCAGGTCTCCCTGTAGCACACACCACTGTAGTTCTCTTGCATGGAACTGGGCCCATTTTACCGCCGGTATGCATGCGGTCAGAGACTCTAACACTGACATGGCCCTTCTTAGCGTGACTTCTGGTTTTTCCATTGTCGTTCTGATCATTTGCTTTATCTTTTCCTCTTTTTCCTCTGTGAGGCGACACTCCTGTGCCACAGAGTTTATTGTTATCCCCAAGAAGTTCTGGGTCGTTGCTGGTTCCAGCCTGGATTTCTTGAGGTTGAGCTGCCATCCCAGTATCTGCAGTGTCTCCATCACTATTCTGACTTGTTCCTGACAGTGACGAAAACTTTTCCCCACTACCAAGAAGTCGTCTAGGTATGGTATTATTAACGTCTCTCTTTCCCTGAGATGCGCTGTGACCTCTGCCACCAACTTCGTAAAGATTCGTGGGGCTATTGCTATCCCAAAGGGCAGAGCCCTGTACTGAAGGTGACGTAACTGTGACCCCACTTGGACCGCCACCCTGAGATACTTGCGATCTTGCTGTCGAATTGGGACGTGGTAGTAGGCGTCCTTGAGGTCCAGGACCGCCATGTAACAGTGAGGAAAGAAGAGTCTTACTGCTGTCTTTATTGTCTCCATCTTGAAGGATGGTATTATGAGGTATTTGTTGAGGCCTTTTAAATTTATAATTGTCCTCCAAGAACCGTCCGTTTTTTTTCACAAGAAATAGAGGGGAGTAAAACCCCTTGTTTTTCTGCTCTACTGGAACCTCTTCTAGCACCTGTTTGTGTAGGAGCGATATTATCTCCCCTTCCAGGCTCTTCTGCTTTTCCTGTGAGGACTGTACCGGAGTTTGCATGTACCTTCTTGGATGCCAATGGTGGAACCTTAATTCCAGGCCTGATCCCACAATCTGCAGGATCCAAGCGCTGGACGAGATCCTCTCCCAGGCTGGAAGGAAGTGAGAGAGCCTTCCTCCCACCTGAGAAGGGCCGTCACTGGGGAGCTTTCTTGCCGTCTTTGGAGGGCCTACCGAAGTAGAAGCCTCTCCCTCCTCTGTTGGATCGCTTGTCCGCGTTGCTTCTGTCGTGCTCCCTGAACTGCTGTCTTCTGAACTTTCAACCCTTTTGAAATGAACGCCGAAAAGACTGAAATGGCTGCCTCGGAAAGTTCTTCTTATCTCCGGCCTTCTCCAGTACTTCGTCTAATGCCTGTCCGAACAGGAAATTGCCTTCGCATGGCAGAGCGCAAAGCTTCATTTTTGCTTGTGTGTCCCCTGGCCAGCATTTAAGCCATACTGCACGGCGTCCTACATTGGCCAGTGCCACTGATTTTGCCGCTAACCTTGCCGAATCTGCTGAAGCCTCAGCTAGAAATACTGACGCAGCTCTTAAGGTTGGTATTGCCTCTAGGATAGCTTCTCTGGGAACTCCTTGTTCTAACTGGTCCTCTAGATTGTCTATCCACATTTTGAGAGACCTAGCCACGCAAGTGGCCGCTATGGCTGGTCTTAGTGCCCCCGCTGAGGCCTCCCAGGCTGTTTTCAGACAACTGTCTGCCTTTCTATCCAGGGGTTCCTTTAAAGAACCTAGATCCTCAAAGGGTAGAGAGGACTTCCTAACCACTTTTGATACTGCCACATCAATCTTTGGGGGTCTATCCCAGGAAGAGGACGCCTCTTCCTCAAAGGAGTACTTTCTCTTCAGGGAATTGACTACGTGGGATTTCTTTTCCGGCTTTTCCCACTCCTTTTTAATGAGCTCCTGTAACTGCTCGTTTATCGGAAAAGATCTCCGCTTTCTCTTTTGTAAACCCCCAAACATAAGTTCCTGGGTTGTCCTCTTCGCTTTTTCGTCTATTAACCCCATGGTGGAACGGACTGATTTTATAAGTCTATCTGTAGCTTCCACAGGAAACGTATCCTCTTCCTCCGAGCTACTTTCTGAATACCGGAACTTATCGGAGTCCTCCTCTGTTCCTGAGGAGTCCTCTTGGGACACTACTGAGGGACTGGACCTGTCTAGATCTACTGGACCTGTCTAGATCTGCCGTCCCTGTCCGCTGTCTGCAACGTCTTTACAGACTTGCCGACTTCTGCCTGAATTAAGGACTTCAGGCTTTCTGAAAAGGATGGCGTTTCCTCCGCTAGTGTCCTATTGATACAATCCTGACACATCTTTTTGTTCCAGGATGTTTCTAAGGGCTTCGCACAGGGCTCTATTTAGCTTATCTAGTTTATGACCATCTCAGCCCAATTGGAAGAAGGAGTTGAGACAGAAGAAGAAACAGACATAATGCTGACTTCCGAAGCTCACTCACCACTCGGACGTGTCAAAGGACGGTACCGGCTCTGGAGGCTCACTGGTCTTTTCGGAGTCTCCTGTCGAGTCTACGGACCCCTCCTTGTGACGCTCCGTCCGCACGTTACCCGAGCGGCTGCTGCTGCGGCGCGTCTGGCTCTTCTCACTTGAGCGAGACCGCTGCTTCTCCTGCACCTCCTGGTGCGGCTGCAAATGCTCTGGTGAAAGGCTCTCCATCGTACCCACTGACACCTGATGAGCGTAGTCACGTCTGACCTGATCCGGCTTAGTGACACCTAACTGTGTTTTAGCCAGGTTTAAATAGCAGATCTCCACTTTTTTTTTTTTTCCATGCTTAATTAATTACTCCACCTGGTTGATCCTGCACCTGCTGGCTGCTAGCGCCCCGACGCATGCGCGCTGTAGTCTTGCCAATGCCTACACCTGTTATCTCAGGTGTGCGTCCTACTCGTCGGCGTTTATGTGCCCCGCCAGCGCGTGCCCCCCGCTGCGCGCTCCCATGTTTTCCTCCCCAGCTCCTATCTTTAGCCGGGTGAGCGCGCTGCCCAGCGCTCACTTCCGGCGCGTACCCCGCTCTTCCGGAGTACGGGCCCGGCGCCGACTCTCCTGTGCGCGCACCCGCTCTTCTGGTGTGCGCGTTCTCAGTGGCAGTATCACTTCCGGTGCGCGCGCTTCGTCTCTGCGCCCTGACGCGCGCACCCCTCGCTTCTCGGCCTGCGCCTCACTTCCGGCGCCCCCATGCCTGCCCGGCGTTCCAGCGCCATGTTCCGCGCTTGCACCGCTGCCTATGTGGGGAGGGAACTCCTCCCAATCTTGACTGCGCACACTGCTGGGCCTGCCATCGCCGAGACCCCTGTCATCATACCTGCAGCCTCATGGGTGACTATTTCATCTTCCAGGTATTTTTCCCCCAGGCTGCCAAACACTCAACAGGGAGGGTACACCACCATGTCCTCCGCGGAGCTTTTTGTTCCGCCTGGCACCAATGTGCTTCTACAGGCTGCATGGCCACTTGCTTGTCAACAGGGAGGACACCCTGACAGTGACCTCCGAGGACTCCAACCTACACTGCAGGCATCAGGGAGGATATATTTACCCATAGTCTCCAAGGCTGCAAAATTTCACCCGGGCATCTGCCTCACGGGCTGTGGCCATGCCTCGCTCAGGGGGGCATGGTAACACGACCCCCGAGGCGACCACTGGTACCTGGCGACGGATGTAGCAGACCCATGCCTGCCAGTATTCATCCGTCCCAGGCCCGGGCATCCTCTTCATCCATCACGAGAGTCTTCCATCTTGAGGGTTCCCCATCAAGGACAGGAAACCAACTGATGCGGAGAGAGGAGCCGCCCCTTTTATCTTGAAGGTTTCCTGTCCTTGAAGGGCGGATCCCCTCTCTCGTGGTGTCGTCATGTATGATGGAAAAAAGGTATATTTTAACCCCTTCACGACCTTGAATTTATCGGTTCCCAACCTAGGACATATGGATATGTCCTGGTTATCGCGCAGGCACAGGAGCTGGGCACACGCGATCGCCATCGGGTGGATCAGCTAACATGATAGCTGAACCCCGGCTCTCACTGCCAGGATCTGTGCCCTCACTGCCCTGGGCCATTTAACTCCCTAAATACTGCGATAGATATCTATCACAGCATTTAGAAGGCAGGGAGAGAGCCACTTCTCCCCTCCGATCGGCGCCCCTGCCATGGCCTGATCGTTGTCATGGTGACATCTGGGTCAACAGGTTACGGAACGACTATTGGACCATACTCAGAGCATGGCCGAAGAGGCTTCTGTCAGTGCAGCACTGAATACCAGCTATCAGAGTGCTAAAAGTTAAGTCACATAGAGGGACTAAATTAAAATTAAAATATACCCATAAATACATTATGTAAAATAAAACAATACATGTTTGATATCACTGCATCCGGAATGACCCTATTTATAAAACTGTCACATTAGATAACCCCCTTCAGTGAACACCGTAAAAAAATAAAAAGCGAAAAAAAAAAAGCTTTTTCAATATATTGCCAAACAAAAAGTGGAATAAAATCAAAAAGACGAATGTAAATAAAAATTATATAGATGAAAACATCAACTCGTCCCACAAAAAAACAAGCCCTTCCATGACTATCGGACGAAATATTAAAAAATTATAGATCTCAAATATGACGATGCAAAACATTTAAAAAAAAAAAAAAAAGTCTGCGTGCAGCAGCCATTGTAAAAAAAAAATGATAACTTTGGAATCGCTGTAATTGCATCGACCTGAAGAATAAAGTCGTCTAGTCACTTATACTGCATGAAAAATGGCATAAAAAAAAATAAGGGCAATTTTTGACCTACTATTGAGTTGTTCAAGGTTCGGCTCACATTTATCTTGCACTCTACACTGAGCGCTTACACCATTTTTCTGTGTAAATCTCTGAAATACGTAATTCAATCTCAACTCCAAGTAGAATATTCCCTTCAATGAGTCAGACGCCCCAGTGTTGTTCAACATTTTTATAAATGATCTAGATAAGGTAACTGAATGTAAACTGATCAAATTGGCAGACTATGTAAAGCTAAGAAGGATAGCCAACACTAGAGAAGACAGAGAAAGGATACAGAAGGATTTTGATAAGCTTGAACAATGTGCAGCAACTAATAGAATGGTATTTAACAAGGAGAAATGCAAGATTCTACATTTGGGCAAGAAAACAAAAATTACATCTACAGAATGGGAAGACTTTAGCTAAGCAACAGCATGTGTGAAAAAGACTTGGGTATACTATAGAACACAGACTGCATGAGTCAACAGTGTGATGCAGCAGCAAAAAGGGCAAACAGTTCTAGGATGTATTAAGAGAAGCATAGAGTCTAGATCACATGAAGTAATTATCCCCCTCTACTCCTTGGTCAGGCTGCATCTGGAACACTGTGTCCAGTTCTGGGCGCCACATTTTAAAAAAGACATTGAAAAACTGGAGCAAATTCAGAGAAGAGCTACCAGGATGGTGAGTGGAAGGAAAGGTACACACGTGGTCAAAATTGTTGGTACCCCTCATTTAATGGCAGAAAAACCCACAATGGTGACAGAAATAACTTGAATCTGACAAAAGTAATAAATCAAAAATATATGAAAATTAACAAATGAAAGTCAGACATTGCTTTTCAACCATGCTTCAACAGAATTTAAAAAAAAAATAAAACTCATGAAAATAGGCCTAGACAGAAATGATGGTACCCTCAACTTAATATTTTGTTGCACAACCTTTTGAGGCAATCACTGCAATCAAACGATTCCTGTAACTGTCAATGAGACTTCTGCGCCTCTCGACGGGTATTTTGGCCCACTCCTCAACAGCAAACTGCTCCAGTTGTCTCGTGTTTGAAGGTTGCCTTTTCCAGATGGCATGTTCCAGCTTTATCCAAAGATGCTCAATAGGATTTAGGTCAGGGCTCATAAAAGGCCACTTCAGAATAGACCAATGTTTTCCTCTTAGCCAATCTTGGGTGTTTTTAGCTGTTTTTTTGGGTCATTATCCTGTTGCAAGACCCATGACCTGCGACTGAGACCAAGCTTTCTGACACTGGGCAGCACATTTCTCTCTAGAATCCCATGATAGTCTTGAGATTTCATTGTACTCTGCACAGATTCTAGACACCATGTGCCAGATGCAGCAAAGCAGCCCCAGAACATAGCAGAGCCTCCTCCATGTTTCACAGTAGGAACAGTGTTCTTTTCTTGATATGCTTCATTTTTCCATCTGTGAACATAGAGCTGATGTTCAATTTTTATTTCATCTGTCCATAGGACATTCTCTCAGAAGCTTTGTGGCTTGTCAAAATGTAGTTTGGCAAATTCCAGTCAGGCTTTTTTATGATTTTTTTTTTTTTCAACAATGATGTCCTCCTTGGTCGTCTCCCATGAAGTCCACTTTGGCTCATACAACGACGGATGGTGCAATGCTATGACGCTACAGAGTGCTGCCTTTTTTGTTTGAGTGTATATGAGTTGGTGACTCTAGGTAAGCACCTGTTCACACTTAGTTCATGTTTGGATGCGACGGTCAGTTTTTTTAAATTTGTATTCATTAGCCTTCTGACTGAGCACTCCACCTCTTGACCACAGGTGTTTTTAATCGCAGCAGGGCCACTACCCCTCCACAGAGATATAGATTTTAGTCTAAGAGAGGATTCACATTAGGTTCCCATACAGATGAAGACTTTAGTCTAAGAGAGGATTGGCATTAGTTTAGGTCCCGGAAAACGAGAATCGCCTTAACGTGGCTTCCAAGTACACATGAATAGGCCAATTTATGCACTAAGCAGTCTCAATTTTTCATATCGCTAATGCAGTAATGCAATTCAATTTTCATATTTCATATTTGCATGCTATGGCACTACAGAGTTCTGCCTTTTTTGTTTGGATGATGTAATCTGACACCGATGTTCCTTGAGCCTGAAGTTCACCTTTAATCTGTTTAGAAGTTTTTCTGAGCTCTTTGTTACTATTTGTATTATCCGTCTCTTTGATTTGTCATCAATTTTCCTCATGCGGCCACGTCCAGGGAGGTTGGCTACAGTCCCATGGAGCTTAAATTTCTGAATAATATGTGCAACTGTAGTCACAGGAACATCCAACTGCTTGGAGATGGTCTTATAACTTTTACCTTTAACATGTTTGTCTAGAATTTTCTTTCTAATCTCCTGAGACAACTGTTTGCTTCGCTTCCTCTGGTCCATGTTGAGTGTGATACACACCATGTCACCAAACAGCACAGTGAGTATCTCTAGCCCTCTATACAGGCCCACTCACTGATTCCAAGATTGTAGACACCTGTGATGCTAATTAATGGACACACCTTAATTTAACATGTCCCTTTTGTCACATTATTTTCAGGAGTACCATCATTTCTGTCCAGGCCTATTTCATGAGTTTTATTTTTTTTTAAATTCTGTGGAAGCATGGTTGAAAAGCAATGTCTGACTTTCATTTGTCATTTTCATAGATTTTTGATTTATTATTACTTTTGTCAGATTCCCATTGTGGGTTTTTCTGTCATTAAACGAGGGGTACCAACAATTTTGACCACGTGTGTTTGTCCTACGAGGAACAGTTAAAGGATCTGGTAATATTTGGCTTGCACAAACAAAAGCTAAGATGAGAGTTAATTGCGGACTACAAATATCTAAAGGGATGTCACAGTGTAGAGGGATCATCCTTATTCTTATTTGCACATGGAAACACGAGAAGTAATGGAATGAAACTGAAAGGAAGAAGATACAGATTAGTTATTATAAAAAAACATTTTGACAGTGAGGGTGATCAGCAAGTGGAACAGGCTGCCACGAGAGGTGGTGAGTTCTCCTTCAATCGAAGTCTTCAGAGGCTGGACAGACATCTGTAGGAGGTTTAGTGAATCCTGCATTGAGCAGGAGCTTGGACACGATGACCCTTGAGGTCCCTTCCAACTAACATTCTATGATTCTATGAGATGGGGACACTGTAAGCCGTCAGAGTCCAGAGTAACTGCTGCCTCATTATAGTAAATGGATCACTCAGGGGTTTCATCTGAATCACATCACTTGGAGATCTAGACACCACGATGTAAGCAAGTGCTCATCGTAGATCGCAGGATAAATATGATCCAAAATGTTATGCAAAATGTTCCCAATAAAAGCAAGTCACCACTCAGGTCTGTCATTTGTTAACGAAAATATAGGGCTTTCATGTCATTGATAGTACAAAGGCTCATTGCCCCCAAAAGAAATTCTACAAATTCTGAGCTCCAATCCAAATGCTCCCTCTCTTCCTAAACCCACAGTGTGCCTAAACCACATTTAGCACCCTATTCTAGGAAAATCTGTGCTCCAGGAGGCAAACAGCATTCCGTCCCACCCACGTCTTGCCGTGTGGCTAAGCACACATATGGGGTATTTCTATAGTCAGCACAAATCGCAAGAAAAATTTTGGTTTCATTTGTACCCAACTGCCCATGTGAAAATGTTAACTCTGGGGCCAAAACAAAATAATTTTTTTCTTCACTGCCCAATGGTAGAAAATTTTGTTACACACCCATAATGTCAAAATTATCACTGCAACCCTAGATTTATTCACTGACATATGTGGTTTGTAAAATGGGCTCACTTACGGGGGGATTCCGCTGTTCTGGCACCTCAGGGGCTTTTGCAGTGTGTCATGGCAATCGTAAACCATAACAGTAAAATATGTACTACAATATGGCGCTTCTTAACCTTCTGAGCTTTGCACGGTGCCTGAAAACTAGTTCCCGATTATTGACACCTTCAGGAGAAATTGCACAACAAATTTTGGGGTCCATTTTCTCCTGCTACCTTGAAAAAATATGGGGCCAAGACCGCATTTTGTGGGAAAAATATATATATTTTTTCATTTTCACAGTTCAACATTGTAAAACTCTGAGAAACACCTGTGGGTTCATGGTGCTCACCACAGGCTCTCCATATGCGACATTAAATCCCCAGACCATTCCATCAAAGTCTGCTTTCCAAAACGTCGTTCCTTCCTTTCAGTGATTTGCCATGCGCCCAAACAGTAGTTTTCCCCCATATATGGGGTATCTGTGTACTTATGATACCTTTCACAAATTTTGGGGTCCATTTTCTTTTGTTACCCTTGTGAAAATAAAAAAAAGTTTTGGGCTAAAAACATTTTTGTGGTGAAAATGTGATTTTTTTTATTTTCACGGCTCAACATTATGTGAAGCATCTGGGGGTTCAAAGTGTTCACCACACATCTAGATAAGTTCCCTGAGGAGCCTAGTTTCCAATATGGTGTCACTTGTGGGGGGTTTCCACTGTTTAGGCACATCAGGAGCTCTGCAAACGCAATAACATTTTTGTGACAAACGTAAAATGTTCATTTTTTTCTATCCACATTGCTTTAATTCCTGTGAAGCACCGGATGGGTTAATAAACTTTTTTAATTGGTTTCGAGAACTTTGAGGGGTGCAGTTTTTAGAATGGTGTAACTTTTGGGTATTTTCTGTCACATAGGCTCCCCAAAGTCACTTCAAATGTGATGTGATCCCTAAAAAAATGGTTTTGTAAACTTTGTTGAAAAAAATAAGAAATTGGCTGATCAACTTTTAACATAGGAAAGATGTAACAACTTTTAACACTAACTTTCTAGCAAAAAAAAAAAAGTTTAAAAAAATGAGGCAGACGTAAAGTAGACATATGGGAAATGTTATTAACTTTTTTTGTGTAATATAACTCTGGTTTAAGGGCATAAGATTTAAGTTTGAAAATTGGGAAATTTTTGCCAACTTTCCAATATTTTCACAATAAACGCAAGTCATATCTAACAAATTTTACCACTATCATGAATACAATATGTGACAAAAAAACTCTCAGAAACTGGGATCCACTAAAACTTTCCAGAGTTATTACCTCAAAGTAACACTGGTCAGAATTGTAAAATTTGACCTGGTCAGGAAGGTGAAAACAGGCTAGGGAGGGAATGAGGTTAAGCCCATGTTCATTATTTACCAAAACATATTTAAGATGCAGTTAAACAGCTAAAATGCCAAAACTTATTTCACTGTTCAAATATTTCTGGCCTTCACTGTATGAGCAAATGAAGACCGCAGCATACTGGACACACAGACCTCATCATCCAGCCTACATTTGAGAGAGACACTCATACAGGAGAAAAATCTGAGACTTGGATCAGGCAGAAATTGCATATTAGTACATATGAAAATGAATGAAGGAATGAAGATTACAGACTTAAACCTTGTGCAACTTTATTAGTGAAAGGTAATCACTAGCATATGCATATATCTACCCCCATCCCAATCCCACAATCATATTTCCTTGCAGAATTTTTGAGATTTTGGTTCAGTATCTCCACATAACTTATTCCTCATAATATCTATTCTGTGAAGTGCACCAATCCTTCATGTAAATAAGCACTTGACACCATAATGATGCTGCTAACTATTTCACTGGACGTATGCGATTTGTCCAAAGCCAGCGCTGATTGGCCACAGGGATCACTTGACATAAAAACGTGAACACCAGGAGAGCCAGTGCCGACACCGTTGGAACGGTGCCAACACTGGAGGAATATAAGGGTAAATTCACACTAGGCGTTTTATCAGCGTTTTTTTCTCCAGCAAAACCTAATCTCTTGGCAGGAAAGAAGCTGCGGAAAAAAAAGAATGTTTTCCAGATTTTTTTCTTGTGTTTTTTTCTGCGGTTTTGGCATGCTAGATTTGTCTCTTGTGCATGCTAATAAAGTTTAGTGTTGGGAAACAAAAAAGTCCTATTCTATAGAATCAGGTTTTGGCCCAAAAAACGGAGCAAAACCTGATACCTGCGTTTTTGGTGCGTTTTTTCACCACCCATTCATTTTGATGGGTGAAAACGCTGAAAGAAGTTACATGCGCCACTGGGTAAAAAAAACCATGAAAAGCACAAAATGCTGATGACAAAAAAAAAACAAGCTGTGTACAGGAGATTTCTGAAATTTCAAGACATAGCTGGTACTGTAAAACGCAGCTGAAAATTTGTATAAAAAAAACGCTGCAAAAACGCCTAGTGTGAACTTAGCCTTAGTGTTATTTTACAGTGTAGAGACCTAGGGATTGAGAAGGGGTCCTAAGTAGTTGGATGTTGCTGGGATGGTATTCTTTTGCTTGCCTTCTCCTTTTCCACCATGCATAATTATTATAGCCAGACAGTTTCAACAGACCAGAGGACATTTCTAAGAAACAAAATCTTTGACCCCCATGTGCAGTTCTACATCTTTTATGGTGGCTTTAGAGCAGTGACTTCTTCCTTGCCAAGTGGCTCTTCAGGTCATGTCGGTATTTGACATATTTGCTGCTCCTAAATCGATTTGTATTATTCGCAGCAAAGCAAATTTATCTATAGGAGGCCTAAAGGGTCTCCTTCCTGAACAATGTTTAGATCTTCTCTTGTTGCATTTTTTTTTTTAAATAGTGTTGCGGCTTCCGACGGACATCCATAATTCTGGCATTTAGATTTTTTTTTTTTGGGGGGAGGGGGGTTGGGGATGGGGGGTTTTACACTGTTTATCAATTTGGTTAATTTTATATTTTTATAGATCGGACTGTTACGAGAGCAGTGATACCCAAATGACACCCTATGCAGACCAGTGTGCAATTGGAATACTAGGCAGCCACCCCACGAATGTCTGGTGGGTTAGTAAGTGGTTGTTTTATTTAGTGTTTTGCGCCTGGTTTGCCCCTGCCTTTCTTATGGGGGACCTGCTGCATCTTGTTGTGCATTTTTGTCTGGACATGGTACTGCAGGTATGGCTGATTTTTCAGTGATCTTTTTGTTGATCTTTAGTCCTTTTTTCAGTGAATTATTGTTCTGAACACAGCAATACAATCTGTGGTGTATAACAAAACTCAGTCTTTTATGAATGCCAGCCAGGAGCTAGCTTTATATAACCCTGCCCACAGCACTGATTGGCAGGTCTCAAGCATCTTTCTGTGCACACTGTACATGGGGAAGTCAGTGGTGGAGGTGGGGTTATATAACTCATGAATATTGTGGACTACCCAGCTACAGGTTTACTCGTCCTCTAGTTACAGTTTCCTGCCCAGTAAGGGTCATATCGCTGGAATAAAAGTCTCTCTCTCTACATTATGCTGCTCTTCAATTAAGTGGCAAAAACCTGTTGACATTCGCTGAAGCCAGAATTCTAGCATATTAGAAAATAAGAATAAGGCAGACTTAATATTCTATCATAACATGTTCCTTTACTTACCAAATTTGTTTAGCTTGTGTTTCTTTGCCTCAAGTTCTTATCTTTGTGGTTGTTTGTAGAGTTACTCTTCCTAAAAGAGTAAAGAAACATGAGCATCAAGCTTACATGAATGAACAATCATCTATATCGGTACTCTGGCTCATTGTTTTTCTATCATATAGATAATTTCATAGAATATTAACTATGACCTGTATGCAAAAATTTTATCTGTAACAATCTAGCTTTTCTTAATAGTAAAACAGCATTGAAATAAGAGCCACGCTGAAAGTAGCAATGATGACCGCAGCATTTGCAACCATACAACTGAAAGCTTTTCGTAAGGCCACGTTCACGAGTTCAGTATTTTACATCAGTATTTGTAAGCCAAAATCAGGAGTGGGTGAAAAATGCAAAAGTGGAGACGTGTTTCTATTATACTTTTCTCATGTTCCACTCCTGATTTTGGCTTACAAACACTGTTGTATGTGAATGTGCCCTAAAACTTTTTCTGGTTGTTGCGGAGTTGACATGTTATCTATGAAAGGTATGGCTCCTTTCACGGTTTATGGTGCTCGGCTTTTTCTGGCAGTCGCAAAGACAATTAGTAGACCAATGACATACATGGCTATTGCTTCATTTAAAAGAAGACTCTTAAAGGCCCCATATACACAACATAGATTAATGTTGGCTGAACCTTCAAATATTAATAGGTTCATCCAATAGTCTAATTTGTATGAGGCTGGCCAACTGATTATAGAGAGAGATGTTGATCACGAGTGTCTGATTTCGGACTGCCAATGTGAGATAAATGGCCGGTCGACATGTCAGCTGGCAGCTTTCTAATAGGGAACACAGGAGCGCTCGGCCAGATGAGCACTCCTGTGTATGGGAGAGCTGGCAGAGATTGCTTTGGGCCAAACGATAATGTGTAGGGTCAGCTTTAGAGTACTGCTTTTGGGATTGGTGTGGATGCCAGTGGGGATCATTTCTCTGCATGATAGCTTACTAACTTTTGGATAACCCATTTACACAAGCACTACAGTGAAAGGAGGGAATTATGTAGACAGATCATTTACTTACATAGGTCCAGCTGGTTCATCATCTGCTCCAACAGCCAAAGCATTTTGAGAAGGAAAGGAAACCAGAAAAAGAAATTAGTAAAAATTCCGGATCACAGATACACATTATACTCTGTGTGGACGCTTCACCGTCACTTGCATCTGAAGGTATCTTGTTATTGTAAATGATTGGTTATGTTCTTTATAATGAAGCTCAAGTCTGATAGGCCATGAAGGACTGCAACGGTAGTGGACAGATTGTGGTGATTTATTGAAACCATCTTGTCCCCTAGTTCCAGTGGTTCACTGAGTAGATTTAATGACAAGACAAACCCAACATTTCAGTTGTAAAATCCTGCTGGATGTTTTCTTATGGTCGGGTGGGGTAAGGAGCGCCTGTGACCAGAGTAGGTCCTCCCTTAGCCAGGTGTAAATTTATATTAACTCTAACTTATAGGATCCCGCACTGCTTGTACAAGCTAGCTTTCTTCCTGACAAATAAGATAATTGGAAATTATACTCCCCATCAGACTTCAGCTACTTTTTTTTTTTTTAGGCCCTTAGACCTGTATTACACTTTTTCCTACAAGTACCAAATTATTTTTATGTTTCTCACAATGATCAGAATTTATTTTTACAATATTATAACCCATTTTCAAGTGAAAATGTATAAACTGCACACATCAGGAATCTTAAAAAGCAAGGGGATTTTCACTGAAGTCTTTAAGAAAAAAATAACAGCAGGATTCCACAAGGAGACTAGTGCACATGAAGCAAAAAGATGGAGAAGGTACGATCTCTCAAACAAGTGTTGGTACCTGCATGAGCACAAACCGGAAGTAATATGATCACATGACCTATATTACTACCTTTCTATCTGCTGCCAACACATGAACAATGTCAACAGGTAGCCAAAAAGAAAAAAAAAATTCCAGGGGCGGGAAATTAAAGCAAAATAAAGGAAAATACTGTGCACAGACAGTCAACAAGCCTTTGTCAACAGACATCTGGTAAACTGGCAAAATGCATTTTGAAATGGGACAGAAAAGTCAGACTGGGTAGGACTACAGCGTGCTATATTGACGCACAAGAGCTACATTTACACAGAGGGCCTGACACGTTGCTACCAGTTCCCTAAACAGAAACGCACGAGCACACACACACTCACATACAAATGTAACACCAGTCCATTCTCTTGTAAGTAAAGATTTCTTCTACTCATGTTAGTGAGACTGCAGAGGGTTAGAATCACAAACTGTATACAGCACAGCAGTTTAGGAATGGTACAGTGTCACCCACCAGTGGATAGGTAAAATGGACTTCGCATCACCTTCACAAGTTCTACTGTATGTTTACAAGCGTTCTCTGGCGACATCTAGTGCTCGTATGTATACTAGCAGTGTCTTACTGGTTCCTAAGCACTACATACTGTATACACGGTTATGTGTATCTATGAATATTAGGTTATATAAAGTAAAATAGGTCTGATATATAAAACATATTTTGCTTTATTAAAAAAAGGTATACAAGAGGTGATCTATAACTTAAATCACCGGCAGATTACTATAGGACTGAGAAAAACTCATGTGCCCTGGCTTCCCCAGAACACTCTCAGCCTTGCCCTGAATTAAAACAAATGCATAGAAAAATAGCACAGGTGCCTACAAATGCCAGTCATAAGTCCATTTACATTTTCATGTGTGCCTTGGGAAAAATCGAAGCTTTTTAACCTTTTTCTGTATACAACTCTCTAATGTGTAAATTCCCATCACCAATGGGAAATGTGGAGGAACCAGGTCATTTGAGAACCAGAACTCGAATACCATAATAGATGTATCTGACATTAATCAGCAACTAAAGGATAGCTTTTTAATAGCGGATTGGGTACTGAGGAACATAATTAACACATCCATATTTTGACATGCTGAGCTGGGCAACTATTGTATTGATAGACGTTCTAAACCCAAGTCAAGAGCAGAACAGGCCATGGCACACTTTATCTTGTATAAAAGTAGAGATAAGGAAGGAAGTGGGGATAAGTAACATTACAAAAAAAAAAAAAATTTCCTCAAATCAAAGCAAGGGGGAAACAAACAAAAAACTAAAACAAACTGAAAATTAGTTGTGAGAGTGGATGAGGGAAAACTCCAAGTGTTAACATCATGGGCTTGAGCAATCCCAACAACGGAAGCGAGATTAGACAAACTGGAAAAGCATGCAGAACTCGCACTTACCACCATAATATTTAAGGTTTGATGCAATTGAAGGGGGGAAAAAAAAAGTCACAGTAACCGACAAGTATAATTAGAGAAGCTGCCTCCCTGGATTTCCCCCTCCCGACCAACAAAGTAAAGAAAATTAAAATTGGATAGAAAATAAAATGTCATTGGAAAATAAAAAGACAAAGTGGCCAATTCGATCAGTGCTGCTGAGAAAAGAGGCAAGCAAAATGTGAAGTGGATAGGAAGCAATGGTGAAAGGAAGGGCAGGTTTATATACAGGCAGTGCTTACTCTGACCAGCAAGATGCACCGAATTCCCACTAAAAAGGAATCCTATATAAAAGGCAGAAAGAACTGCAGTGCATCATGATGGAAACGTCCATTTGAAGGAAAATCCCCAACACACTCACACCCATGCACACACATTATCTGTATATAGATATTAAAGCTGAAGAGTTCAGGCCTCTGGTTACAGTCAAGAAAATTATGACTCCATCAATGATTACTCTTATTAGTTGAACTAGCAACACCAGAGGGGTGAAAAAGCAAACGTATGGCAGAGAATCAAAGTACTTTGTATTTGTCTTCACATTCAACTGTTTGGTTAACATTATTGATATTTTTAACCAAAGAATAATTAAAAGCACACACACAAAAATATTAACATGACCCCACCCCAATAAAACTACAGAAGTGTTAATTTCAAGTTTATCTATTAAACTTTAAATAGTTAAAATTAGAATGATTTTTTGTAACCTAAAATATTAAGATGAATTTTGCTGGCCTTGAACACTTCTATCTTGCAGTGGCCTAGTTTGCTCTCAGTCTAAATAGGCACATTGAGCAGCATAGCTCACTGCATCCCTTCTATTGAATAGTAGAATCCGGGCTTCAAAATGAACTAGTAAAGTATACAAGATGCGTAATATGTAAACCATAGAAAGTATTGCAAAGCTGAGCCGGGAAATAAGTTGTCATGCCGAAGTGTATAAAATGCACTGCTTAATTACTGTCCGAGAGACACAGAATCTCTCTAACTTCTAGAACAGTACTGAACTATTCAACTTTGTACAGGTCTTTAAAGAGTTTTGTAAAAACTGCAGAAATGCCCAATTCCTTACCAACAAGATATCATTAGCATAAAGTCATCAGCAGTGCGTTTCATGCCCACAGCAAGATGGCACCATGGCTCAGTGATAATTTATACAAACCTTCACAAACATTAAACTTCTGCTACCTCTGTAGAAACTTTTTACTTAAATGCATATATAGCTCACACTTACCAGATATACCAGGACAGGGGAAGAAATTTGTGATTGACATGGTTATTAAAAAAAAAATATATATTCTATCAAACCATATCAGCTGAAAATCAATCCTTTAAATATTGTTTATAGAGTATTTCTACTAGATGAAGCAATTCAACATAAATGCTATTCAGAATTTCCCCTTCCACATGTTATACTTCCCTCTAATCTAACTGAAATGGTTGTCTACTATTTAGTATATGTCATCAATGGCAAGTTAAGGCCTCTTTCACATATCCGTTGTGTGCCTGACGGCGCCCCCGGCATTTTGCCGTGGCTGCCTGATGCGCCGCTTCAGGCACATCAGGCAGCACCGGCAAAAAATAAAAACGTTACATGCTGCGTTGTGTCCCTCCGCCGGAATGTACATTTCCGCCGGATCCGGACAAAAACGCATACAACGCACCGACATGCGGCGCCATCCGGCGCGAATGAAAGTCAATGCAAAAAAAAAACGCATCCGGCATCACATTTCGCCGGATGCGGTTGGACAAAAAAATGCCGGAGGGTGCCGTCAGGCGCACAACGGATATGTGAAAGAGACCTAATGGAGAACCGACAACCACAACAATCAGCAGTTTGCAGCCATGGCAGGGGTGGATGTAAGCAGTGTATGACACCAGAACATCACCGCTCTGTACAACTATGTAATGTTCGTTCTTGGATATTCCAGCTAAGAGTCTAATTGAAGTACCGTAAATAGAGCTGAGCTGCTGTACTTAAGAATGGAAAATGTTGTTTCCTCTCTGAGCACAGTGTTTAAATTCAGTTGCCACCAGAGCAGCAAGCAGCTTAATTGGTAGGGGTGCTGAACTACCATAGATCTGAAATCACTTATCTATGCTACGCGTATACCATCAATATCCAAGTTGTAGAAACCCTCCAACATTGTAAATCCGTTTTGTACCAGATTAAAGACAAGTTTCAAACACAGGAAGTGATGGCAGAGCGTTAGGACATATTTTCTGATCAGTGGGGGTCCTGGCTTTCCTGAGAATGAAGGTGCTGATGGCAGTACCCTTATGCTCTAGTGATATACCGTCACCATCTGTGAGTGATGAGAAAACACCTTTAAAATACAATAATCCTAACTATATTTTCAAAGAATAGAGCAAATGACTCACCAAGATGGGGCATATATTTTAAAGGCCATGTACACCTTTGCAACAAATTCTTTTATGGTTTGCCTTTTAAATGCAACATTAAGCAACTTTCTAAATAGTCTGCATTAAAATATGTTTATATCATCTTGTAGCTAGCAGAGTGCTTTTGCAAAAATGGTACTAATGTCTCAGAGTTCCCCTCTCTTCTCTCAGTGTTAGAAATAGGAAAGGTGAGGGTGTTGTACACAGATCTCCATAGCATGGCAACATTAGAATATCTTAAAGATAAGATCTTTAAGCACTCCAATCAAAGGTTTTATCCTCTTAATATATTGCAATCATATTATATAACACTGTGTATTTACAATTTCTTATTTTGCCTTTCTACCCAGCCAATTCTTCTCTTTTCTCTGCTTTATGTAGAAACAGGAAGTACCGTATTTTTCGGACTGTAACACGCACTTTTTTTCCTCCAAAAATGTGGAGGAAAATGGGGGATGCGTCTTATAGTTCGGATGTCCCTAATCTGGCTGTGGTGGGGAGGTGGGTGAGCGGCAGTGGCAGAGCAGCGGGTCACAGGAGGCAGGCGTTGGCTGCTGCGGATAACTCCTGTGCCCGCTGCTAAAGAGAAATGAATATTCACTCCATTCCACACCCATAGGCGTGGAAAGGAGTGAATATTAATTTCGCTTTAATAGCAAGCAGTGTTATCCGCAGCAGCCGGCTCCTTGCAGCGGCCCGGCATTCGAGTGTGCTGGCTACTTAAGGCAATGAATATTCACTGCATTCCTTCCCTTTAGTAGTGGCACATGTGAAAACCCGGCAGCTGCAGTAACCCGGTGGCTGCGGCTGACACTGTGCTCGCTAAAGAGCAATGAATACTCCCTGAGCTCCATGCACAGTCCTGGCATGGAGACCAGTGAGTATTCCGGCAGTTGTCCTCGGCGGTTTGTAAGCAGCGCATGATGTCACTGCCATGCGCTGCTTACAAACATAAAGCAGTTGCTGGCACCGGAGCAGGACGCTGCGAGGGCGCGCAAGGAAGGTAAGAATGTTTTTGTTTTTTTTTTTCCTGCTGGGGACCATGCAAACAGGATGGGGAAGGGGGCCAAACATACCAGGATAAGGATGATACCATGCATACCAGGACGGAGATGGGACCATGCATACCACGATAGGGATGAGGGGGCCAATCATATCATGATAAGGATGAGGCCATGCATACCAGGACGGAGATGGGAGCCAATCATACCAGGATAAGGATGAGGCCATGCATACCAGGACGGAGATGGGGGCCAATCATACCAGGATAAGGATGAGGCCATGCATACTAGGACGGAGATGGGGGCCAATCATACCAGGATAAGGATGAGGCCATGCATACCACAATAGGGATGGGGCCATGCATACCAAGATTTGGGATATTAAGTATAGAATTGACCACATTTTTGCTTCAGTTTTTTTTTCTAATTGCCACCTCTAAAACCTAGGTGCGTCTTATAGTCTGATGCATCTTATCTTTATCATTCCCCTTTTCAACTCCTGACCCAGCTGCTCCACCTCCACCCCCCTGCCAAGGACTCTGCAGTGACTTATGACTCATACAGGGAAAATTGACCTCCTGTTTCTACATAGAGCTTAGAAGGATTCAGGTAGTCAGTTTTTAATCATAGACCTAAATGGAAGAAAGAATTAGCGGAGTAGAAAGACAAAATGAGCAATTGTAAATACACAGTGATATATAAATATGATGATTTCAATACATTAAGAGGATGCAAATTTTGATTTGAGTGCTTCTTTAAGGAAGGCAAATAAACACTTTAGAAAAGGCGAAAAGCACATAAACAGGGATTTTTGTGTACTCACCGTAAAATCCTTTTCTCTAAGCCACTCATTGGGGACACAGGACCATGGTGTTATACAGCTGCCACTAGGAGGTGGACACTAAAAAGACACAAAAAGATTAGCTCCTCCTCTGCAGTATACACCACACACACTGGCTCCAGCCAAACCAGTTCCGTGACAAAGCAGTAGGAAAACAAGATATATTAGAGTATACCAACATCAAACCAAAGAACATACTCAAGCCGTCAGGCCAACAGGGTGGGTGTTGTGTCCCCCAATGAGTGGCTCGGAGAAAAGGATTTTACGGTGAGTACACAAAAATCCCTGTTTCTCCTTCGCCTCAGTGGGGACATCCCAAAGCAGTCACTGGGTGGGGAAAACTGACAGGACAGACCAAACCTCGCTCACCAGCCGCCTAGAGATGCGTTACCGCCACCTGCTAGGTTAGTCTTCCAAGGCTCGCATCTGCTGAGGCCTGAGTGTGCATGTTGTAGCGCTTCGAGAAGGTGTGCAGACTGGACCAAGTTGCAGCCTTGCAAACCTGTTCCGCTGATGCCGAATGGCCCAGGAGGCCCCCACCGCACAAGTGGAGTGTGCCTCAATCCCCGCTGGGATAGGCTTGTTCCTGACACGGTTAGACTCTTGAATAGCCAAGCAGATCCACCTGGCTATTGTGGACTTAGAAGCAGCAACTCCCTTTCTGTGACCCTCAGGAAGAACGAATAAGACATCTGTCTTACGGAATGATGCCGTCTGTGAGACGTACCTTCTGAGAGCCCTCACAAGATCCAGGGTGTGAAGAGCTCTCAAATCGGTGTACTGGAATCGGGCAAAACAAAGGCAGGACGATGTCCTCGTTAAGGTGAAAGGAAGAGACTACCTTGGGCAAGAAAGATGTAGACGACCTGAGAACTACCTTGTCCTGGTGAAAAATTAGAAAAGGAGCTCAACAAGACAGGGCGGCTAACTCCGAACCCGCCTGATTGACGTCACCGCAACAAGAAAAGCCACCTTCCATGAAAGGTGGGTGAGAGAGACAGTGGTTTAAAGGGGACCCCTGTAGAACATCCAGGACCAGGTTAAGGTCATAGGGGTCCAAAGGCATTCTATAGGAGAGATCCTTATGAAAGTCTTCACCTGCAGTTTGGAAGCGATCCTGCGCTGGAATAAAACAGATAAGGCGGAAATCTGGCTTTTGAGAGAACTAAGCGCTAGGCCTGAGTCCAGACCAGCCTGAAGGAACGCTAGGGTGGCCGGAATAGAGAAAGCAAGAGGAGAACATGTGAAAAAAAGATTTCCAGATTGGGTGATAGATGCGCACAGATGCAGGTTTCCGGGCAATAATCATGGTGGAAACCACTTCTTGGGAGAACCTGGCTTGGGTTATGACCCAGGATTCAACGGCCATACCATTAAAGACAGGGCCCCTGAGTTCTGGTGATAAATCGGACCTTGAGAGAGCAAATCTGGACGATCCATTAATCGCCAGGGAACGTCGACGACGAGTTGCACCAACTCTGCATACCATGTCCGGCGCGGCCAGTCCGGAGTGATTAGGATCACTGGCATTCCTTCCATTTTAATCTTCCTGATGACCCTCGGGAGCAACAGAAGCAGGGGGAAATGTACAGAAGATGGAACGGACACCACTGCATCCACCCCAATGGCCTCTGGATCCCGGGACCAAGCTATGAACTTGGGCACCTTGGCGTTGAATCTTGATGCCATCAGATTGACGTCCGGAGTCCCCCAGCGAAGACAAATCTGCTGGAAGATCTCCGGATGCAGAGACCACTCCCCCGAAGCGAGACCCTGGCGGCTAAGGAAGTCTGCCGCTCAGTTTTCCACACCCGTGATGTGAACTGCTGAGATGACTGCGTGGTTCCTCTTGGCCTAACAGAGAATGTGCTTCACCTAGCACATTGCCGCCCTGCTGCAGGTGCTCCCCTGATGGTTGATATATGCCACAGCTGTGACATTGTCCGATTGTATTCGGATGGAGCGACCTGCTAGGAGGTGATGGAACCGTCAGAGGGTCAAACAAATCGCCCGGATTTCCAGAATGTTGATTGGGAAAAAATGTCTCCTGAGGGGACCAGCGCCTCTGGGCAGTGTGGTGTCGAAAGACAGCCCACCAGCCTAGGAGACTGGCGTTGGTGGTGACCACCAGCCATAGGACTGGAAGGAAAGATTTTCCCTGGTTGAGGGACGACAGCGTCCACCACCTGAGCGCCTGCTTGACCCGCGGAACAAGCGGCACAGTCTGTCGAGAGAGAACGGGTTCCTGTCCGAGGCTGCTAGAAGCGCATACTGTAGAGGCTGAAGTTGTAACTGGGCGAAAGGAACAGCTTCCATCGCTGCTACCATTCTGACCAGGACCCCCATACGAATCGGATGGAGTGAGGACCTGGGCAACAAAGTGTCCAGGCTTCATGTTGAATGGCTAAGACCTTGTCTTGAGGGAGACGCACCAACCCTCGGGAGGTGTCCAGAGTCATTCCTAAAAAGGAAATCTGCTGAGCTGAGACAGGGGAAGATTTGTCTAAGTTTATCAGCCAACCCAGGCGAGAAAGTGTGTCCAAAGTGATACGGATGCACTCCAGGCATGCTTGGAAAGACGGGCCCCTTGACAAGGCGGTCATCTAGGTATGGCAAAACGACCAAACCCCGAAAGCGCAGAATGGACATGAGGGCCGCCATGACATTCGTGTACACTCTGGGAGCGGTGGCGTGCCCAAAGGGCATGACTGTAAACTGGAAATGTTCCTCGCGGACGGCGAAGCGCAGGAACCGTTGGGTGTGGAGTAAAAAAAAAAAAAAAAAAAAAAAAAAATCGGGATATGAAGGTAAGCATCCCGGATGTCGATGGATGCTAGGAACTCCCCCTTTTCCAGCGAAGAGATGACAGAATGGAGGGACTCCATCCTGAAGTGCCGGACCTTTACAAACTTGTTTAGGAGCTTCAGGTCCAGAATGGGCCGCACTGTCCAGTATTTCTTCGGAATCACGAATAAGTTCGAGAAGAACCTCTCAAACCTCTCGTTTTCTGGGACTGGAATGACTCCGTTTTGGCGTAGGGAATTGATGGCTCGGTAGAAGGACCATGCCTGTGCCTCTGTGTTCGGGTGATGAGAGGGGAAGAACCGTGCTGGAGGGCGGAAGAAAATTCTATTTTGTAACCAAAAGACACCAGGTCCCTGACCCATTCGTCGTGAACGACGGAGAGCCAGGTATGGCGAAATAGGAGTAGACGGCCGCCTACTCTGTTGGTGTCGACCGGGTAATGCCGCGAGTCATTGAGCTGAGAATCTATGGGACCTGGCTCTCTTAGACCTGGATTGGTTGGGATGTTTCTTCCAGGACTGGTTGGACTTATATGAATTTTGAAGGCCCCTGACTCAACAGGAGGAGAGCCCCGAGCCGGAAGAGGTAGCAGTATTGGACCAAACGGGAGTGCTGCGAAAGGATTGGAAACGCGTCTGCTGCTGCCGACTAAATGGTCGTCTAGTTCTCTGTTGGGGAGGAATTTACTTTTTCCTCCTGTGGCGTCTGAGATGAGCTGATCTAGCTTCTCTCCAAATAACCAACCGCTCTGGTAAAGCACAGACGTTAAGGATTTCTTAGAGGCAGATTCCGCTCACCATTCTGAGCCACAATGCTTGTCTAATGGAGATGGCGTCTGCAGCTGCAAGAGCGGCACAGTTAGCTGAATCCAAGGAAGCGTGCACCAAATAGTCCCAAACTAAGGAGATTTGGTTCGCCAGATTCGCTGCCTCCGGGAGAAGGTCACTATCCTGAATAGTTCTGGTCAGAGTATCTGCTCAAGAGACCATAGCCTTAGCTACCCACGTTGCGGCAAAAGAGGGAGAGAGCCGAGCCTGACGCTTCAAAAACTGAACGGGCAAGATATTCTGAGGGTCCATGGGGTCTTTAATGGAAGAACCATCTGGCAAGAATAGGATGGTATTGGTGCACAGACGTGATCCCGGTGGATCAACCGAAGGACATAAGGCCCATTCCTTTAGAAGAAAATTAATATCTCGCTTAAAGCGGTGTCTGACCTGCGAAACGTTTGTCGCTCACTATGCCGCCGAACTATGTTGTGAAATTCGGTATGGGTAGAGAAAAACCTATGAGAGAGTTTGGTCCTCTTAAAGAACACCGCGTGATCCGGGACGGAATTAGAGTCCTCATCAATTTTCAAAGTTTGGTTGACGTCCTCAAAGAGACTGTCCACTGTCGCCTGATAACTCAGAGTCCTGGTTACTATGAATCCCAGATGAGAGGGAGTGGGAAACGGAGCTCACGGATTCCGAGGCATGAGAGGGCCTGGAGACGTGCTATGGATCCATTTCCTAGATGCCTGTGGAGTTTTTGATTGAGAACGGCGCCTGCTGGCCGTTGGCTCCTGTAAGGTAGAGGAACCTTCTAAGACATGCAGACAAATGCCTCGACCCGTGGTGGGATCTTGGAGGGACTCGATTGCTTTAGTCAGAGAAGCCATTGACTGCAACAGTGACAAAGCCCACTCAGGGGGACTAGGTACACTGGATTCAGTGGCAGCGAGGGCCCCTGAGTGCAATTGGAATCAAAGGCCTTGCAGAGTAGCGTACTCTGTCCCCGTGGTTAACGCAGACTGGCAGGAGGTACAAGAGGAGAAAATACGAATTTTGGTAAGAACTTACCTGTAAAATTCTTTTCAGCAAAGGAAGCAAGGGGGACACTTCATTACTTCTGGGTAGGGCGGAGCCAGATAGTAGGACTAACCTCAGGTTCTAAAAATGGGTGTTGTCCGGCCCCTCCGGCTCTGGCTCCTCCTGCCGTACACTCCAGTTTTGTACACAAGCTAAGGAGAAAGAAATCACCAGCGGAGTGCCATAACCAATCTGAAAGGGTTCAAAAGACCAAAGTTATGCACATAACATGAATACCACACAGCTCAGGTACCACTCCAAAACCTGACCACTGCGATGAGCTGGCGATGCCGGAAAGAGCCGTAGAGCGCTGACCTCAGCTCAGAAACTCATTTATCAGAGCGAGCCGCGCTGCATCTGAAACAACACCTTCTGCCTTATGGGAGGGAGAAGTGTCCCCCTTGCTTCCTTTGCTGAAAAGAATTTTACAGGTAAGTTCTTACCAAAATTCGTATTTCAGCTGCAGATGGAAGCAAGGGGGACACTTCATTACTTCTGGGATGTCCCAAAGCGGTACAAAAACAAGGGTGGGAAAAAACCTTAAACAGGCAGAAGCCAACACCTTGATACATGCGCAACAGGCGCAACATAAACTTAACTAGAAGTTTTCAAAATACAGCCGCCTGAAGGACTCTGCGTCCTAAGGCCGCATCAGCGGAGGCACTGACGTCCACCTTATAAAACTTTGTAAAGGTGTGAACAGAACGCCAAGTCGCTGCTCGACAGAGCTGGGCTGCCGAAGCCCCTTGATGAAGGGCCCACGAAGAGCCCACAGCTCTCGTGGAATGAGCCCGAATATTAATCGGGCAAGGTTCGTCCATAACACGGTAAGCTTCCAAAATAGCTGACCGGATCCAACGAGCTATAGTATCTTTAGAAGCTCGTTGACCACGACGACGACCTGCTGGAATCACAAAAAGAGAATCCGACTTCCGGAAACTCTGCGTAACTGACAAGTAAAACTTCAATGCCCGCACTAAGTCCAATGAGTGCAAGGCCCGCTCCTTCGCATTCTTTGGTTCTGAACAAAGCGAAGGCAACACAATATCTTGATTGACATGGAATTGAGATACCACTTTAGGGAGAAAATCATGTCGCGTGCGAAGAACAACACGATCCGGGAAAAATTCCAAGAAAGGTGGCGAACATGAAAGAGCCGCCAACTCGGAAACCCGTCTCAAGGAAGTGACCGCCACTAGGAAGGCAACCTTCCAAGAAAGCAAAGAAAGATTAATAGCATTCATAGGCTCGAAAGGAGCACTTTGAAGAGCTTTCAAAACCAGATTAAGCCGCCAAGGCGACACAGGAGTTTTCCTTGGAGGAAACTGACGGGCTGTTCCGCGAAAAAAGGCACATAAGTCCCTACGCGAGGCAATAGCTTTACGAAAAAGCACCGACAGGGCAGACACCTGACCCTTCAGGGTACTGATTGCCAAACCCTTATCCAGCCCGTGCTGCAAAAAAACCAACAAGTTGGGTAATGAAAATTTCTTTGGATTCCTGGAAGAACCCAAACACCATGAAAAGAAGGATTCCCAAATCCTGTAGTAAATCCTAGTCGTAGCCGGACTTCTTGACGCTCTCATGGTGGCAATGACCTTTTCTGAAAACCCTTGACGGGTTAAAATCTCGGTCTCAAGAGCCAAGCCGTCAAACGCAGAGACCTCAGGCCCGGATGACACACGGGACCCTGAGTGAGCAAGTCCGGTCGAAGAGGCAGAGGAAAAGGAGGCGCCGCCGGAAGAGACATCAGCGTGGAAAACCACGTCCTTCTCGGCCAATCTGGGGCTATCAGAATAGCCGGAACCCTCTCCAGCCTGACCCGACGTAACACAAGCGGCAGCAAGGATATCGGTGGGAACACATAAACCAGCTGGTATTGGCTCCACGGAACCACCAGCGCATCCACTTCCACCGCGGTCGGATCCCTGTATCTGGACATGAAAGTTGGTAACTTGGCATTGATCCTGGAGGCCATCAAGTCTACTTGAGGAGTCCCCCATCGGGAGCACAGAAGTGCAAAGATTTCCGGATGAAGACTCCATTCTCCTGAATCCATCCTCTCTCGGCTGAGAAAGTCTGCCTGGATATTCTGAACTCCTGGTATGTGAATCGCAGAAATGGCCGGCACATGAGCCTCGGCCCATATCAGAATCCGAGATACCTCCGACATGAGTCTGGAGCTCCTCGTCCCGCCTTGATGGTTGATATACGCAACCGCCGTAGCGTTGTCCGTCTGAACACGAACTGGTATTCCGCTCAAAGGGACCGTCCAATGTTGGAGGCAAAGAAAAATTGCCCTCAATTCCAGGATGTTGATCGGTAACACCGATTCTTCCGGTGACCAAACTCCCTGAATCCAGAGATTGTTCCAAACTCCCCCCCAGCCCGTCAGGATGGCATCGGTGGTCAAGACCGACCATGACAGGGGAATAAAAGATTTTCCCAGGAAAAACCGTTCCGGACGTAACCACCAGTCCAGAGACTCTCGCACTTTGCGGGAGATTAAAACCCTGCAATCCAGTGTTTCCTGTGCACGATTCCATCTCTTCAAAATGAAGCTTTGAAGCGTTCTGCAATGGAACTGAGCAAACGGAAGAGCTTCCATCGAAGCGACCATTAACCCCAGAAGGCGCATAATCTTCGAAGGGATACTGTCGTTGAGGACTGCACAGTCCGTGCCAGACAATGGATACTGGTTTGCTTGTCCTTTGGTAGAAAAACTACCACTTTCGCTGTGTCGAAAATCATGCCCAAAAACAGGATTGACTGAGAAGGCTCCAGGGATGACTTCTCCCAGTTGATCAGCCACCCGAAATCCTCCAGGAGCTGAAGGGATAAATCGCGAGCCGTCACTGCCTCCTCCTTTGAGGATGCCACAATCAGAAGATCGTCCAGATAAGGAAGTATCATGATCCCTTGTCTCCGAAGCATTGCCATAAGAGGTGCCAGCACCTTTGTAAAAACTCGGGGTGCCGAAGCCAACCCGAAAGGGAGGGCCACAAACTGGTAATGGTCCTGACCTATGGCAAAGCTCAGAAAGCGCTGATGAGATCTTCCGATGGGAACGTGTAAATAGGCGTCGCGAATATCTATGGACACCAGAAAATTGTTCTGTGACAAGGCAGTCACCACTGAGCGAAGCGACTCCATGCGGAACTTTTGGGTGTAAACATGCAGATTTAACCTCTTGAGATCCAGAATGGGACGAAACTTTCCCTCCTTTTTGGGGACCACAAAGAGGTTGGAATAAAATCCCCTTCCACGGTCTTCCGGAGGAACTGACACTACTACACCCTTCTGTAGTAAGGAATCGACTTCCTGCCGCAGAGCGGTCAATAAGTCGGGATCTGACGGAACGCGAGACTGCCAGAATCTTTCTGGAGGGCGAGAGAGAAACTCTATGAAATAGCCTGCCGACATTATTCGTGTCACCCAGGAGTCTGAGACGCGGGAGACCCAAACCGCTTGAAACAGGAGCAGGCGCCCCCCCACTCGAGAATCCTCGAGTGAACTTCTGGCGTCAGTCCGTTTTGGCGGGCTTTTTGTCAGATTCCCGCTTGTCATTGCGCGGGTATTGTTTCCAAGAAGCGTTAGACTTTTGGGAAGACTTTTTCCCTGAAAAGGTGGGACGACCCGATCCCCAAGAGGAGTGACCGGCTCGCCCCCTGCCACGAAAAAACCGCCGGTTACCGTAGGAACCGGTCCTGCCAAAAGCAGCCGTAGCTGCCCTACGCTGAGGCAACGCTGACTCCTTAGCCTTAGCAATCAATTCCGTGAGGTCAGAGCCGAAAAGCTGACCACCTTTGTAAGGCAAAGATAGCAAACCTTGTTTGGAGACCGCATCTCCAGTCCACTGTTTAAGCCACAACGCTCTTCTAACAGTGATTGTAGAAGCCTAAGCTCTGGATATTAGGGAAGCCATATCCAAAAGAGCGTCACAGACATATTGGTCTGATTCTTCTATTAACTTAATGATCTCATCTATTGCCTGTAAAGACGACCCATCTTGCAGGGATATCCGCAGGCGAGCTGTCCAACCCATGGAAGCTCTAGAAGCACAATAGGAAGATAAAGCCACTCTAAAGGCCTGACCAGCAGCTTCATAGCCGGCCTTGGCTGCCATCTCTGACTTTTTGTCCAGCGCATCCTGCAAAGTAGCTTTCCCTTTGACGGGAAGCATAGTAGCTTTGTTAAGCTTAGATAAAGAAATATCCACCTCAGGGGACGGAATCCAGCTAGCAAATAGGTCTGCTGGACAAGGATACAAGGTTTCAAACAACCTTGTCCCCTGAAAACGCTTATCTGGACAAACGCGTTCCTTTTCTACTTTCTTAGAAAACTCACTCATAGCTGGCATCGCTAAACGTGATCTTTGCGACCCATGTACCATCTGGGTATACCTTCATCATCATTCATCTCCTCAGGTACTTGCAGTACCTCTCGTATGGCCCTGACAAAAGCATCTATACGGCCCGACAAGGAAGCAGAGTGCTCCTGAAAATCCTCTCTGCCCGAATCAGAACATTCTCCCTCAGAAACTGAAGGAGAACTCCCCCTCGCAGACAAATCTGAGTCACTTAGTGGGGAGGGCATAGCAATCCTGGGACGCTTTTTGCTATGAGAAGGTCTAGAGGATACCCACTGACCCAAAAGGTCAGAAAGCCCACTAATAGCAGTAGCGAGCATATCAAACTTGGCATCATAGCGACCTCCAATAGCAGCGCTAGAAGGTGCAGAGGATTCCATCGTGTCAGAAACGCGGGGCTGGTCCTGGAGAGGACGAGGGAGACGAACAGCCTCCTGACTCAAATCTGACATGCCGGTTATTGAGATGGTATAGTGATGAGAATAACCAGAGCAGTGTGGTCTCACACAGTAGCAAAACGCTGAAGGGTTAACTTCTTTTAAAAGCAAAAGAATACCCCAGCAGTGAAAAAACAGCGCCCCCCCCCCCGCTGCAGACAGCTCACAGACCGTTACTGAGGGATACAATGTCCCAATGATCAGAAAACTGCAGCGCTGCGCTAGAGAGCGCAAACAGCAAAAAAATGCTGCGGGAGGCTAAAGGGTTAAGCTGCTACCTAAGCGATAGCAGCGACTCACCCGGCTGGCTTGGTGTTGTCTCAAATGCCTGTGTACAGAAACGGAGGAGAGGAGACCAGGAGAGCTGTAATGGCTGCCGCAGAGAGCAGGAAGAGAAGGAGCCAGTCACTTCCTGTAATCAGAAAGCCGGGAAAGCCCGAAGCCACGCCCCCTCTCTGCTCAGTCAAAAAAGTGCGGGAAATCTTTTGCACTCCTCTCCCTGTACACTGTAACGGCGCTACAGCGCCGAAAACATATTAAATAAAAAAATCGCTCTTTTTTTTTTTTTAAAAAAAATGCCCAATCATGAGAAAATAGTGGGAAACACCAATAACAGTCAGCGCTGTCACCGCAGACGCTGTAATCACTCGCACATATGAAAATATAATGCAGAGTACTCACCAGCCAAAAACGCCACAGGGACCCTCCACGGATATGTGACGCTGTGCCCATTGCTTCCCCATGAGGACAAGGAACGCAGTGACCCAGAACGTGGTGTGCGTCCTGTCAGGGATAGCCACCTCTTCCCCCCAGGGCCGGCAAGAAAATGCAATGACCACCATTTAGGGAATACATTTCTGCCAGGGGAGAGGATGGGGTCCAGCAGCGCCGGTACCCCTGATCCTCTAGACATAAAGTCCAGGACCCTGTCCGAGTAAAATAATAAACTCTTCTGAGGTGATTTCTAAGGAGCTGCATTAGCAGCCGTCCTTCTACTTGGACCTTCAAGTCGAAACTGGAGTGTACGGCAGGAGGAGCCAGAGCCGGAGGGGCCGGACAACACCCATTTTTAGAACCTGAGGTTAGTCCTACTATCTGGCTCCGCCCTACCCAGAAGTAATGAAGTGTCCCCCTTGCTTCCATCTGCAGCTGAAAACACTGTTTTGTTAGCCTTTTTGGATGTCTTAGGCTGGTTTCACATTAGCGTGATATTAACAATGGAGGCCCAAAAATAATGACTGCAAAAACTAAGTAACATCAATAACACAAGGGTAAGTAGTCTAAATTGCAAATGTAAAAAGAATTTTATTACAAATTACATAAAAACACATATATAATACAATGTAAATAACAGTAATTAGGGAAATCTGCTAAATCCAAACGGGGAGCAAGAAAAGGGTATATGGGCCCTTTAAATATCCATGCTAGCGCAGACCTTTGACTGCATATAGGAGTAAAAGACTTCCATTGAAACCATGAGATTCAACAACAGTATAACATGCTAACAGTATCAGCGGTCCATAACAGAACCAGAAATGTCGCGACGGGGCAGCAAGTGTACTATACAAGTTATGTAAGTGTCCTGAGCATTATGCTCTAGCTACCATGTACTAGCAATGTTAATTGACATTTCTGGTTCTGTTATAGACCGCTCATACTGTTAGCATGTTATACTGTTGTTGAATCTCATGGTTTCAATGGAAGTCTTTTACTCCTATATGCAGTCAATGGTCTGCGCTAGCATGGATATTTAAAGGGACCATATACCCTTTTCTTGCTCCCCGTTTGGATTTAGCAGATTTCCCTAATTACTGTTATTTACATTGTATTATATATGTGTTTTTATGTAATTTGTAATAAAATTCTTTTTACATTTGCAATTTAGACTACTTACCCTTGTGTATATTATTGGTTTCACATTAGCGTTTGACCGACCTGCGTCGGTCAGCACACAGCCCCAGCTAAGCTCCGCCCCCGGCCGCGCCTCCTCCCGATCGCTTCGCCTATGGGCGCATGATGCTGCATGCGACCTGCGCACCCTATCTTTAGCATTAAGTTCGCAGGCCGTACGCAGGTCGTGCACAAGTATGCGTTTGCCGGCGCATGCGTCCTTTTGACGGTGCACTGACCTGCGCCCAACGCACCGTGTTGCATTTTGGTGCGCTAGGCGCACCGTCAAAAGGACGCATGCGCCGGCAAACGCATAGCCGCGCACAGCCTGCGTATCCAATGCTAAAGATAGCGTCCGCAGGTCGCATGCAGCATCATGCGCCCATAGGCAGAGCGATCGGGAGGAGGCGCGGCTGGGGGCGGAGCTTAGCGGCAGCCGTGCGCTGACCAACACAGGTCAGTGCAACGCTAATGTGAAACCAGCCTTAGGGAGTGGCATGGTGTAACCCAGAATGTCCCTGCTGCTGATATGGAGGAGTGTGTGTTGCAGAGCCCAGTGGCAATAGCAGAGATGGGCTCATGTATATGGCGCAGCCCAGATCTTACACTGGTCCTGTGGCCCTGAGTGAGCGGTCCTCCTGGAGAGGTAAAGGCAGGCTGTAGAAGCGGGGAGCTGGCCTATTGAATGGGTCCGATGCATCCAGATTTGCAGAGGAGCTGTGGGGAGTGCCACCATGTGCGACCAGGCTGCACATGTAGTACGCTGCCGGCGGGAAAGACGGCCGCGGAGAATTGTCCAAAGAAGTCTAGCCGTGTGCGAGACGAGGTAAAAGAAGGGCGTTGCTAGCGCCACTACCCGATGGATGCAGCCGGCAGGGAAGATGGCCGCCGAGACTTGACAGGGGAAGTCTCACAGGAAATGAGACGCGCCAAAAAGAGGGCGGAGCAGGCGCCACTACCTCCTGAAATGGTGGTCCCGGGCCCACACTTACCGGCGGTCTGCGTCCAGGCCTGAAGACCACCGCAGAGCAGAACCAGGACCGTGAAGCGATCCTGCTGTATAGGTCAGCTGCATCATGGATGGTGCAGGGAACCCTCAATCCACCAGCCCTTTGACAGGGAGGTGGAGATTCACCGTCCGCCTTCCATCCATCGCCGCTGTTCAGTCAGTGGCAATGCAGTGGGAGCCGCACGCACAGCATAAGAGCCTCTGTACATCCAAGGGGTTAAATCCCCCAGCATGGAACAGAGCTGTTGGTCCGGCACTATATGGCTTCTTTTATACTTACCGGGTTTTTTGCGGCCCGTTTTTGCGGGCCGTATCACCGCAATAAAGGCGATCTGCCGCAATAACGGGCCACAAAGAACTTGCGGATTTACTGTTTTAAAATACTATGGAAGAAGTATTGGAAAAAAAAGACGTTCTGCAAAACCGGAAGTGACGGTGCACCGCAAAACCAAACTTCCACTTGGTTTTGCGGCCACATTGCTTTTCAATGGGGCCGTGTCCGTACATCGTGAAAAAGATCGAGCAGGCTAGATCTTTTATCACGGCCGCAAATACGGCCCTCGCGGCCATACGGCACACCATGGAATTTTTGCGGGTCGATTTTGCTGCCCCATAGAAATCTATTGGGGCTGCAAAACCGGTCCGCAAAAACACGGCAAGTGTAAAACCAGCCTAAGCCTGGATGCGGAGGGGGGTACATGGAGGCAACACTCCATGTTCCCATCTGTTGTAGGTGTGGGGAGAGCGGTGCCCTGAAGGGACCCTTCGCCCCTAAGAAATCTCAGGCATGGCGGAGAAAAACGATGCAGGAGGGGTACGTGGAGGCGACAGTCCACGTTCCCGCCTGTTGTAGGTTTGGGGAGAGCGGAGCTCTTAAGGGATCCATCGCCCCCCGTAATCCTTGAAGATAAATAAAAATTAAAAAAATAAGAATGCTATAGATGTGGTCTTAAGATCAGACCTCCTACTGACATTAAGCTTGAACTGGTTCAGCTGGAGCCAGTGTGTGTGGCGTATACTGCAGAGGAGGAGCTAATCTTTTTGTGTCTACTTAGTGGCAGCCGTATAACACCCATGGCCCTGTGTCCCCCAATGAGGCGAAGGAGAAATAAGTTATTACTGTAGGATAGAAGCTTCTAAAAATCTCAGCACCCTGAAATATTGGTAGAGACACACTCTTATAAGAGACTGATCTAAAAGTTGAAAAGACTGTCCACTTTTGGAGACATTTTCTTTGTTAAAAAACACACATTTGGGGCTAAAAGAAAAAAAAATTAACTTTTGCAATTGGGTTTCATTGAAAGTTTTGCAGCATTTGACTTTTTAAAGCGCTTTGTTTTTTCAGACTGTCATAGTAGGCCGACTGCTGGATTATCAGATAACTCATTCTGCACCCAGCAATAAACCGTGTAACACAGAATCTTTATAGGGTAAACAGTGCAAACTTTAACATAAATTTAAGTGCAGAGCCTCCATGGTGAATAATAGCACTACATGGTGCAGAACTTGTTGCAGATTTAAAGCAGAGCCCACCCTTTTCGGTGCATTGGCTGAAATCCACGGTGAAAATTCACAGCGTAAATTGACAGGTTGGATATGTTGAATTTCAAAGCTCAACTCTGCAGCTTTTTATAAAGTCTTATTCACAATGATGGTACTGCAATACGCAGCAGTTTTTGTCAGGCAATGGGGCATGAACAATCTGATGCATGTGTGACTTCTCCCCCCCAACTTGCAAGCAAGACTAGACTACAAAACCAATGGTAAAATCCATATTGTAGCCGTCAACTTGCCTTTAGTGTTACAACATTATGCATGCCTACAGTGCATTGTACAGTAGAGTGTGGAAGAAAAATAAGGAACAACTGGTGCTACTGGAAAAGAGTGGCTGGCAGAAAGATGTATGGTCACTACTGAGGCTATGAATTTCAGTGCTACATGGCCTGATGAAGGCACCTGTTCGGTACTAAAACACATAGCCTCCATAAAGTGACCACACTTCTAGCTATCAGCCATAGTCTAGGCCAGAAGCACCCAATTATTGTTTTAATTCTACACGACCGCGCTTACTGTGGTTGCCATCGTGTATAATCGGAACAAGGAGGAGCAGCAGCTGGTCCACCCTTTACTAGCTTTCGGACAGAGTTGTGCCTGTTATAAGCATATCTCACCAATGTGAGCAGCCTGCCTCTCACGGTTACTTTTTCTCTACCCAAAACCTCTGCACTAAGGGATGCCATTTCATTTCTTTTTCGTTTAGATATAGTACTCCCTTAGCACTGGACAGCTTTAAAGTGCCATAAAAAAATATTGTCCATGAACACTTTTCTACACGCACATACAAGGTCTCAAATTCCAAATGGAGTTTAGTCTGGGCTGTAGTTACAGTGGATGTCTAATTTTCATTTTGAGTATAATAAGGTGTTTAAACAGAAAATATTACACATATGTCACTCAGCCTGTTCTTACCGTCTGGTACTTCATCTGGTCTTTTGCGCTTTTCATACACCACAATAATGACAGCTAAGATGACTATCTCTGCCACAATGCCAAGGAAGGGCCATACTGGAGCCAAATGACTGCGCACTCGCAAGATGATCTTACTGCATACAGTGCCAACAGGATTGGTAGCATTACACTGGTAAACTCCGGGGTCTTTGGCGATGTCCAGGTTAATTATTTTTAATTCTGTATAGTTATCTTTGTTGGTGATAAAGATACGTTCACTTTCATTATTTGGTTCCTGCAAAGTTACAAAAGCATCATTTAGATAAGTCAGCAAAAGATCACCCAAAAAATATACCCCATAGAATATTGCTCGATAAGCATAGATCTAGTTAGCAGAGCCCTTGTGAGAGTTAGCTGCTGCCTAGCAACTGGTGAAGGTGACCATGCAGACATCACCGTGCATGAACACACCAGCACTTAGACTTTAAGGTTACCATAGATTGGTAACACAGTTAAACTAATTATATCAGGCAACCTGCTGGGCAGAAACATCATGGTGAATATAACGTTATATGCGTTTTCATACCACAGTAAGGTACATACTATATAGGGCAGCGATCTCAAGCCCATAAGCCAAATAGAATTTCTTAAGGCTCTGTCACACTTAGCGATCACACCAGCGATCACGACAACGACACGACCTGGCGAGATCGTTGGTGCGATCGCTTTGTGGTCGCTAGTTAGCTTCCAAACACAAAGATCTCATCAGAGATCAGCGATCTGTATAACGACCTCTGCGGTCATTGGGAAAACAGTCCCACCAGCGACGCTGGTAAAGTCGTTCATAAAGGGTGTCACACTCAGCAATTCAGGCTCACCAGCGGGACACCAACGACCAAAAAACGACTCAGAACGTTCATAAGCGATCAGCGACATCGCAGCGGGGGCCACATCTCCGCTACATGTCACACACAGCTGCGTCGCTAACGAGATCGCTACTGCGTCATAAAATCTGTGACGCTTTAGCGATCTCGTTAGCGATCTCGCTTAGTGTGACAGTACCTTTACAGTCGCAGCCAGGGACTGATTATAATGAGGGCAATCTGGGCTAGCACCATGGGCAGTTTGCGTCTATAGTAAATGTTAAAAGTAAAACGTTATAGTAAATAGTAAAAAGTTTATGGCAATAGCAAGCTGCAGAGTAGGTAGAGAAAGCCATTTTTTGGCTTCCTGCCTTGCGCTCACTTTGACTCCGATGGCACAAGTACATTGTCATGTCAGCGGTGCCAAAGAAAAATGCCCGGCTAGAAGAGGATGGAAGTAGTGCCATAGGGATCATCTGGAGAGGCAAGTGATTAGTTTCAGCACAGTGGGGGAGAGTAGACATGTAGTTGTATAGAAATAGGGGAAGGAGTTGAAGTGTGTGTGCGTGTGTTGGGGGGTTGAAAGACGGATTTTGGTAAGAACTTACCTGTAAAATCCTTTTCAGCGAAGGAAGGGAGAGAGACACACTAGTCATTACTAGTGGGTAGGCGGAGCCCAGATAGGATTGACACCTCAGATTAAAAAGTGTTGTCCGGCCCCTCCAGCTCGGGCTCCTCCTACTCCAGCTTCTCCAGTCGTACACAAGCTAAGGAAGAGCAAATATCACCAGCGGAGCAACATAACCCCTTCTGAAGGACTTCAGAGAAAAGACAAGAATACAGGTTATGCATGCCACAGAAAGAACCACACAGTTCCAGGTACTACTCACTGGACCTGACCACTGCGATGAGCTGGCGATGCTGGAACAGAGCCTTAGCGCGCCGACCTCAGCCCAGATAATCGCTATCAGAGAAGGGTCACGCCGCATCTGAAAACAACAACACACTTCTGCCATGGGAGGGAGCTGTGTCTCTCTTCCTTCCTTCGCTGAAAAGGATTTTACTGGTAAGTTCTTACCAAAATCCGTCTTTCAGCAGCAGATTGGAAGGAAGAGAGACACACTAGTCATTACTAGTGGGACGTCCCAAAGCAGTCCAAAAACTAAGGGTGGGAAAAAACCAAAAAGAGGCAGAATCCCAACAACCCTGATAAATGCGCAACAGGCGCCAAATACAAGTTAACTAGAACTTTAAACTACAGCCGCCTGCAGGACCATACGTCCTAAGGCCGCATCAGCGAAGCACTGACGTCCACCTTATAAAACTTTGTAAACGTGTGGAAGGAGCGCCAGGTCGCCGCTCGGCAGAGCTGAGCTGCCGAAGTCCCTTGATGAAAAGCCCACGACGAAGCCACAGCCCTCGTGGAGTGAGCTCGAATCTTAATCGGGCAAGATTCGCCTTTAAGTCGGTAAGCCTCCAAAATGGCCGACCGAATCCAACGAGCTATAGAGTCCTTGGAAGCTCGTTGACCACGTCGACGACCTGCTGGAATCACAAACAGAGTCTGACTTCCGAAAACCTTGAGTAATCGACAAATAGAACGTCAAGGCCCGCACTAAATCCAATGTGTGCAAAGCCCGTTCCTTTGCATTCCTCGGGCCCGGGCAAAGTGAGGGCAACACAATATCCTGGTTAACATGAAATTGCGACACCACCTTAGGTAAAAAGTCGCCCCGTGTGCGAAGCACTACTCGATCCGGGTAAAACTCCAGGAAGGGAGGCGAGCAGGAAAGAGCCGCCAACTCAGAAACCCTTCTCAAAGAGGTGACCGCCACTAGGAAGGCAACCTTCCAAGAAAGTAAAGAAAGGCTAGCAGAGTCCATAGGCTCAAAAGGCTCATGTTGAAGAGCCTCCAAGACAAGATTGAGCCGCCAAGGAGATACAGGCGCCTTCCGCGGCGGAAACTGACGGGTTACTCCGCGAAAAAAGGCACGCACATCCCTACGCGAGGCGATAGCCTTCCGAAACAGCAAGGACAGAGCAGAAACCTGACCCTTCAGAGTGCTAACTGCCAAACCCTTGTCCAGCCCGTACTGCAGAAAGGCCAACAAATTGGGAATGGAAAAAATCCTTGGGTTCCTTGAAGAACCCGAACACCACGAAAAGAAGGCTTCCCAAGTCTTGTGATAAATCTTAGTAGTAGCCGGAACTCTGGCAGCTCGCAGAGTGGCAATGACTTCAGCTGAAAAACCTCTGCGGGTCAATATTTCGGTCTCAAGAGCCACGCCGTCAAACGCAGAGACTTCAAGTCCGGATGACGAACGGGCCCCTGGGTTAACAGGTCCGGGCGAAGGGGAAGTGGAAATGGAGGTGCCGCCAAAAGCGACACCAGTGTCGAGAACCACGTCCTCCTTGGCCAATCTGGGGCTATCAACATAGCCGGGATTCTCTCCAGTCTGATCCGACGCAGCACCAGAGGAAGTAAAGATATCGGCGGAAACACAGATTAGCTCGAATTGGTCCCACGGAGCCACCAGAGCATCCACCGCCACAGCCTTCGGGTCCTTGTACCTGGACATGAAGGTCGGTAACTTGGCATTGAACCTGGATGCCATCAAATCCACTTGGGGAGTTCCCCAACAGGAGCACAGCAGTGCAAAAATTTCCGGATGAAGACTCCATTCTCCGGGATCCATCTTCTCGCGACTGAGGAAGTCCACCGTGATATTCTGAACCCCTGGAATGTGGATCGCAGAGATGACTGGCACTCTGGTCTCGGCCCAAATCAGGATCCGAGACACCTCCACCATGAGCCTGGAACTCCTCGTCCCGCCTTGGTGGTTGATATACGCGACCGCCGTCGCGTTGTCTGTCTGCACTCGGACTGGCAGACCGCTCAAAGGGACCGTCCAGTGTTGGAGGCAAAGGAAAATTGCCCTCAATTCCAGGATGTTGATCGGTAGAACAGACTCTTCCGATGACCATACTCCCTGAATCCAGAGATCGTTCCAGACACCCCCCCAGCCCGTCAGGCTGGCATCGGTGGTTATGACCGACCACCTCGGAGGGAGGAAAGACTTCCCCAGGGATAACGCTCCTGGACGTAACCACCATTCTAGAGATTCTCGCACCCTGCGAGAGATGATGACACTGCAATCCAGCGAAGCCTGCGATCGATCCCAACGACTCAGAATGAGCCTTTGGAGGGCCCTGGAATGGAACTGGGCAAAAGGAAGTGCCTCCATGGACGCCACCATCAAACCCAGAAGGCGCATACACTTCCGAAGGGACATTGCTGTCGAAGACTTCATCATCTGTACATGACGAAGGAGACATGCCCGCTTGTCTGGAGGTAGGGACACCACTGCATGTACCGTGTCGAAATGCATCCCCAAAAACAGGATTGACTGCGACGGTTCCAGAGACGACTTCTCCCAATTGACCAGCCACCTGAAGTCCTCCAGGAGCTGAAGGGATAGATTGCGAGCTGTCACCGCCTCCTCCTTTGAGGACGCCACAATCAAAAGGTCGTCCAGGTAGGGAAGAATGGTAACTCCGTCTTCGAAGAATCGCCATGAGAGGCACCAGAATTTTTGTAAAAACTCTGGGCGCTGAGGCCAAGCCGAATGGCAGAGCCACAAACTGGTAATGGTCCTGACCTATGGCAAAACGAAGGAAGCGCTGGTAAGCCCTTCCGACGGGAACATGCAAATAAGCGTCGCGAATGTCGATTGACACCAAAAAGTCGTTCTGCGACAGGGCTGCCACAACGGAGCAAAGTGACTCCATGCGGAATTTTTGGGTGTGGACATGCCGATTCAATCTTTTGAGATCCAGAATAGGGCGAAATTTGTCCTCCTTTTTGGGGACCACAAAAAGATTGGAATAAAATCCTCTGCCCCGGTCCTCTGACGGAACCGGTATTACCACACCCTTCTGCAGAAGGAATTCGACCTCTCGCAGCAGAGCGGCAAATAGTTCAGGCTCTGACGGGATGCGAGACTGGCAAAAACTGTCCGGGGGTCGAGAAGAAAACTCTATGAAATAGCCTGCCGACACGACCCGCGTTACCCAGGTGTCCGGAACGCGGGAAATCCAAGTCACTTTGAATTGGAGCAGACGACCCCCCACTCGAGAACCCTCGAGCGGAACCCTGGCGTCAGTCCGCCTTGGCGGGCTTCTTGTCAGATTCTCGCTTGTCTTGACGGAAACTTAGTTTCCAGGGAGTGCGGGATTTCTGAGAGGACTTTTTTCCTGAAAAAGAGGGACGACCCGATCCCCAAGAGGACTGACCGAATCGTCCCCTGGACCGAAAGGACCGCCTACCACTACCGGCACTAGGCCTGCCAGACGCAGAAGCCATAGCCCTTCGCTGCGGTAAAGCCGCATCTTTTGCCTTCGCCTTGGCAATCAGCTCTGTGAGGTCAGAACCAAATAGCTGACCAACCCTTGTATGCTAAAGACAGCAAACCTTGCTTGGAAACCGTGTCCCCGGTCCACTGTCTAAGCCACAGTGCTCTTCTGACTCTGACCGCCGAGGATTGCGCCCTGGACAACAGTGACGCAGTATCCAGACCTGCATCATAGCTATATCGGGCTGCAGTCTCCAACAAATCGAGAAGCCCATTTATCTCAGACAACGGAGATCTATTTTGCAACGCCGTCCGTATACAGACCAACCAGCACAGGGAAGCCTTACAAGCACACATGGATCCTAGCACCGCTCTGAATCTATGACCCGCGGCCTCGTAGGTGGATTTCGCCGCCATCTCCGTTTTTCTGTCCAGCGGTTCCTGCAGACTCGCCTTCCCTTTAACAGGAAGCAATGAGGATTACTAAGCTGGGATAAGGGAACATCCACTTCAGGAGAAGGAATCCAATTATCCACCAACTCCGTAGAACACGGATATAGTGCCTCAAAGAACCGTGTCCCTTGAAAACGTTTATCTGGACACAGGCGCTCCTTGTCCACTGCTCCATTAAGCTCATCCAGAGCTGGCAATGCCGATCGCGACTTACGGTACTCTTGGTACATTCGAGCAGACTTACCAGGACGTCTAGTTACCTCCTCCGGTAACTAACGCCTCCCTCATGGCTTCAATAAAAGCCTCTGTTCGGGCCAAAAAAGAGGCAGAATGCCCCTGCCGATCCTCCTTATCCGAATCGGATAACTCCCCATCTGAGCCTGAAGGGGAACCCTCTCCGTAATCCATATCAGAGACCTCTGATTCGCTATGCGGAAGGATGGTACTGGCCTGTGTCGCTTCCTGTCATGAGAGGATCTAGCTGACACCCAATGACCTAAAAGGTCAGACAGGCCATCGATAGAACAAGCAATGGCATCCAATTTGGCATCGCTGTAACCTCCGACCGCTGCGCTTGACGCCGTCGAGGTCTGCGTATCAGATACGCGCGACTGATCCTGAAGTGGAACTGGAAAACGGTCCGCACTTTCTGGACCCTGATCCGACATGCCCTCACACAGTATATGGCAGGTCAAAACCTGTCAGTAACTAGAAAAAAGTGTGGTTTCTTAAGTGGACGAAACAAGCACGCTGAAGGGTTAAAGCTCTTAAAGGAGAGAGCTACCCCAGCTGTATCAGCAGAATATGTCAGCGATATAATTAACTCTTATATGTGGCGGGTAGTTGCTGGATTCTTGCGCTGAAAGGGTTAACCCTCCATAGGGGTTAATGTCGCAGGCTCCCCACAACTCCCTTATTAAAATAAAAGGGGTGTGCGAGTCCCAGATAAAACAAGGTCTCTATATGAGACCGCAGCTGCAGGATAACGCTATCTGTCACTTGTCTCACAGAAAGGTCCTGCGCTGTGGGGTGAGGACGTTTCACTCACCCAGCTGGCCGCGGTGATGTATATGTCGGGAGGAGCGGAGCATGAGGAGCCCGGGAGCCTTGTAATGGCCGCCGCGATGAGAGAAGCCGGAAGAGAAGCACATAAAAGTCGCGCGCTTCTGCACAAGAAGACCAGGAAGCGTGAAGCCATGCCCCCTGCCGGCTTCAAAAAAGAGCGCAAACTCCTTCGCTCTCTGCTCTCCCCTGTCCTGCAGGCATCTGCCTGCGGACAAAAAATACAGTCACCAAACATGTCACATTCACATGTAGCAGCAGCCGCTGAAGCACTCACATACATTAAAAATGTGGAGTACTCACCAGCTAAGCGCCACAGGGACCCCCCTGGGATTTGTGGCGCTGTGCCCATCGCTTCCCCCCAGGCGGGGAACGCAGTGACCCCAGATGCGCGGTTTGCGTCCCCGCCAGGGAAGCAATCCTCATCCCCCAGGGCCGGCAGGGTTCTACAGGGACCACCATACAGGGTAATTACAGATCCGCCAAGGGAGAGGTGGGGGTCCAGCAGCGCTGAGACCCCTGAGACCTCAAGACCACTTCTGGTGATCCAAGTCTCTTGTCCGATAAAAATAAAAAAATCTTCTGAGGAGCTGCTTCCAGCAGCGAATATCCTCTGGGACCTCAAATTTTAGACTGGAGAAGCTGGAGTAGGAGGAGCCCGAGCTGGAGGGGCCGGACAACACTTTTTAACCCCTTCCCGACCTTTGACACAGCGTATGCGTCATGAAAGTCGGTGCCATTCCGACCTATGACGCATACCCTGCGTCATGAAAGGATCTCGTCCCTGCGGGCCGGCACTCAAAGGTCACCCGACCCGCAGTTACAGGACCCTTTGTGCTTCACCACAGGGGGTTTTCTTAACCCCACCCGTGGCCACGATCGCTCTGATTGGCTGTTAAAAGTGAAACAGCCAATCAGAGCAATGTGTAATATTTCACCAATTTAATTGGTGAAATATTACAATCCAGCCATGGCCGATGCTGCAATAGCATCTGCCATGGCTGGACACCGAGCACTGACCCCCCCACACGTACTCACGGCGGCGATCGGCCGCCGCCACCGAAAGATGGCAGCGGTCGGTCACCGCCGCCACTAACAGCTCCCCTCGTCCTGGCCTCCGCTGCCCCCACCTTCCTATCCCCCCCCTAACCTTCCGACCCCCCTACTCACCTCTCCCGATCCACCGATGTCCCTGGATCAGTCCCGGCGTCCGCCCGGGCTTCTTCATGGGCGCCGCCATCTTGGAAAATGGCGGGCGCATGCGCAGTGCGCCCGCCGGCCGCCATGCGCAGTGCGCCCCCCAGTGTTCAAAAATTTATTTTAATCACTGTGATAAACTGTCACAGTGATCAAAATAAAAAAAAGTAAATGAACCCCCCCTTTATCATAGGTAGGGACAAATAAAAAAATAAAGAATTTTTTTTTTTTCCTAGCGGATTTTGCTGCAGATCCGCAGCTGATTTTGCTGCGGATCGCGCGGATTGCTCGCGGCGGATTTTGCTGCGGATCCGCGGCGGATTTTGCTGCGGATCCGCGGCGGAATTTGCTGCGGATCCGTGGCGGATTTTGCTGGGATCCGCGGCGGATTTTGCTGGGGATCCTCGCAACGTGCCGTCATTCAGTGAAGGAGCCTCGGACACGGGCTGCAGCGTCTGGGCTCCGTCACCGCTAGCACATATCGAATCATCTGCTGATTCATCTGCGCTAGCGGGTATAGCATAACGCGATCGCGTTATGCTATACCGTTACCAGCCGGTCAACACTATGTGTTGAACGGGCTGGTAAAACGCAATATGAACCCAGCCTTAGGGTTAGGGTTAGCATTAGGGTTAAGGTTAGAATTAGGGTTAGGGCTGGAATTTGGGTTAGGTTGGAATTAGGGTTATGCTTGTGGTTAGGTTTATGGTTAGAGTTGGGATTAGGGTTAGGGGTGTGTTGGGTTAGGGTTTGTATTAGGGTTAGGTGTGTGTAGGGGTTAGGGTTGGGGTTAGGGGTGTGTGTTGGGGGTTAGAATTGAGGGATTTCCACTATTTAGGCACATCAGGGGGTCTCCATACGCGACATGGCACCACCATTGATTCCTGCAAATTTTGCGTTCAAAAAGTCAAACAGTGCTCCCTTTATTCCAAGCCCCGACGTATGCCCAACAGTGGTTTATCCCCACATATGGGGTATCAGCGTACTCGGGAAAAATTGCACAACAACTTTGGGGGTTCTAATTTCTCCTGTTAACATTGGGAAAAAAAATTGGGGACTAAAAAATTATTTTTGTGGAAAAAAAATGATTTTATATTTCACGGCTCTGCGTTATAAACTTCTGTGAAGGACTTGGAGATTCAAAGTGCTTATCACACATCTATAGGAGTTCCTTAGGGGATCTAGTTTCCAAAATGGGGTCACTTGTGGGGAGTTTCTACTGTTTAGGCACATCAGGGACTCTGCAAACGTAACATGACGCCCGAAGACCATTCCATCAAGTGGGCATTTCAAAACGTCACTACTTCCCATCCGAGCCCCGACGTGTGCCCATACAGTAGTTTTCTCCCACATATGGGGTATCAGCGTACTCAGGACAAATTGGGCAACAACTTTTGGTGTCTAATTTCTCATGTTACCCTTGGGAAAATAAAAAAATTGGGGACTAAAAGATCCTGATTGTGGAAAAAATATGATTTTTTTATTTTCATGCCCGGGCGTTATAAACTTCTGTGTAGCCCTTGGGGGTTCAAAGTGCTCACCACACATCTAGATAACTTCTTTGCGGGGTCTAGTTTCCAAAATAGGGTCACTTGGGGGGTTTTTCTACTGTTTAGGCACATCATGGGCTCTGCAAACGTAACAAGATGCCCGCAGACCATTCCATCAAGTCGGCATTTCAAAGCGTCACTACATCCCTTCCGAGCCCTGACGTGTGCCCAAACAGTGGTTCCCCCCACATATGGGGTACTAGCGTACTCAGGAAAAACTGGACAACAACTTTTGGGGTCCAATTTCTCCTGTAACCATTGTGAAAATAAAAAATAGTGGGCTAAAAAATCATTTTTTGAGAAAAAAAATGATTTTTTATTTTCACGGCTCTGCGTTATAAACTTCTGTGAAGCACCTGGGGGTTCAAAGTGCTCACTATGCATCTAGATAAGTTCCTTAGGGCGTCTAGTTTCCAAAATGGGGTCACTTGTGGGGGAGCTCCAATGTTTAGGCACACAGGAACTGTCCAAATGCGACATGGCAACCGCTAAATATTCAAGCATATTTTCCATTCAAAAAGTCAAAAGTCAAATGGCGCTCCTTCCCTTCTGAGCCCTGCCGTGCGCCCAAACAGTGGTTTATGATCACATATGAGATATCTGTGTACTCAGGAGAAATTGCCCAACAAATTTTAGGATCCAATTTATCCTGTTGCCCATGTGAAAATGAAAAAAACTGAGGCTAAAAGAAATTTTTTGTGAAAAAAAAGTACTTTCTTTTTTTTAAGGATCAATTTGCGAAGCACCTGGGGTTCAAAGTGCTCACTATGCATCTAGATAAGTTCCTTAGGGGGTCTAGTTTCCAAAATGGGGTCACTTGTGGGGGAGCTCCAATGTTTAGGCACACAGGGACTCTCCAAATGCGACATGGCAACCGCTAAATATTCCAGCATATTTTCCATTCAAAAAGTCAAATGGCGCTCCTTCCCTTCTGAGCCCTGCCGTGCGCCCAAACAGTGGTTTATGACCACATATGAGGTATCTGTGTACTCAGGAGAAATTGCCCAACAAATTTTAGGATCCAATTTATACTGTTGCCCATGTGAAAATGAAAAAAACTGAGGCTAAAAGAAATTTTTTGTGAAAAAAAAGTACTTTCTTTTTTTTAAGGATCAATTTGTGAAGCACCTGGGGGTTCAAAGTGCTCACTATGCATCTAGATAAGTTCCTTAGGGGGTCTAGTTTCCAAAATGGGGTCACTTGTGGGGGAGTTCCAATGTTTAGGCACACAGGGACTCTCCAAATGCGACATGGCAACCGCTAAATATTCCAGCATATTTTCCATTCAAAAAGTCAAATGGCGCTCCTTCCCTTCTGAGCTCTGCCGTGCGCCCAAACAATGGTTTATGACCACATATGAGGTATCTGTGTACTCAGGAGAAATTGCCCAACAAATTTTAGGATCCAATTTATACTGTTGCCCATGTGAAAATGAAAAAACTGAGGCTAAAAGAAAATTTTTGTGAAAAAAAAGTACTTTCTTTTTTTTACAGATCAATTTGTGAAGCATCTGGGGGTTCAAAGTGATCAATAAGCATCTAGATAAGTTCCTTACGGTGTCTAGTTTCCAAAATGGGGTCACTTGTGGGGGAGCTCCAATGTTTAGGCACACAGGGACTCTCCAAATGCAACATGGCAACCGCTAAATATTCCAGCATATTTTCCATTCAAAAAGTCAAATGGTGCTCCTTCCCTTCTGAGCCTTGCCGTGCGCCCATACAGTGGTTTATGACCACATATGAGGTATCTGTGTACTCAGGAGAAATTGCTCAACAAATTTTAGGATCCATTTTATCCTGTTGCCCATGTAAAAATGAAAAAAATGATGCTAAAAGAAAATTTTTGTTGGAAAAATTAAAATGTCCATTTTTTCCTTCCACGTTGCTTTAGTTCCTGTGAAGCACCTGAAGGGTTAATAATCTTCTTGAATGTAGTTTTGAGTAGCTTGAGGGGTGCAGTTTTTATAAAGGTGTCACTTTTGGGTATTTTCTGCCATATAGACCCCTCAAAGTGACTTCAAATGTGAGGTGGTCCCTAAAAAAAATGGTTTTGTAAATTTTGCTGTAAAAATGAGAAATCGCTGGTCAACTTTTAACCCTTATAACTTCCTAACAAAAAAAAATTTTGTTCCCAAAATTGTGCTGATGTAAAGGATACATGTGGGAAATGTTATTTATTAAGTATTTTGTGTCACATAACTCTATGGTTTAACAGAATAAAAATTCAAAATTTGAAAACTGCGAAATTTTCAAAATTTTGGCCAAATTTCCATTTTTTTCACAAATAAACGCAAAAATTATCAACCTAAATTTACCACTAACATGAAGCCCAATATGTCACGAAAAAACAATCTCAGAATCGCTAGGATCCGTTGAAGCGTTCCTGAGTTATTACCTCATAAAGGGACACTGGTCAGAATTGCAAAAAATGGCAAGGTCTTTAAGGTCAAAATAGGCTGGGTCTTGAAGGGGTTAATCTGAGGTGTCAATCCTATCTGGGCTCCGCCTACCCACTAGTAATGACTAGTGTGTCTCTCTTTCTTCCAATCTGCTGCTGAAAATAAAACGCAAGGCAGGGACTTGTAATAAATTGGGGGGAGCCACAATGGCTAACTAATTCATATTTTTATTTGCCTGGGCAACAATTTGGAGCTGTGGGTTGCATAGTGGCTAATTAAATATTTATGGTGTGGTACCATATCTGTATTCAGGTACACAATGTGGGCGACTAGCTCTGGCACAGTCAAAATTGCCTTGTAGCCCCAAACTAAATTTAACAATGTGACCTGCACTTTAACTGGATTTTTCTAAATGGCTCCAGATCCAAAATTAATTTAAATCCCCTGCTATAGGGATTTTCTCCTTTAAGCCACCCACAAAAATGTGCACAATTTAGCATCAGCATTACTTTATGTTTCACTTGTGGCATTGGTTTACAAATACTGATCAAAATACTGCTGTGTGAAAGTGACCTCAAGCTGATGAGACAAAAGGAGTCAGGATTTATTATACAAAAGTAGTAACAAGGAAAAAATAAATAAAATTACAACTTATAATATACAGCTCTAGCAAAAATTAAGAGACCACTGCACAGTTTTAACCAAAATTAGCTTCTCTACATGTCTGACAGCCAGGGCCGGCTCCAGGTTTTTATGGGCCCGGGCGAAAGAGTCTCAGTGGGCCCCTTTAACACAGACCACGATTCATGATGCACAGATACTGCAGAGAAATATGGGTATAGTACAATGCCAAACACTTCTCTTCTTCCATTACATGAGTGATATCTATTGTAAATTCTACAATAGCTCAAAAAACGCCAAATCCTCACAGCGCACAGTACAGACTGGACAGTACAGTCCTCCATACAATATTATGGGCACCACATAGTCCTCCATACAGTATTATGGGCCAAATATAATGCTCCATAAAGAATATTGGACCCCAAATAATGCTCCATACAGGATACTGGTCCCCATATAATGCTCCATACAAAATATGGAGCTCTCCTCTGCACTGTGCTGCGTTCTGCACTGTTAGGCTCAGGAAAGGGCGCTGTGGAAAGACTCCCCATCATCATCATCATCATTGCCTCCCCATGATCATCATTTCCTCCCCACCACCATCATCATCATTGCCTCCCCATCATCATCATTGCCTCCCCACCATCATCGTCTCCCCATCATCATCATCATTGCATCCGGCTCCTCACCACCCATCACTGCCTCCCCCCACCACCATCACACATACAGCACCACACACAGACAGCACCGCAGCACTCTCTCACATACACACACACACAAAGTACCGCACTACATACACACACACACACACCTCACCTGTCCGGCGTCCGCGCTCTCTCTGCCACAGCTGGCCGCTGAATGATGACACCTTCCAGCGGCGCTGCTGTCAGAGGAAGCGCGGGCGCCCTGCAGAGGGAGCCTGGAGCTGCGGATTGCGGAGGCACGGGGAGAGTATTGTGTCGGGCCGGCTGCCGGGGCCCTGAGCAAGGCGGGGGGGGGGGAGCCAGTGGCGGCGCTGGCACCGCTCTCCTCCGCTGATGGGTGCCCGACGGTGAGTGGGCCCCCCTGCCTTCTCAGGGCCCGGCACTTGCCCGGGTATGCCGGGTGCTGACGCCGCCCTGCTGACAGCCATTCCATTCCAGTGTCCGTTGAATTCCAACCAGAGTACACCTCATTCTACTTAATGTGCTTCTGATTAGGTGATCACCTGAACCAAATCTCATTTAACGAAGGAAAGCATAAAAAACACTGCTGTGGTGTTCACAGTCCTCTTACAATAGGACAAGCTGGATGGCAAAACAAGTCTAGTAATATCCCAAAAGTAATAGAAACTAAAAAATAACTTAACCATGCCAAAGGAGTTGAAAAGAAAAGTCTTGAGTAAGGAAAAGAAGGGCTCAATTCTGGCTTTACTAGCACAGGGATACAGTGAGCGTCATGTTGCCTCCATCCTTAAAATTTTTAAGACGGCTTCCATTACAACAAGGTCAAGCAGCAGACATTGGGGACAACAAAGTTATAGACTGGCAGAGGGCGAAAATGACTCTCCACTGACCGGGATGACTGTCTGTCATGTGTGCATTGCCACGAAGATCGTCGCGGTTGCACATTTTGACTTCTCACAGCTGAGTTGCTGTTTCTTTGTGTTTGGCAGCTAGGGAGTTAATTCTGTCTGTGCTCGGTGCTGGGACTGGGTGCAGTTTCTCCCGGCTGCAATTGATTATTTGTTGATTCGTTTCCTTTAAGTTTCTGGTTGTCTGCTTTGGGAGTTGCCAGTGAAACACTTCATGCAGACCACAGATAGGAATGAATCTGTATAGACTCTAGTTGAGAGCTCCTTAGTTGTTTTAAGCTTAACTTGCTTAGAGTTTATTTCCCAGACCATTTATGTTCCTTCGGTGTTTGAGTGTGTATGCAAGAGAGTGCTATCCTGTCTGTCTTATATGTCTAATCTGTGTATTTAGCTGAGATCAGCCCATATCCCTTTGGTGGTAATCAGGATCCTTCTTAGGACTGATTACAGGGTTCAGGGTCTGATAGGAGACAGGGTTAGGCTGGAGACTTGGACCTCTGAACCATTATCAGTACCTCCAAGGTAAGGGATTAGTTAGGACCCCAGTGTAGGGTCAGGTTAGACCCCGGTCCTCCTCTTTCCTGTTACAGCTCATCAAGTCCTCAAGATTAACCCTGAGTTCAACTGATATCGTCTCTGCACATCTAGTCCTCAAGATTAACCCTAAGTTCTGCTGATATTGTGTCAGGTAAATCTATTTTATACTTACATTCTTATGTTGCTAAACTATATGTTGTATAGAGTGTGGTTCCTGTATAAATAGTTTACTGACATTGTAGTCATATCATTAGACAGCGTGACACTGTCATCTTATTCGAATGTCAGTCAGCAACCGTAGGATAACATCAAGTGACCTACAAAAGAAATGGCAAATGGCAGCTGGGGTGAAGTGTACAGCAAGAACAGTTCTTAACAGGCTCCTAGAGGCAGGGCTCAAGTCATGTAAAGCTAGAAAAAAGCCTTTCATAAATGAGAAGCAAAGGAGAGCCAGGCTGAAGTTTGCCAAAGACCATAAGGATTGGACCATAGAGGACTGGAGTAAGGTAATCTTCTCTGATGAGTCTAAGGCTAAGTTCACACGTTGCGGAATTGCCGCGGAAATTTCCGCGGCAATCCCGCACTTCTCCCGCAGGAAATACGCACGTTTTTTGTATGCTGATTCCCGCCAGAATAATAGCGTTTTGCAAGCGTAATTAGCTTGCAGAATGCTAGCGTTTTCCTAGCGATCTGTAGCATCGCTTGGAAAACTGATTGACAGGTTGGTCACACGAGTCACACATAGTGTTTGACACGTGTGACCAACTTTTTACTATTGATGCCGCCTATGCCGCATCAATAGTAAAGAGATCTAATGTAAAAATAATAAAAAAAATAATAAATAATGATATTCTCACCTTCCGGCGGCCCCCGCAGCCTTCCCGCCTCTCAGTGACGCTCCCGGCAACTCCGGTCCCAGGAGTGCTTTGCGACAAATCACACCGATGACGTGCATCTCGCGAGACCGCTATGCCATCTGGGTGATTCTCGCAAAGCACTCCTGGGACCGGAAGTTGCCGGGAGCATCGCTGAAGGCGGGAAGGCTGCGGGGGCCGCGGGAAGGCTGCGGGGGCCGCCGGAAGGTGAGAATATCATTATTTATTATTTTAATTATTGTTTTACCAGGGATATGGTACCCAGGGCCTGGAGGAGAGTCTCCTCTCCTCCAGACCCTGGGTACCACCGCACATGAACCGCTTACATTCCGCAAAATTAATGAACATGTTGCTATTTTTTCCGCGAAGCGTTTTTTTCGCGGAAAAAAAACGCAACATGTGGCCAAAACATGCGGAATCAATTAACATGTATAGGATGCTTAATGCTTGCGTTTTTATCGCGTTTTTACCGCGGAAAAACCGCGAAAAAAACGCAATTATTCCTGATCGTGTGCACTTAGCCTAAAGCTTTGCCCAACACCTGGTCATCTAATGGTTAGATGGAGACCTAGACAGGCGTACAAGCCACAGTGTCTTGGACCCAATGTAAAATTTGGTGGTGGATCAGTGATGACCTTGGGATGCTTCAGAAAGGCTTGAATTGGGCAGGTTAAATTTTTCGAAGGACGTATGAATCAAGCCGCATACAAGGTTATCCTGGAAAAACAGTTCATGCCTTCTGCTCAGGCAATGTTCCCCATCTCTGAGGACTGGTTTTTCCAGCAGGACAGTGCGCCATGCCACACAGCTAGGTCTATCAATGTGTGGATGAGGGACCACCACATCAAATCCCTGTCATGGCCAGCCCAATCTCCAACCTGAACTCCATTGAAAACCTCTGGAATGTAATCAAGAGGAAGATGGATAGTCACAAGCCATCAAAGAAGAACTGCTTAAATTTTTGTAGTGGCATAATGTCACCCAAAAGCAGTGTGAAAGACTGGTGGCATGCATGACAAGTCGCATGAAAGCTGTGATTAAAAATCATGGTTATTCCACAAAATATTGATTTCTGAACACTTTCCAAGTTACAACATTAGTATTGTTGTTTCTAAATGATTATGAACTTGTTTTCTTAGCATTATTTGAGGTCTGCAAGCACTGCTTTTTTTTTGTTATTTAGACCATTTCTCATTTTCTGAAAATAAATACAAAATTTTTTGCTTGGAAATTCGGGGACATGTCAGCAGTATATAGAATTAAAGAGCAATTTAAATTATACCTATAAAGAGAAAAATCAAACAAACTGAAAGTTTTGCAGTGGTCTCTTAATTTTTGCCAGAGCTGTATATCATTTGAGTGCTGCGAGTTCAACAAACTGCAATATAAAATGTAAGTCATGGTATATGGTGAAAGTAACGTAAATAAATCATTAAGAAAAATATCTACATTTATCCCATCCACTTTCCACTTCTCCGGCCCTCCACCTCCCAAAATAGTTATTAAATATAATATGTTGAACATGCAGAAAGCGATAATGCTGGAGTTTTTGTTCTGAATATTTGTTATAAGCTATATATAAACCCTTCTCTATGCAGCCAATTTTTGTTTTTGCCCTTTCGTTCTTTACTCTTCTTCTATAATTCATAACATTTCATTTTTTTTTACATCTACATAGCCATATGAGAGCTTGATTTTTGCAGGAGTTGTATTTTTGAATGATACCATCATTTTATCAATGCAATGTACTGAAAAATGTGAAGAAAATTATAAGTGGAGTGAATAAAAGCGGGTGATGCATCGGGATTACGCCATTTAATGTCAAGAGATTGCCATTAGTGCCAGTACATGTATGGAAGGGGTTAAATGTTCAGGTTTTATTTTTAACATGTGCATTATTATTACAGAAATTACCCCATGTCTACTGGTATAAGTCAAGTTTAAAACCTATTTTATACTTATTTTCTTCTGGATGCAACATCTAAAAATAAAATAAAACCAATGTTTCTTTTTGAGTCTACTTACAACTAGCATGTCATCAACCACTTTGTACCAAGTCCATTCTGGGTGAGGATATCCTACACATTTACAATACAGAACAGCCTCTTGTCCCTCATTCTTGTTTTCACTCTTTTTGTGTCCAGTGATTTCTGGAGAAGCTGAAATAAAACAGTGAACAGTCCTTTACAGTCATACAAATGAATGAACATTTAATTGTTACAACAAGTAACAGATCATACATTAAAGAAGTTGTCCACTACTTGGACAATTCCTTGTCATACCCCACGCTTGGCCCCAATAAAATTAAAAAACTTACACTTAACTCCCATGCCGGCACTCACTCTCCCCGGAGTTCTTGAGCTGTTGTTGTGACACGCGAGCCTGACGCGCAATCAGCGCTGACCTCATTGTTCCCACCTTCTGTCGAATTGAACATGAAGAGGTCAATGATCAGCTGCAGCCCTGACTTCCTCTTCATGTTCAGTTCAACAAAAGGTGGGGACAGCGACACCAGCACTGATAACAACCACACGAGAGCCCTGGGAGCACGAGTGCAGACACCGCTGGAACGGCATGGGAGGGGAGTATAAGCTTTTTTATTTTATCGGGACCAAATATTTAGATCTAAGAAGGGGCTGTCCTAGTAGTGGACAATCCCTTTAACTGTGCACCTGTGAATCCCTTTTATTTAAAGCAGAGATCTCAAACACGCGGCCCGCATGCGGCCCCTGAGGCAGGCAACTCCGGCCAGCGGTGCACCACATGTCTCATGCTCAGTACCGCATTCAGGAGCGCGCTCAGTCCGTGAGGCAGGTACAAGGTGGAAGGCGCGCATTCAGGAACATGCGATGGCTGTTCTGTGTGCACAGGACCTGGGATGAGGTCACAGGAGGGGGAGGAGTCTGGGGTCACATGATCAGGGTCCTCAGTGTATGCAGGACGCTGCTGTCTGTGCTGGTTGTCATTGTGCTGGATGAGGGTAAGTTTGTGTGTGGGGTCAGGAGGTGTTTATAGGGTGGATGTAGCAGAGCCGTGTGTGTACGAGGTGGACGAAGCGGAGCAGTGTGTGTACGAGATGTACGGAGAGGAGCCGTGTGTGTACGAAGAGGAGCCATGTGTGTACAAGGTGGACGGAGCAGAGCCATGTGTGTACAAGGTGGACGGAGCGGAGCCGCGTTTGTACGAAGCGGAGCCGCGTGTGTACGAGGTGTACGGAGAGGAGCCGTGTGTGTACGAAGTGTACGGAGAGGAGCCATGTGTGTACGAAGTGGACAGAGCGGAGCCATGTGTGTACGAGGAGAATGGAGCGGAGCCGTGTGTGTACACGGTGGACAGAGCGGAGCCATGTGTGTACGAGGTGGATGGAGTGGAGCCGTGTGTGTACGAAGTGTACGGAGAGGAACCATGTGTGTATGAGGTGGACGGAGCGGAGCCATGTGTGTACGTGGTGGATGGAGCGGAGCCGTGTGTGTATGAGGTGGACGGAGCGGAGCCATGTGTGTACGAGTATTAAGTACAGCATTATACTGTATTAAGTTTGGAAGGAATGCGGCCCTCCAGATTAAAATTTTTTTTATGTGCGGCCCATTTAGTCTGCCGAGTTTGAGACCCCTGATTTAAAGCAACTATACAAACTAACATAGCAATAGTAGTCAAAGATATTTGAAGGAAACCTGCCAGTCAATTCATGCTGCCAAAACCACAGGTAGCAGTATGAATCAGAGTCTGGCTACAGGATTGCTGCAAAGAAATTTTTTCTCTGAAACACTCCTACATTTCAGATAAAGATCTGACCCGGGACCATAGGAATAGACTAAACTCGTCCGATGCCACCCCCAGCTGACACTGGATTTGTCTCATCTTTTGCTACAATCTTTAAAGAAGAGGATATTAGATTTAGGGTCCCATCCAAGAAAGGATGTCTTGTTGCGGCTGGTGGGCATTCATGAATTGATCAATTTACGCCCTCGGTACCTTCATTTTTTAAATATATTCTATATAGCAGTAATGCGGTTCAAATTTTATATAGTAATTATTTGCACACATTTTCGTGCTTACAGTGTGCTGTTGCATTATTTTTTGATGTTTAAAAAGAATACCTGTCAGCAGGATATTTGATCCCTAACTAAAAAAAGAATGCAAAGTCCCTATAATGCCTATAGCATTCATACCTTTCTAGTAGAATTTCATTGGGTCATTAAATGAGAAATCTATTTCTGAAGTTTTATTCCCAAGTGCATTGGAGCAGACATTTCACTCACCATCCCTTCTGTACATTGCTGCCCTTCGGTCATCGATTGACAGGTCAGTCTTCCCTCAATGACCCACCTCTCCTCTGCAGACATGGCCCAGGTTCATTTCATCAGAAGAAGCAGCGCCTATGAAGTGAGCTCCTGAGAACATTGCGAGATCAATGTATCGACTCGCAAGTCATTAAAGGGAATCTGTCACCCCATTTTTCGACCATCAGCTGAAGCCACCGCCATCAGGGGCTTATCTACAGCATTCTGTAATGCTGTAGTTAAGCCCCGATGTCACCTGAAAGAGAAAAAAAACAAGTTATATTATACTCACCCAGGGGCGGTCCGCCGTCCGGTCTGATGGGTGTCGCGGTCCGGCGCCTCCCATCTTCTAGCGAAGCCCTCCTCTTTCTTAGCTTCCGTCGCGGCTCCGGCGCACTGCTCTGCCCTGGTGAGGGCAGAGCAGAGTACTGCAGTGCGCAGGCGCCGGACCTCTCTGACCTTTCCCGGCGCCTGCGCACTGCGGACCGCCCCTGGGTGAGTATAATATAACTCATTTTTCTTCTCTTTCAGGTGACATCGGGGGCTTATCTACAGCATTACAGAATGCTGTAGATAAGCCCCTGATGGCGGTGGCTACAGCTGATGGTCGAAAAATGGGGTGCGTAGGTGTTGCCTTTGTCTGGGTTCATCTTATATGTAATCGCCAGTTTTGACTTCCGGCCGCTGTCCCCGAATCCGATAAGGCACCACGGCAGTGTCACTTGCGCCTGCGTAAGTGACATTCACATCACCGCTATTCCCGCACATGCGCAGTAACAGCCACAACTGCGCACTCTACCCGCGCATGCGCGGTAACGACGTGGCAGTTACTGCGCCTGCTTGGGGTATAGCGGTGACGTCTAATTTCACCGCACTCCCGATGCAATAGCATCGGGCCTATTTCTAGCTTCATCATAAGGGGCTGCGCCTGCATCTTGAGCTTCTCATCACGCTGCGATATCAATGTACAGAATTCCGCAATATCATTAGCTTTCTGCGCAGGTGCAGTCATTGTACAGGTTCATTTCATCAGAAGGTGTCTGCGCAGTAAGCTCTTTATGATGATGCTGCAATATTAATGCGTCGACTCCAGCAACATCATTAGCTTACTGTGCAGGCGCAGTCATTGTACAGGTTCATTTCATCAGAAGTTGTCTGCGCAGTAAGCTCTTTATGATGATGCTGCAATATTAATGCATCGACTCCCACAACATCATTAGCTTACTGTGCAGGCGCAGTCGTTGCACTAAACCTGGGTGATGAGGGTGCCTCCACACTGAGCTACTAATGATGTTGTAGGAGTCAGTACATTGATCTGGCAGCGTCATCAGGAGCTCACTCTGCAGGCGCTGCCCTTTCTGATGAAATGAAACTAGTCAATAACAGAGCCTGCACTTGGGAGACAGGTCAATAAAGGAAGAGTGACCTATCAACCAACGACCGGAGGCCGGCAGTGGACAGCAAAACACAACAGAGCTAGTGAGTGAAGTGTCTGACCAGATGCAGTTGAAGTAAGATGTGAAACAAACTTCTACTAGAAGAGTATGAATGTAATAAGCATTAAAGGGGCTTTACCCTCATACCATTAGGGATCGAACAGCCTGCTGATAGGTTCTTTTTAACCCCTTCCCGACCCATGACGCCTACGTTGGCGTCATGAAAACCAGTGGCATCCCGACCCATGACGCCAACGTAGGCGTCATGCTATAAATCATGTTCCTGCGGGTCGGGTGACCGGGGTCACTGAAAGGTCACCCGACCCGCAGGCACAAGACCCTTTTTGCATCACCACAGTAGGGGTGGTTTAACCCCCACGTGGCTATGATCGCTCTGATTGGCTGTTAAAAGAGAAACAGCCAATCAGACCGATTTGTAATATTTCACCAATGAAATTTGGTGAAATATTACAATCCAGCCATGGCCGATGCTGCAATAGCATCTGCCATGGCTGGACACCGAGTTACGACCCTCCCCACACCGAGTAACGGCGGTGATCGGCCGCCGCCACCGATTTCATGGCAGCGATCGGTCACCGCCGTTACTGCAGCCCTGCGCTCCGGTCCTCTCCCTCCGGTCTGCTGCCCCCTGCCTTCCGATCCCCCCCAGTGTCATCTCACCTCCCCCGGTCTTCTGGCGCCCGTGGATCCAGTGCGCCTTCTAAATTCCAAAAATTTATTTTGATCACTGTGATAAACTCTCATAGTGATCAAAATAAAAAAAATGTAAATAAACGCCCCCTTTATCACCCCCTTAGGTAGGGACAAAAAATATATATATTTTTTTTCTATTAGGGTTAGAATTACAGTTGGAGTTAGGGTTAGACTTAGGATTATGCTGGATTTATATTGCATTATGGCAGTCCGTTAGACGGACTGCGTTACACCGCGGTATAAAGCGGTGTAACGTAGTCCGTTAACGCCACCATTCACCCCCATTTGCGGGCGCATCGCAGAGCATGCCGTAAAGCAGCATGCGTTGCGACGTGCCATCATTCAGTGACGGAGCCTCGGACGCGGGCTGCAGCGTCTGGGCTCCGTCACCGCTAGCGCAGATGAATCATCTGCTGATTCCTCTGCGCTAGTGGGTATAGCATAACGCGATCGCGTTATGCTATACCGTTACCAGCCCGTCAACGCTATGTGTTGACGGGCTGGTAAAACGTAATGTGAACCTAGCCTTAGGGTTAGGACTAGGGTTAGCATTAGGGTTATAATTATGGTTAGGGTTAGGCTGAATTCATATCGCGTTATGGCAGTCCGTTAGACGGACTGTGTTACACCACGGTATAACGCGGTGTAACGCAGTCCGTTAACGCTGCCATTCACCCCCATTTGCGGGCGCATCGCGAGCATGCTGTAAAGCAGCATGCGTTTGCGACGTGCCATCATTCAGTGAGGAGCCTTGGACGCGGGCCTGCAGCGTCTGGGCTCTGTCACCGCTAGCGCAGATGAATCATCTGCTGATTCCTCTGCGCTAGCGGGTATATCATAACGCGATCGCGTTATACTATACCGTTACCAGCCCGTCAGCGCTATGTGTTGAACGGGCTGGTAAAACGTAATGTGAACCTAGCCTTTAGCATTAGGGTTAGAATTAGGGTTACGGTTAGAATTAGGGTTGGAATTAAGGTTATGGTTAGAATTAGGGTTAGGGGTTGCAATTAGAGTTAGGTTGGGGTTAGGCTTGTGGTTAGGATTATGGTTAGGGTTGGAATTATGGTTAGGGGTGTGTTGGGGTTATGGTTAGGGGTGTGTAGGGGTTAGGGTTTGGGGGGGAGTGTGTTGGGGTTAGGGTTGGAGTTAGAATTGAGGGGTTTCCACTATTTAGGCACATCAGGGGGTCTCCAAACGCGACATGGCGCCACCATTGATTCCTGCAAATTTTGCGTTCAAAAAGTCAAACAGTGCTCCTTTTATTCCGAGCCCCGACGTGTGCCCCAACAGTGGTTTTACCCCCACATATGGGGTATCAGCGTACTCAGGAAAAATTGCACAACAGCTTTGAGGTGTCTAATTTCTCCTGTTACCCTAGGGAAAAAAAATTGGGGACTAAAAGATCATGTTTGTGGAAAAAAAAAAAAGATTTTTTATTTTCAAGGCTCTGCGTTATAAACTTCTGTGAAGAACTTGGAGATTCAAAGTGCTCACCACACATCTACAGTCATGGCCAAAAGTTTTGAGAATGAACAAATATTAATTTTTACAAAGTCTACTGCTTCACTTTTTCTAATGGCAATTTGCATATACTCCAGAATTTTATAAAGAGTGATCAGCTTAACAGCAATTACTTGCAAAGTCAATATTTGGCTAGAAAATGAACTTTATCCCCCAAAACACATTTCAACATCATTGCAGCCCTGCCTTAAAAGGACCAGCTAACCTCTTTTCAGTGATTGCTCCATTAACACAGGTGTGGGTGTTGATGAGGACATGGCTGGAGACCAATCTGTCATGATTAAGTAAGAATGACACCACTGGACACTTTAAAAGGAGGCTGGTGCTTGGCATCATTGTTTCTCTTCTGTTAACCATGGTTATCTCTAAAGAAACACGTGCAGTCATCATTGCAATGCACAAAAATGGCCTAACAGGGAAGAGTATCGCAGCTAGAAAGATTGCACCTCAGTCAACAATCTATCGCATCATCAAGAACTTCAAGGAGAGAGGTTCCATTGTTGCCAAAAAGGCTCCAGGGCGCCCAAGAAAGACCAGCAAGCGCCAGGACCGTCTCTTAAAAGTGTTTCAGCTGCGGGATCGGGCTACCAGCAGTGCAGAGCTTGCTCAGGAATGGCAGCAGGCAGGTGTGAGTGCATCTGCACGCACTGTGAGGCGGAGACTCTTGGAGCAAGGCCTGGTCTCAAGGAGGGCAGCAAAGAAGCCACTTCTCTCCAGAAAATACATCATGGACAGACTAATATTCTGCAAAAGGTACAGGCAGTGGATTGCGGAGGACTGGGGTAAAGTTATTTTCTCTGATGAATCCCCTTTTCGATTGTTTGGGACATCAGGAAAACACCTCATTCGGAGAAGACAAGGTGAGCGCTACCACCAGTCTTCTCTCATGCCAACTGTTAAGCATCCTGAAACCATTCATGTGTGGGGTTGCTTCTCAGCCAAGGGAATCGGCTCTCTCACAGTCTTGCCTAAAAACACAGCCATGAATAAAGAATGGTACCAGAATGTCCTCCAAGAGCAACTTCTCCTAACCCTCCAAGAGCAGTTTGGCGATCAACAATGCCTTTTCCAGCATGATGGAGCACCTTGCCATAAAGCAAAGGTGATAACTAAATGGCTCAGGGAACAAAACAGAGATTTTGGGTCCATGGCCTGGAAACTCCCCAGATCTTAATCCCATTGAGAACTTGTGGTCAATCATCAAGAGACGGGTGGACAAACAAAAACCTAAAAATTCTGACAAAATGAAAGCATTGATTGTGCAAGAATGGACTGCTATCACTCAGGATTTGGTCCACAAGTTGATTGAGAGCATGCCAGGGAGAATTGCAGAGGTCCTGAAGAAGAAGGGTCAACACTGCAAATATTGACTTGCTGCATTAACTCATTCTGTCAATATAAGCTTTTGTTACTCATATGTTTGCAATTGATGTTTCTGTCTGTGATAAAAACATCTGTCAAACACACACATAAAAACCAGAGGGCAGCAGATCATGTGAAAATATAATATTTGTGTCATTCTCAAAACTTTTGGCCATGACTGTAGATAAGTTCCTTGTGGGGTCTAGTTTCCAAAATGGGGTCACTTGTGGGAAGTTTCTACTGTTTAGGCACATCAGGGGCTCTGCAAACGTAACATTACGCCCGCAGACCATTCCATCAAGTCGGCATTTCAAAACGTCACTACTTCCCTTCCGGGCCCTGACGTGTGCCCAAACAGTGGTCCCCCCCCACATATGGGGTACCAGCATACTCAGGACAAACTGGACAACAACCTTTGGGGTCCAATTTCTCATGTAACCATTGCGAAAATAAAAAATAGGGGGCTAAAAAAATCATTTTTTGATAAAAAAAAAAATGATTTTTTTTTATTTTCACGGCTCTGCGTTATAAACTTCTGTGAAGCACCTGGGGGTTCAAAGTGCTCACTGTGCATCTAGAAAAGTTCCTTAGGGGGTCTAGTTTCCAAAATGGGGTCATTTGTGGGGGAGCTCCAAAGTTTAGGCACACAGGGGCTCTCCAAACACGACATGGTGTCCGCTAACGATTGGAGCTAATTTTCCATTAAAAAAGTCAAATGGTGCTCCTTCCCTTCTGAGCCCTGCCGTGCGCCCAAACTGTGGTTCCCCCCACATATGGGGCACCAGCTTACTCAGGAAAAACTGGACAACTTTTGGGGTCCAATTTATCCTGTTACCCTTGGGAAAATAAAAAATAGCGGGCTAAAAAATGATTTTTGAGGAACAAAAATGATTTTGTTATTTTCACTGCTCTGCATTTATAAACTTCTGTGAAGCACTTGGGGGTTCAAAGTGCTCACTACACATCTAAATAAGCTCCTTGGGGGTCTAGTTTCCAAAATGGGGTCACTTGTGGGCGGTTTCTACTGATTAGGCACATCAGGAGCTCTGCAAACGCAACATGACGCCCGCAGAACATTCCATCAAGTCTGCATTCCAAAATGGCGCTCCTTCCCTTCTGAGCTCTCCCATGCGCCAAAACAGTGGTTCCCCCCCACATATGGGGTATTGGTGTACTCAGGAGAAATTGGACCACAAAAGTTGTTGTGCAATTTGTCCTGGTACCCTTGTGAAAATAAAAAATAGCGGACTAAAAAATCATTTTTGAGGAAAAAAATGTTTTTTTTTATTTTCACTGCTTTGCGTTATAAACTTATGTGAAGCACTTGGGGGTTCAGAGTGCTCACAACACATCTAGATAAGTTCCATAAGGGGTCTAGTTTCCAAAATGGTGTCACATGTGGTTGTTTTTCACTGTTTAGGCACACAGGGGCTCTCCAAACGCGTCATGGTGTCCGCTAACAATTGGAGCTAATTTTCCATTCAAAAGGTCAAATGGTGCTCCTTCCCTTCTGGGCCCTGCTGTGCGCCCAAGCAGTGGTTTATGACCACATATGAGGCATCTGTGTACTCAGGATAAATTGCCCAACAAATTTTAGGATCCATTTTATCCTGTTGCCCATGTGAAAATGAAAAAAACTAAGGCTAAAAGAAATTTTTTGTGAAAAAAAAGTACTTTCTTTTTTTTACGGATCAATTTGTGAAGCACCTGGGGTTTCAAAGTGCTCACTATGCATCTAGATACGTTCCTTGTGGGGTCTAGTTTCCAAAATGGGGTCACTTGTGGGGGAGCTCCAATGTTTAGGCACACAGGGACTCTCCAAATGAGACATGGCAACCGCTAAATATTCCAGCATATTTTCCATTCAAAAAGTCAAATGGCGCTCCTTCCCTTCTGAGCCCTGCTGTGCGCCCAAACAGTGGTTTATGACCACATATGAGGTATCGGTGTACTCAGGAGAAATTGCCCAACAAATTTTAGGATCCATTTTATCCTGTTGCCCATGTGGAAATGAAAAAACTGAGGCTAAAAGAAAATTTTTGTGAAAAAAAAGTATTTTCTTTTTTTACGGATCAATTTGTGAAGCACCTGGGGGTTCAAAGTGCGCACTATGCATCTAAATAAGTTCCTTGGGGTTCTAGTTTCCAAAATGGGGTCACTTGTGGGGGAGCTCCAATGTTTAGGCACATATGGACACTCCAAATGCAACATGGCAACCGCTAAATATTCCAGCATATTTTCCATTCAAAAAGTCAAATGGCGCTCCTTCCCTTCTGAGCCCTGCCGTGCGCCCAAACAGTGGTTTATGACCACATATGAGGTATCGGTGTACTCAGGAGAAATTGCCCAACAAATTTTAGTATCCATTTTATCCTGTTGTCCATGCAAAATTAAAAAGTTGATGCTAAAAGAAAATTTTTGTTGGAAAAATTAAAATGTCCATTTTTTCCTTCCACGTTGCTTTAGTTCCTGTGAAGCACCTGAAGGGTTAACCCCTTAACGACCGCCGATACGCCTTTTAACGGCGGTCATTAAGGGTACTTAAACCACAGCGCCGTTAATTAACGGCGCTGTGGAAAAAGTGAATAGCGTCCCCCAGAGGTGCATTTTCTCCGGGGTCTCGGCTACAGGGGGTAGCCGAGACCCCAGAGAACATGAATTGGGTCCGTTTTTACCGACACCGATGTTGCGATCGCTTTTATTAACCCTATAACGGCGATCGCAACAAAAAAAAAAAAAAAAGTTGTGCCATTTAATTTCTCTGTCCTCTGATGTCATCGGACATCAGAGGACAGAGAAAAAGGGTCCCCGGGATCCCCATGTGGCCCCCGATCCCCTGCATGTTCCCCCCGGCCCCTACATTGTCCCCCGGTGCCGCCGCTATGAAGAAAATGGCGGGCGCATGCTCAGTGCGCCCGCCGCTATTTGCTGGGGGGATGGGCAATATTCTCTGGGGTCACCGATCCCGGTGTTGCGATCGCCGCTATACAAGCATAACGGCGATCGCAAAAAAAAAAATAAAAATGATTTCTCTCCCCTCTGATGTGATCGCACATCAGAGGGGAGAAAATGAGGGTCCCCATGTCCCCCTGAACCCCCCCTGTACCTGCCGGTGTCTTCCGGCAGGTCCCCCTGGCCTCTGATCCTCCCGGTCTTCTTCCTGAAAAATAAAAAATGGCGGGCGCCGATCTGCTTGGCGGCAGATTCAAATTTTTTTTCATTCATTCTCCAGAAAGTGCATTTTGATCACTGTGATAAACTATCACAGTGATCAAAATAAAAAAAAAACAGTACATAACCCCCCCATTTATCACCCCCTTAGTTAGGGACATATAATAAAAAATAGAAATTATATTTATTTTCATTTTTTCCGTTAGGGTTAGGGTTATAATTAGGGTTAGGGTTATAATTAGGGTTAGCATTAGGGTTATAATTAGGGTTAGGGTTAGGCTGGGTTCATACTGCGTTATGGCAATCCGTTAGACGGACTGCGTTACACAGCGGTATAACGCGGTGTAACGCAGTCCGTTAACGCTGCCATTTACCCCCATTTGAGGGCGCATCGCGACGCATGCCGTAAAGCGGCATGCGTTTGCGACGTGCCATCATTCAGTGACGGAGCCTCGGACGCGGGCTGCAGCGTCTGGGCTCCGTCACCGCTAGTGCAGATGAATCATCTGCTGATTCCTCTGCGCTACCGGGTATAGCATAACGTGATCGCGTTATGCTATACAGTTACCAGCCCGTCAACGCTATGTGTTGAACGGGCTGGTAAAACGCAAAATGAACCTAGCCTTAGGGTTAGAATTAGGGTTAGAATTAGGGTTAGGGTTAAAAGACGGATTTTGGTAAGAACTTACCTGTAAAATCCTTTTCAGCAAAGGAAGGAAAGGAGACACACTAGTAATGACTAGTGGGTAGGCGGAGCCCAGATAGGATTGACACCTCAGATTAAAAAGAGTGTTGACCGGCCCCTCCAGCTCGGGCTCCTCCTACTCCTGCTTCTTCAGTCGTACACAAGCTTAGGAAAGAGCAAATATCACCAGCGGAGCAACATAACCCCTTCTGAAGGACTTTCAGAGAAAAAGGCAAAAATACAGGTTATGCATGCATGTAGGTAAAAAAACCACACAGTTCCAGGTACTACTCACTGGACCTGACCACCGCGATGAGCTGGCAATGCTGGAAAGGAGCTGTAGCGCGTCAACCTCAGTCCAGATAATCGCTATCAGAAGAGGGTCACGCCGCATCTGAAAACACATCAACACACTTCTGCCATGGGCGGGTGCTGTGTCTCTTTTCCTTCCTTCGCTGAAAAGGATTTTACAGGTAAGTTCTTACCAAAATCCGTCTTTCAGCAGCAGAATGGAAGGAAAGGAGACACACTAGTAATGACTAGTGGGACGTCTCAAAGCAGTCCAAAAATTAAGGGTGGGAATATAACCAAGAAAAAACAGGCAGAATCCCAACAACCTTGGTAAATGCGCAACAGGCGCCAAATACAAGTTAACTAGAACTTTACACTACAGCCGCCTGTAGGACCCTGCGTCCTAAGGCCGCATCAGCGGAAGCACTGACGTCCACCTTATAAAACTTTGTAAACGTGTGGACGGAGCGCCAAGTCGCCGCTCGACAGAGCTGAGCTGCCGAAGCCCCTTGATGGAAGGCCCACGATGAGGCCACAGTCCTCGTGGAATGAGCACGAATCTTAATCGGGCAAGGTTCGCCTTTAAGTCGGTAAGCCTCCAAAATGACTGACCGAATCCAACGAGCTATAGAGTCCTTGGAAGCTCGTTGACCACGTCGACGACCTGCTGGAATCACAAACAAGGAGTCTGACTTCCTAAAACCTTGAGTAACAGACAAATAGAACTTCAAGGCCCGCACTAAATCCAATGTGTGCAAAACCCGTTCCTTTGCATTCCTCGGGCCCGGGCAAAGTGAAGGCAAAACAATATCCTGGTTAACATGGAATTGCGACACCACCTTAGGTATAAAGTCGCCCCGTGTGCGAAGCACTACTCGATCCGGGTAAAACTCCAGGAAAGGAGGAGAGCAAGAAAGAGCCGCTAACTCAGAAACCCTTCTCAAAGAAGTGACTGCGACTAGGAAGGCAACCTTCCAAAAAAGCAAAGAAAGGTTAGCAGAATCCATTGGCTCAAAAGGCCCATGCTGAAGAGCCTCCAAGACAAGGTTGAGCCGCCAAGGAGACACAGGCGCCTTCCGCGGTGGAAACTGACGGGTTACTCCGCGAAAAAAGGAGCGCACGTCCCTACGCGAGGCGATAACTTTCCGGAACAACAGGGACAGGGCAGAAACCTGACCCCCAGAGTGCTAACTGCCAAACCCTTGTCCAGCCCGTACTGTAGAAAAGCCAACAGATTGGGAATGGAAAAAATCCTCGGGTTCCTTGAAGAACCCAAACACCACGAGAAGAAGGCTTCCCAGGTCTTGTGATAAATTCTAGTAGTAGCCGGACCTCTGGCAGCTCGCAGAGTGGCAATGACTTCGGCTGAAAAACCTCTACGGGTCAGTATTTCGGTCTCAAGAGCCACGCCGTCAAACGCAGAGACTTCAAATCCGGATGCCGGACAGGACCCTGGGTTAACAGGTCCGGGCGAAGGGAAGTGGAAATGGCGGTGCTGCCAAAAGCGACACCAGTGTCGAGAACCACGTCCTCCTTGGCCAATCTGGGGCTATCAACATAGCCGGGATTCTCTCCAGTCTGATCCGACGCAGCACCAGAGGAAGTAAGGATATCGGCGGAAACCCATAGATTAGCTCGAATCGGTCCCACGGGGCCACCAGGCATCCACTGCCAAAGCCTTCGGGTCCTTGTACCTGGACATGAAGGTCGGTAACTTGGCATTGGACCTGGATGCCATCAAATCCACTTGGGGAACACCCCAAAGGGAGCACAACAGTGCAAAGATCTCCGGATGAAGACTCCATTCTCCGGGATCCATCTTCTCTCGACTGAGGAAGTCCGCCGTGATATTCTGAACTCCTGGGATGTGAATCGCAGAGATGGCTGGTACTCTGTCCTCGGCCCAATTCAGGATCCGAGACACTTCCACCATGAGTCTGGAACTCCTCGTCCAGCCTTGGTGGTTGATATACGCGACCGCCGTTGCGTTGTCTGTCTGCACTCGGATTGGTAGACCGCTCAAAGGGACCGTCCAGTGTTGGAGGCAAAGGAAAATTGCCCTCAATTACAAGATGTTGATCGGTAGAACAGACTCTTCCGATGACCATACTCCCTGAACCCAGAGATCGTTCCAGACACCCCCCCAGCCCGTCAGGCTGGCATCGGTGGTTATGACCGACCACCTCGGAGGAAGGAAAGACTTCCCCAGTGATAACGTTCCTGGACGTGACCACCAACTCAAGGACTCTCGCACCCTGCGAGAGATGAGGATACTGCGATCCAGTGCAATCTGCGAACGATCCCAATGACTCAGAATGAGTCTTTGGAGGGCTCTGGAATGAAACTGAGCAAACGGAAGCGCTTCCATGGAAGCCACCATCAGACCTAAAAGGCGCATACACTTCCGAAGGGACATTGCTGTCGAAGACTTCATAGTCTGTACATGTCGAAAGAGACATGCCGCTTGTCTGGAGGCAGGGACACCACTGCCCGTACCGTGTCGAAATGCATCCCCAAAAACAGGATTGACTGCGACGGTTCCAGAGACGACTTCTCCCAATTGACCAGCCACCCGAAGTCCTCCAGGAGCTGAAGGGATAGATTGCGAGCCGTCACCGCCTTCTCCTTTGAGGACGCCACAATCAAAAGGTCGTCCAGATAGGGAATAATCGTGACTCCCTGTCTTCGAAGAATTGCCATGAGAGGCGCTAGAATTTTTGTAAAAACTCTGGGCGCTTAAGCCAAGCCGAATGGCAGGGCCACAAATTGGTAATGGTCCTGACCTATGGCAAAACGAAGGAAGCGCTAGTGAGCGCTTCCGACGGGAACATGCAAATAAGCGTCGCGAATGTCGATTGACACCAGAAAGTCGTTCTGCGACAGGGTTGCCACAACGGAGCGAAGTGACTCCATGCGGAATTTTTGGGTGTGGACATGATGATTCAATCTTTTGAGATCCAGAATAGGACGAAATTTGTCCTCTTTTTTGGGGACCACAAAGAGATTTGAATAAAAACCTTTTCCCCGGTCCTCTGTCGGAACCGGTATTACCACACCCTTCTGCAGAAGGAATTCCACCTCTCGCAGCAGAGCGGCAAATAGCTCGGGCTCTGACGGAATGCGAGACTGGCAAAAACTGTTAGGGGGTCGAGAAGAAAACTCTATGAAATAGCCTGCCGACACAACTCGCGTTACCCAGGAATCCGGAACGCGGGAAATCCAATTCGCCTTGAATTGGAGCAGGCGACCCCCCACTCGAGAGCCCTCGAGTGAGGACCTGGCGTCAGTCTGCCTTGGCGGGCTTCTTGTCAGTTCCCCGCTTGTCTTGACGGAAACTTTGTTTCCAAGGGGTGCGGGATTTCTGAGACTTCTTTCCCGAAAAAGAGGGACGACCCGATCCCCAAGAAGACTGACCGGATCGTCCCCTAGACCGAAAGTACCCCGACCATTACCGGCACTAGTTCTGCCAGACGTAGAAGCCATAGCCCTTCGCTGTGGTAAAGCCGCTTCTTTAGCCTTTGCCTTGGCAATCAGCTCTGTGAGATCAGATCCAAATAGCTGACCACCCTTGTAGGCTAAAGACAGTAAACCCTGCTTGGAAACCGCGTCCCCGGTCCACTGTCTAAGCCACAGTGCTTTCTGACTTTGACCGCTGAGGATTGCGTCCTGGATAATAATGACGCAGTATCCAGACCTGCATCACAGCTATATCGGGCTGCAGTCTCCAATAACTCGAGAAGTCCATCTATCTCGGATAATGGAGATCTATTTTGCAACGCCTTCCGTAAACGGAACAACCAGCACAGGGAAGCCTTAGAAGCACACATGGATCCTAGAACTGCTCTGAATCAATGACCTGCAGCTTCATAGATGGATTTTGCCGCCATCTCCGTTTTTCTGTCCAGCAGCTCTTGCAGACTCGCTTTCCCTTTAACCGGAAGCAATGAGGATTTATTAAGCTGGGATAAAGGAACATCCACTTCAGGAGAAGGAATCCAATTATCCGTCAATTCCGTTGAACACGGATATAATGCTTCAAAGAACCGTGTCCCTTGAAAACGTTTATCTGGACACAGACGTTCCTTCTCCACTACCGTATTAAGCTCTTCCAGAGTCGGTAATGCTGACCGCGACTTATGGTACTCCTGGTACATGCGGGCCGACTTACCAGGCCGTGTAGTTACCTCCTCCGGTAACTAACGCCTCCCTCATAGCTTCAATTAAAGCCTCTGTTCGGCTCACAAGAGAGGAAGAATGTCCCTGCCGATCCTCCTTATCCGAATCGGATAACTCCCCTTCTGAGTTTGAAGGAGAACCCTGTCCGCATTCCATATCAGATACCTCTGATTTGCTACGCGGAAAAGATGGCACCGGCCTGCGCCGCTTCCTGTCATGAGAGGATCTCGCTGACACCCACTGACCTAAAAGGTCAGACAAGCCATTAATTGACTGAGCGATGGCATCTAATTTGGTATCGCTGTAAATCGCAGCGCTTGATGTCGTCGAAGTCTGTGTATCAGATACTTGCGACTGATCCTGTAGCGGATCTGGCAGATGGTCCGCACCTTCGGGACCCTGAACCGACATGTCAGCAGTATATGGCAGGTCAAAAACCCTGTTAGTAACTAGAAACAGTGTGGTTACTAAACAGACTGAGCAAGTACGCTGAAGGGTTAAAGCTCTTAAAGAAGAGAGTTACCCCAGCTATCTCACTTTAGAGAATCAGTATATAAATAACCTCCTGCGTTCTGATCCCTACCGGGTAGAACCTGCAGCTGTTATTGCTGAAAGGGTTAACCCTTCATAGGGGTTAATGCCGCAAACTCCCCACAACTCCCTATATAAAATAAAAGGGTGTGTGCGAGTCCCAGATCTCTATAAGAGAACGCAGCTGCAGATAACGCTATCTGTCACTTGGAACACAGATAGGTTCTGCGCTGTGGGGTGATGATATTCACTCACCCAGCTGGCCTCGGTGAAAGTATACCTTTAACAGGAGGAGCGGAGCATGAGGAGCCCGCTGTAATGGCCGCCGCGCTGAGAGAAGCCGGAAGAGAAGGGCATAATCGCGCGCTTCTGCACAAGGAGACCGGGAAACGTGAGGCCACGCCCCCCGCGGCTTCAAAAAGAGAGCGCGAACTCCTCGCTCTCTGCTCTCCTCTGTCCTGCAGGCATCTGCCTGCGGACAGTCATATCTAATACATGTACCAGCGGCTGCCGCAGCAGCCGCTGAGAGCACACACACATTCACATAAAAATGCGGTACTCACCAGCCGAGTGCCACAGGGACCCCAGGGTTTGT
>JARQOD010000004.1:353920160-354000292 GCA_033576555.1 Oophaga sylvatica
CCGCCCTTCGCGCCTCTGCCACCGCCGCACCTCTGCCACAAACCCAGCTCTGCCTCCGTGCCGCAGCGTCACCACACCTGAGGAAGGGACCCTGCTCAGGTGCATGCCGCCCATCGCGCCTCTGCCACCGCCGCATCTCTGCCACCGCCGCCCCTCGCCACCCCCACACCACAGCCACAAACCGGCTCTGCTCTCCGTGCCGCAGCGTCACCTCACCTGAGGAAGGTGAGTACAGTATCAGCATCACCGCACCTCTGCCACACCACTGCCGCAACCACTGCTGTACCACCGCCCGGCCCACAGGTACCTTAAAATTCGGACAATAAGACGGACCCCCATATTGTAAAAAATTTTTTCTGCTATTTTCACCCCAAAATTTGGGGTGCGTCTTATGGTCCGGTGCGTCTTATAGTCCGAAAAATACGGTAATAAATTGGGTTACTACAGTAGTTCAATGCAGAATGTGCTGAATTTTTTTCATAGGGATTTGGGAAAGTTATGAAATGTCCTATAAATGGCTGTTCTATTCCTGATCTAACGCTACATTCACACAGCGTTTTTGCTGCGTTTTTTGGAGGATACGTTTTTCAGCTGCAAAAGCAGATCAGCTTTTTTAAATACGCATCACCTGAAAAGGTTTTTGAGCTCATAGATGTTTTCAATAGCAAAAGCAGATTAGAAATCTGCTCTATCCATTTATCCATATCTCTCTATCAATATCTTATCTGTACCAAAACGAATGAAAGCCGGGTAGCACACAGACTTAAGCCCGGGTCTCACATAGCGATACACCAGCGATCCCGACAACTATCAGGATCGCTGGTGTGTCGCTACATGATCGCTGCTGAGCTGCCAAACAGGCAGCGAACAGCACAGCGACACTGCGGGTAACATCGTTTTGTTACCCGCAGTGTATGTTGGATACCAGCGCCCTGATGCAGGGAGCTGGTAACCAAGGTACACGTCGGGTTTCCAGTCGCCGGGCGGTGCCTGGAAACCCGCTGTGTACCTTGGTTACCAGCTCCCTGCATCAGGGCACTGGTATCCAAGGTACACAGCGGGTTTCCAGGCACAGCCCCACGCCTGGAAACCCGCTGTGTACCTTGGTTACCAGAGGATCACTGGTCTCCCGCCTGTCACACGCAGCGATGCGTGCTGGCCAGCGGGAGACCAGCGATCAAAAAAATGTCTAGGACATTCAGCGACGATCAGCGATACCCAGCAGGGGGGCTGATCGTCGCTGAATGTCACACACAGCGATATCGTTGGGGAGATCGCTGCTGCGTCACAAAACTAGCGAGATCGCTGTGTGAGACGGGGGCTTAACACTTTTTTTTAGCACAAGTCAGGTACACCTCATAGCTGCCGAAAAGGACGCCCAGGACAGGCATTGCTCGTCTTCAGTAACACAGCAACATCAATTGATAGTTGGAATAAATAGACTGCATTCATTGCATCTTCTTAAGGTGCAGGCTTTATTTTCAAGTGTAGGGGTGTGCAGTATGAGGTTCTGCAGCAGCTGAGGTGTGCAGTATGAGGTTCTGCCCCCCCCCCCCCCCCCCCCAGGTTTGATCCTGGCTACGCCCATGGTGTGAATGTAGCTGAGGATCTAGGCTTTGTCTTAAGGTACTGCCACACTTAGTGATCTCGTTAGCGATCTAAATAACGACGCAAGCTAATGAGATCGTTTTTGTGATCGTTTTAATGTCTCTAGTAGCTGCCACACTTAGTGATCTCGTTAACGACTCAAAAGCGGTTAGCGATCTCATTAACGACTTTAACGGTCATTGCGATGTAAAAAACAGCGCACATCGCTCACAAAAGATGCAGACACAGCAATATAGGCTCACCAGCGGGACGCCAACGATCTAAATACGGTCCAGAACTCTAGTGAACGATCAGCGAGATTCACAGCAGGGGCCACGTCGTTGCTACATGCCACACACGTTAGCGTCACGAACGAGATCGCTAAATAGTGACGTATTTTAGCGATCTCGTTAGCGACTCTGTTTAGTGTGGCATACCCTTTAGCTGAGATAAGTCAGTGCTGCACTCCAGCACCAGTGAAGCTCCTCCTCTACAGACAAGGGTACAAAGTAAACACACTCAGAAAGAAGGAAGGCCTGCACTCATCTCAGATGCCTCCAACCCAAGTTAGTGTAGAGAGGTTGTTCTCTAGCCTTAAAATTTATTAGGTCAGATTTGAGGTCATCTATGAAGAAGGATCTGATGGAAGCAATTCTATTTCTTAGAACAAATTCATAGACTGCACAAATGTTATTTAGTATGTTTTTGTTGAAAACTGTTTTTTGCCACTTACATAGTTTATTACATAGTATTATATATACAGTACAGCCCAAAAGTTTGGACACACCTTCTCATTTAAAGATTTTTCTGTATTTTCATGACTGAAAATTGTACATTCACAGTGAAGGCATCAAAACTCTGAATTAAAACGTGTAATTATATACTTAACAAAAAAAGTGTGAAACAACTGAAATTATGTCTTATATTCTAGGTTCTTCAAAGTAGTCACCTTTTGCTTTGATGAGTGCTTTGCACACTCTTGGCATTCTCTTGATGAGCTTCAAGACGTAGCCACCGGAAATGGTTTTCACTTCACAGGTGTGCCCTGTCAGGTTTAATAAGTCGGATTTCTGGCATTATAAATGGGGTTGGGACCATAAGTTATGTTGTGCAGAAGTCTGGTGGATACACAGCTGATAGTCTAACTGAACAGACTGTTAGAATTTGTAGTATGGCAAGAAAAAAAGCAGCTAAGTAATGAAAAACGGTCTGTACTGTATATGTATGTATGTATATATATATTGTGAGACAGTGAAGGAATATGTGTGGAATGGGGTGTACATTTCACCTAGGTACTGTGCTGTATGGTATAAGGGAAATGTGTGGCTTTGTAAACCTAGTGGTAGAGAAAGGTCACTACACCCTACATTCAGTACACACTTGCAGCTCAGGCCTGAAACCATTCAGCTGTTAATTAGGAGACCAGAAGTAGGTGTCTGCGAACACAGTCAGAGAGCTCGCTTAGTCTGGACAGGGAGTCCAGGCACAAGAAGGTGTCTCCAGGAGTTTGAGCTATCTCAGTCTGGGTGCTCGATGTACCCCGGACACAGGAGTAGTCTCTGTGAGAATCCATGCGGATAGCTGCTGAATAGGAGGGGAGCTCTCTCAAGTCTGGACGTTGAAGGTGCCTTCAGACACAAGGAGGAGACTCTGTGAACCTCCATGCTGGTAAATGCTGAACATATGTGTTGTTTTGGCCCAGGCTGTTAGAGTCGGGACCCGGATAGATAGGGAAATCTATCTAAGTGTAATTAGTGGCTGGACAAGCCCAGGTCTTATGTTTATGATTTGTTTTTATCTGTTTGCTGTGGACTTTAATAAAGCTGGTTGCGGCCAGTTTTCACCAGAACTGCTGTCTGAATGAACTGTTTCTGTGCCACTTCGTCTACCCGGACGGCGATCTCAGAGCTATATCCCCTGAAAAGCTTACAATTGGTGGAGAATGCTGGGGCAGCACAGTGGCTGATACAATTGGTGCTGGAATGTGCGTGCAGCACAGTGGCTTAGAGACAGCAATAAAGGTGAAGTCTGTTGAAGCAGCAGCAGAGAAAAAAAAAAGTGTGTCAGCAAAAACGCCTGATTGGAGCAGTCTTAAAGAGACAGTAGCCCTAATAGAGTTTGCAAAAGAAAAAAAAAAAAAAAAAGTGTGTCTGCACAGCAAAGCTGAACTTGTTGTGGAAAAGACTGTGGAGTGTGCAGCAGCAAAGGAGAAACGTCTGTTGGAGCAGTCTTAAAGATACAGTGGCCCTAATAGAGTTTGCAGAGAAAAAAAAAAAAAAGTGTCTGCACAGCAAAGCTGAATTTTCTGTGGAAAAGACTGTGGAGTGTGTGGGTGAGTTTCCACGGTCAGGAAACGCTGCGTGTTTGGCGCTGTGCGCTGGCGCAGCGCCAAACACGCAGCGTCCAGATGTTACAGCATAGTGGAGGGGATTTCAAGAAATCCCGTCTCCACTATGCGTAACAATACGCAGGTGGCAGACCTGCGTAAACGGACATGCGGCGCGTCTTTTTAGACCGCAGCATGTCCTCGCGTATTGCGGCGACGGTGCGTCGCCGCAACAGAATTAACACAGGGCTATGTAGCCCTGCGTTCTTTCCGGAGGTGTCCTGAACACCTCCGGAAAGAGCGCGCGTCATAAAGGGGCGGGGGCTTAGACGGAGCGGAATTTCCGCTCCGTCCAAAGCGCTGTGGTTCCAGACCGTGGAACCACAGCCTGTATGTCTTGAGTGAAGACTGCCGTTGTTGAGACAGAGAAGTCTGACAGCATGGATGACAGCATGGAGGCGCTGTTTGAACAAATGGCGCAAGTTAATGTGCAACATAAGACTGCCGTGGTTGAGACAGATAAGTCCGGCAGTATGGAGGAGCTCGTTGAGTACCTGGTCCAGGCCCAGCGAAGCATGCAGCAGAGCATGGAGCAGCAGCGCCTGCAGCACCAGCAGCGCATGCAGCAGGCCCAGCAGCAATTCCTGCAGCAGCAGCAGGAGAATGACGGTTGTTTTTTGAGCAGGTTGCAGCACTGCAGGGGACTTGCGGCGCATCGTCCCAAAGTGGTGTTGCAAAGTCACCTGCATTGTCCGCTGTAAAGAAGGCGGTAAGACGGTCCCTGAAAAAGATGACACCTCGTGATGATGTGGAGGTATATCTCACTAGGTTTGAGGGACTGGCAGAGAAGGAGAATCTGCCCCTATCTGAATGGGCCATGATGGTCGCACCTTCTGATTGGAGAACCCCAAAGGGCCTATGCTGACCTGAGCGAGCAGGACAGCCAAGACTATGCCAAGCTGAAAGCGGAGATTCTTACCCGGCTGGGTGTTACAGGGGACAGCCGTGCCAGGGGAGTTCATGACTGGAAATGCAGTTGGGAGTCTGCAGTCAGCAAACCTGATTATGGAGTTGAAAAGGTGATAGTGGACCGCTACACCCAAGCACGTCTCCTGAGGTACAGCCCGAGGTCGGACAAGGAGACCACCAGGATGCCAATCGTTGGTCAGCCTGATGGAGAGGGCCTTCGCCACCAAGGACTGCCTCCGTGACCAGCCGTCTGAGAGGTCGTCACTTCGGAGTTCCTGGACGCCGAACTCTCCCGGTAAGAGCGTTCCAGCTGTTGGGGTCGTGTGGGTGGGAGAGTGTGATGGACAGTGTTGGAGATGTCGTGAAATTGCAGCCAACTGTCCAATAGAGGGGAGCCTATATGTTGTGATGTTGGCGGATCCCTCTCTCCCTGCGCAGAGCCTGTGTGTGTGTCCACCTCAGCCGAAGAGACTGGACCACAGGGGTCTCCGGTGGTTGTAAATGACTGCCCAGCACAGGCCCTCTTGGACTCAGAGTCCAGTGACTTCCGTATGGGACAGCCTGATTGATAGGGACTTTATCCCTGATAAACACCTGAGTGTGGTGTGCGTCCATGGAGACACCAAAGTCTACCCAGAGACTGCCGTGGACTTGATCCCCAAACGCGGGGAGGTTTCATGTGAAGTGGGGGTAGTGAAAAACCTGGTGCACCCCATCATATTGGGTAATGACTTTCCCCGGTCTAAGGATCTCTGGGGGAAAAATGTTTCTGATGGACAGTGTGATGAAGCTCCTACTGAAGGTGCGCAGTCCCGAGGGGCGGAACACAATGCTAGTGGGCCGTTAAACTTATGTGATGATGATGATAATGATGATGATGATCATGATAATGATGATGACCATGATAATGATGCTGATAATGATATGATAGTTGATGATGATACTGATCATAATCATGATAATGATATTGATAATAATGATGACTGTGATAGAGATTAAATTCCTTTGCAGGTGATGGTTGGAGACGAGGATGGTGGTTCTCGGGAACTGAGTGTCCCTGACTTACCTGTGTCCTGTGACAATTTTGAGAGTGAACAATGGCGAGACCCCACTCTTAAAACGGCACAGGAAAATATAATTGTTCTAAATGAGGTTTCCAAGAGCCTGGCTCTGAGGAGAGGTTTCCTCATGTTGCCATAAACACTCACCTGTTGTATAGGGATACTGAAGTCCAGGGAGAGGTCGTGAGCCAGCTCCTAGTACCTGAGCTATATAGAAGTATAGTGCTGGGGTTGTCACATAGTCACATACTTGAGGGACCAGATGGTGAAGTTAATGTTGTGGATGACATGTTAACTAAGGTTCCAGATCAGGATGTGAATGAGAATGAATTGTATAACCCTAAAAGTGAGCCGGATGTGGCTGAGAAAAAGGGGTCAGACAGGGATAGTGGTAGTGAATCATCTGTTGACAATCAAGCAACCAGTGCAAATGAGGAAGGCATGGTAGCAGAGGAGGTTGAGAGTCCTGAGAAGAAAGCTGATGCTGACCTTACAGCCGGACAGAAGATGGCAGCTGAAGATGTTTTACAGTTGGCCGGTTCCCTGGCGAAGACTAAGGTGAAAGGAGGAGAGCTGAGCTTTAAAGGCAGGACTCTGAAACTGAACACAGCACAAGTGGATGCTGTCGAAGATGAGAAGTTATCAATGTATGGTGTGGATCTGCATCATGCCCAGGACTCTGAAGGTAATGCTGCAGAGGTGGAAAAAGCCATGGAAGTGGTGGTCACCAAGCCAGATGCCTCATCAGAAGCTGAGGTCTCAAGTGAAGCTGTGAGGAACAAGACTGAAGATATGGGGACTGACTCTGCCCAGGAATCTGTTTCGGCCAGAGACAGTGGCGTGGATGGTGTACTGTCCGGATCAGTAGCGGCAACTCGCAAAGTTCAGGCTGGAAGTTCGGCACCAGGTGATTCATCAGTGTTCCCGAGCGACACAAAGGATCTGGATAAATCACAAGATGAGATTTTGAGACATCAGGCTGGCATTGGTGAGCTCAAGCGCACTTTCATGGAGTCTACATCTGAGCCACGTCCCAACGAATGGGAAAAGCGATGTATCACTCCGTTGCCGCTGCAGATACACGAGAGCCCAGATGGGATGCAGAACGTGGTGGAAGAGAAGAGCCAGGCGGGTTCTGAGTATACAGATGCAGCTATCAAGGAGAACTTGAAAGCTGGCATAAATGGAGATATTGGATACCATAGTGATGTGACTGAAGAGGTAGAATGTAAGACTGACGGTAGGGCTTCTGAGCATGTTCTACCAGAAGAGCCTGAAGAAGGGGCCGAGGACGTAAAGGACGTCCAACAGCTACAGGAGAAGATGCGTCTCCATGAGGTCTCCACCAAAGAAATGAAGACTGAGAATGTTGTGTTACGCGAGCAGCTGCAGCAGTGTGAACTGGATGTGGCATCTTTTCGCCGGGAACGTGAGCGGTTCCAGCAGTTACTCCAGAGAGCACGAAATGAAGGGGAAAGTGTATATAGTACCTTGCAGGATCAAAGAAAAGTGGTTGCACAGGTACCAGATGAATTGATTACTTCTCAGAAAAAACTCCAAACTGTGATGAAGGAGTGTGATGAAAGCCATGAGCATCTTCGTGAGAAAGTAGATGTGCTAAAGAAGGTTCAAGGGGAACTAGAGAAAAGTGAAAAACCCTCTATACCTTCTGTGATAGTTGGTGACACATGGTCAGTGCACCAAGGACAGGAGGTACGTGAGTTTCTGAGGAAGAGTCAGCAGAAGTGTTCTGATGTGCCGATCGTACTTCTCTGGCCAGGCACTACATCGAAACTGAGCCCGGCCCTAAGGTCAAGATGAAACCGTGCAGGATACCCGAGGCCCGCAGAGAGCATAGGCCTGGGAGGGTACAGGGTAGTGCGGATGCTTCAGATGAAGAGAAAGCTGATGTTGGCTATGGCTCAGGTGAAGATACAGATGACAGTAGTGAAGATGAAGCTGATGAAGGCCATGACTGGTCCAGAGTTCACTGTCTCTTTTGGATTGTTGACCAGCCTCCGGTCTGGATGACCAGCCCTCCGGTCTGGAGAAGAGGGGGGGGGATATGTGAGACAGTGAAGGAATATGTGTCGAATGGGGTGTACATTTCACCTAGGTACTGTGCTGTATGGTATAAGGGAAATGTGTGGCTTTGTAAACCTAGTGGTAGAGAAAGGTCACTACACCCTACATTCAGTACACACTTGCAGCTCAGGCCTGAAACCATTCAGCTGTTAATTAAGAGACCAGAAGTAGGTGTCTGCGAACACAGTCAGAGAGCTCGCTTAGTCTGGACAGGGAGTCCAGGCACAAGAAGGTGTCTCCAGGAGTTTGAGCTATCTCAGTCTGGGTGCTCGATGTACCCCGGACACAGGAGTAGTCTCTGTGAGAATCCATGCGGATAGCTGCTGAATAGGAGGGGAGCTCTCTCAAGTCTGGACGTTGAAGGTGCCTTCAGACACAAGGAGGAGACTCTGTGAACCTCCATGCTGGTAAATGCTGAACATATGTGTTGTTTTGGCCCAGGCTGTTAGAGTCGGGACCCGGATAGATAGGGAAATCTATCTAAGTGTAATTAGTGGCTGGACAAGCCCAGGTCTTATGTTTATGATTTGTTTTTATCTGTTTGCTGTGGACTTTAATAAAGCTGGTTGCGGCCAGTTTTCACCAGAACTGCTGTCTGAATGAACTGTTTCTGTGCCACTTCGTCTACCCGGACGGCGATCTCAGAGCTATATCCCCTGAAAAGCTTACAATATATATATATATATATATATATATATATATATATATATATATATATATTCGATATTACAAAGTGTATTACATATTTACAATTTATTACAGTTTTTTGTGTTCTAAGGTTGTATTCCAATAAATATATATTATGTTCTATCTAAATATCTTGATTATTGTATCATAAAAATGATTAAATGCCTGACATTGTACTACAATAAATTTTTCACTTAAATATAAGCAATATATGCGGGAGTCGGAGTCGTGGAGTCGGTGTAAGGGAAATTGAGGAGTCGCAGGTTTGGCTTACCGACTCCACAGCCATGGTTATAAAAACTGTTGCATTTAACTTGAGAGGTTAAAATAAATTTGTTCAAGTTGCTTGGACTATGGTGTTTTAATACAATAAAAATAGTGCTTCTCCCCTGTTTACCAGAACAGATAATTTGGCAGTCTCATGATGGACAATTGCCTTTCCTTTTTTTGTAACGTAAGTTACAAAGTAATAACACTGTATTTTGTATTTAATTTTATTGTTGAAAAATCAAACTGTGTTGAAATCTATTGAGAATAGTTTAATGTACAATATACATTCACTCATTTTTGTGGCTGCCTTCAAAGAACAGTCTGTAGCCGGTTTTTGGTTTGTGACTGTAACGTAAGTTACCATGGAATGACCCACCTGCCCTACACTGATCAGCGTGCGGGAGCAGGATTGGGAAGGATGCTTCTTCTTGATCACAAGAGTAGAGTTGAGCGATACTTTCCGATATCCTAAAGTATCGGAATCGGAATGGTATCGCCGATATCACTAAAATATCGGCGATACCCGATACCGATACCGGAAGTCCCATGTAAGTCTATGGGAACAAAATATCGCAACTAAAAAAAACCCATTCTTTCCTTGTAAACACTAAATATACACACATAGAATACATATATATATATATACATGTCATTGTGACATATATATATACATATATGTATAGTTTATACACTTCTACATAGTAAAATATCCTCTCATTCAATTGCCGGGTAAAGCCGGCTTCAGTGAAAAGACAGAAGCACCCGACATGAAATGACACTTGGTGTACATAGGGTTAACCATGTCTTTTCATGTCGTTTGCTATCTGATTTGCACAAACAATTAAATCAGACTATGTGTGCAAAATTTCACACCTGTAGGGGTTAATTAAAGGTGTAAATTCGTTGTAAAAAAAACGGACTTTTTTGCTACGAATTTACACCTTTAATTAACCCCTACAGGTGTGAAATTTTGCACACATAGTCTGATTTAATTGTTTGTGCAAATTAGGCTGGAGTCACACACAACCACAAAAAATCGGTCCGTTTTAGACGGTCGACAATCGGATCAAAATAAAAACATCACACATCCTTCTGGCATCCGATTTTCCTTCAAAGATGCGATTTAATCGCATGTGTGTGTACCTTGTAACATCCGATTTTCATCCGACTTGCGAGATTTTCTCGCAGGCTTGCAAAACTGACATATAATGGATCCAAAAGAATAGTATTTAAATGCCAAAAGAAAGAATAGATATATACACATAGAGCACATATATATATATATATATATATATATATATATATATATGTCATTGTGACATATATATATATACATATATTTATAGTTCTTACACTTCTACATACTGTTATAGCCGCTAATTCAATTGCGGCTTCAGTGAAATCACAGAAGCCGACATGAAATGATACATTGTTTCCACACATTTAACCATGTAATTTCATGTATTTTTATATATGTTTGAAACATACAATTACATGAGTATATGTGTGCTAAATTTCAGACATGTAGGGGTTAATTAAAGGTGTAAATTCGTTAAAAAAAAATGCGTGGGCTCCCGCTGTATTTTCTCCACCAGACAGACAAAGCAAGCGAGTGGGGGCAGATAATAATAGCCTAGGGAGGGTACATTTTTTTTGTGCCCCCCTGGCTACTAACATCTGCCCCCAGACACCCCAGAAAGGGCAAATCTATAATTAGATTCGCCCTTTCTGGCACTTTGCCCGTCTATTCCCATTGCCCTGTAGCGGTGGCGAATGGGTTAATAAGGGGTTAAAATGACCTTGCAATTGAAAGGTCACTTTAAGCCAGGTTAATAATTGATAGCTGTCAATTAGGCAACTATCAATTATTAATCCTATTGTATGAAAGAAAAATCAAACACACACACTTTAATAAAAAATAAGTTTAATTAAATAATCACACAGTTTTTGACCATATTTTATTTTCCTGCTAAAACCATTTCCTGTAATAAAAATAAAATAAAAAAGCAAAATTATACTTACCAATCCGATGTACAGTCAGGTCCCACGGTGTAATCCATCAGAAAGGGTTAACAGGTTACAGGTCGCAGAGAGCTAATAATGCTGTCTCAGACCTGTATTCCCCTGAATGAATAAGTTCCTCTCCCAGCGAAAGTAGAGGAATAGATTCATGAATGGAGCTTAATTGATTTCTTGCCAATTTAACTGTAGTGACCTGACCTAAAGGGAAAGTGGACACAATCAATTAAGCTTCATTCATGAAACACATCCTCTCCTGTCGCCAGGAGAGGAACTTATTCATTCATGAGCTTTGAGCTGAGCATGCAGGATTACTTGCACTGCTTGGCTCAAAGCTAGTTAACCCTTTGTGAAGGATTACAGCGTGGGACGTGACAGATCGGCGGAATAGGTAAGAATAATGTTGTTTTATTTCTTTTTCTTTATTTTAGGAGATCAATGGCTTCGCACGGATTTAGTGTAAAATAAAATATGGTCAAAAAAATGTGTTTTTATTTCATTAAAATTATTTATTCTTAAAGTGTGTGTGTTTTTTTATTTACTTCAATAGGATTAATAATTGATAGTTGTCTAATTGACAGCTATCAATCATTAACCTGCCTTAAGGTCACCTTTCAATTGCAAGGTGACAGTAAGGTGAGATTAACCCATTCGCCACCGCTACAGGGCAATGGGAATAGACGGGCAAAGTGCCAGAAAGGGCGAATCTAATTATAGATTTGCCCTTTCTGGGGTGTCTGGGGGCAGATGTTAGTAGCCAGGGGGGGCACAAAAAAATGCACCTTCCCTGGGCTATTATTATCTGCCCCCACTCGCTTTGCTTTGTCTGTCTGGTGGAGAAAATACAGCGGGAGCCCACGCATTTTTTTTCAACGAAATTACACCTTTAATTAACCCCTACATGTCTGAAATTTTGCACAAATACACTCATGTAATTGTATGTTTCAAACATATATAAAAATACATGAAATTACATGGTTAAATGTGTGGAAACAATGTATCATTTCATGTCGGCTTCTGTGATTTCACAAAACCCGGCAATTGAATTAGCGGCTATTACAGTATGTAGAAGTCTAGGAACTATAAATATATGTATATATACATGTCACAATGACATGTATATATATATATGTATGTGTTCTATGTGTATATATCTATTCTTTCTAGTCTTTATTAAAGCTGTCAGTGTGATTTTACAGTATAGGCGGGGATGAATTGCCGGCTTTTCTAAAGGACACCGATGCGATTTCATCGCAAGTCACACAGTGTGGTCCGTTTGTAATCAGATTTTTCATCGCTCCCATAGACTTGCATTGGCGATTGTCGACCGACAATCGGTGACAATCGCAGCATGCTGCGATTGTACACGGACGTTTAAAACGGACCACAAAAAATCTGATACTGGGAGCTGCTCCATAGATTAACATAGGTCCGACTGCAATGCGATATTTCATCGCATTGCAGTCGTCCGATTTTGTCGCCAGTGTGACTCCGGCCTTAGATAGCAAAGGACATGAAAAGACATGGTTAACCCTATGTACACCAAGTGTCATTTCATGTCGGGTCACCCGACATGAAATGACACTTGGTGTACATAGGGTTAACCATGTCTTTTCATGTCCTTTGCTATCTAATTTGCACAAACAATTAAATCAGACTATGTGTGCAAAATTTCACACCTGTAGGGGTTAATTAAAGGTGTAAATTCGTTGTAAAAAAAACGGACTTTTTTGCTACGAATTTACACCTTTAATTAACCCCTACAGGTGTGAAATTTTGCACACATAGTCTGATTTAATTGTTTGTGCAAATTAGATAGCAAAGGACATGAAAAGACATGGTTAACCCTATGTACACCAAGTGTCATTTCATGTCGGGTTCTGCATTTTCACAAAAGCCGGCAATTGAATTAGCGGCTATTATACTATGTAGAAGTGTATGAACTACAAATATAAATATATATATATATGTGTCACAAATTCAATGACATGTATATATATATATGAGGTGTAAAATTGCTGAAAAAAAATGCGTGGGCTCCCGCCCTATTTTCGCAACCAGACAGACAAAGCCAGTGAGTGGGGGCAGATAATAATAGCCCAGAGAGGGACCATTATTTTTGCCCCCCCCGGCTACTAACATCTGCCCCCAGACACCCCAGGAAAGACAAATCTATAATTAGATTCGCCCTTTCTGGCACTTTGCCCGTCTATTCCCATTGCCCTGTAGCGGTGGCGAATGGGTTAATATGGGGTTAAAGCCACCTTGCTATTGAAAGGTGACCTTAAGCCAGGTTAATAATTGAGAGCTGTCAATTAGACAACTATCAATTATTAATCCTATTGCATGAAATAAAAATAAAACACACACACTTTAATTAAAAATCATTTTAATGAAATAAAGACACATGTTTTTGACCATTTTTTATTTTACTGCAAAAAACCATTTCCTGTAATAAAAATAAAATAAAAAGCAAAATTATTCTTACCTATCCCATGCACAGTCAGGTCCCACGGTGTAATCCTTCAGAAAGGGTTAATGTTTACTGCAGGGACCGCAGCTAATGCTGCAGCCTCACAGTAAACCCCAAATGATTGAGTTCCTCTCCTGCCTGACAGGAGAGTAAAGGCTGGGTGTCACATAACGATACACCAGCGATCCCGACAACGATATGCACTTGTCAGGATCGCTGGTGTATCGCTACATGATCGCTGCTGAGCTGCCAAACAGGCAGCTCAGGCAGCGATCTGGGACAGCGACACTGCGGGTAACATCGCTTAAGGGCCCGTCTCACATAGCGATATCGCTACCGAGATCGCTGCTGAGTCACTAGTTTTGTGACGCAGCAGCGAGCTCACCAGCGATATCGCTGTGTGTGACATTCAGCGACGATCAGCCCCCTGCCGGGTATCGCTGATCGTCGCAGAAATGTCAGGACCTTTTTTTGATCGCTGGTTTCCCTCTGACAGGCACGCATCGCTGCGTGTGACAGGCGGGAGACCAGCGATCCGCTGGTAACCAAGGTACACAGCGGGTTTCCAGGCACCGCGCAGCGCTTGGAAACCCGCTATGTACCTTGGATACCAGCTCCCTGCATCAGGGCGCTGGTATCCAAGGTACACAGCGGGTTTCTAGGCACAGCCCCGCGCCTGGAAACGCGCTGTGTACCTTGGTTACCAGCGGATCGCTGGTCTCCCGCCTGTCACACGCAGCGATGTGTGCCTGTCAGCGGGAAACCAGCGATCAAAGGTCCTGACATTTCAGCGACGATCAGCGATACCCGGCAGGGGGGCTGATCGTCGCTGAATGTCACACACAGCGATATCGCTGGTGAGCTCGCTGCTGCGTCACAAAACTAGTGACTCAGCAGCGATCTCGGTAGCGATATCGCTATGTGAGACGGGCCCTTAAGTGGAAAGCTTAATTGATTGCTTTCCACTTTCACTTCAGGTCAGCCAGGGACACAATCAGTGACGTCAGAGGGAACTGATTAACAAAAATAGGGGTTCCCTTCGAAAAAAAAATGGCGTGGGGTCCCCCCTATTTTTGTTAACCAGCCAGATGAAGCAGACCGCTGAGGCCTGGATTTTCAGGCTGTTAAGGAGCCAAGATCCATGGACCTTGCCAGCCTGATAATACCAGGCCACAGCAGTCTGCATATCTTGGCTGATTAACAAAAATAGGGGATCCCCTCGAAAAAAATTGGCGTGGGGTCCCCCCTATTTTTGTTAACCAGCCAGATGAAGCAGACCGCTGAGGCCTGGATTTTCAGGCTGTTAAGGAGCCAAGATCCATGGACCTTGCCAGCCTGATAATACCAGGCCACAGCAGTCTGCATATCTTGGCTGATTAACAAAAATAGGGGATCCCCTCGAAAAAAATTGGCGTGGGGTCCCCCCTATTTTTGTTAACCAGCCAGATGAAGCAGACCGCTGAGGCCTGGATTTTCAGGCGGGTTTAAGGGACCAAATCCATGGACCTTGCAAGCCTGATAATACCAGGCCACAGCAGTCTGCATATCTTGGCTGTTAACAAAAATAGGGGATCCCCTCGAAAAAAAAACGGCGTGGGGTCCCCCCTATTTTTGTTAACCAGCCAAGTAAGCAGACCGCTGAGGCCTGGTTTTAAAGGCTGTCAAGGACCATATTGGCCTCAAGCCTGATAATACCAGGCCTACAGCAGTCCTGCTTAGCCTATGGGCTGTGGCTTTAGGGGATCCCCTCGAAAAAAAAACGGCGTGGGGATCCCCCCTATTTTTGTTAACCAGCCAAGTAAAATGCAGACTGCTGCGGCCTGGTATTAAAAGACTGTCAAGGCCCATGGATTTTGGCCCTCAACAGCCTGATAATACCAGGCTACAGCAGCCCCACATTTGGCGCATCAAAAGATGTGCCAATTGTGGCACTTTACCCGGCTCTTCCCACTTGCCCTGTAGCGGTGGCAAGCGGGGTAATAAGGGGTTAATGTCACCGTTGATTGCACGGTGACAATAAGCCCGGTTAATAATGGAGAGGCGTCAATAAGACACCGATCCATTATTAATCCCAAAGTTATTAAATGTATAAAAAAAAGACAGCAAGAAAAAAGTCTTTTAATGAAATAAAAGAGACAACACAGTTTTCATTTTTTTTATTATACACTCATTCCTGCGACGCCATCGATCTCCTGTAAAAAAAGAAAAAAAACAAACCAACAGTATACCACCTGTCCGACGCAGTCCATAGTAACGACAGTCCCACGACGATCCAGCTCTGCTACATCGCAATGACAGGCAGAGCCTGTCATTGCAACGCAGCACAGCTGATTACCAGCTTCCCCGGCGGTGACGTCATCGGACTGACTGCTTTACGGCCGCGATTACCCAGCAGTCACTGCAGTTATCGCGAGAAACTGCATGTGACCGCCGGGGAAAGAAGATGGCGGCCATGAAGCAGTGCAGGACGTGACCGCCGGAGATCTTCTGCCAGGTAAGTGCCGCTGACTCCTGACAGACCCGACCGACGGACACTGACAGTGAGGACAATCCCGATTCCGGTATCCGATAAGACGAAAATATCGGAACTCGGAATCGGAATTCCGATACAGCTAATATCGGCCGATACCCGATATTTGCAGTATCGGAATGCTCAACACTACACAAGAGGCTACCATTCAGACTGGAAGCATATCTCCAGGCATGTGCAAATAAAACACTGCTGTGCACATATTCAGTCTTTTGTTACTTCTTTTAATTATGTCAGGGATGTAAACCATGAAGTGCTTAGTAGTAATAGTATGTTCATACCTCAGGCAGATCCCGCTAGGAAGGAAGTTGCTAGTTCTACTGTAGTTTAAATCACAGAAAAGGCTTGCTGCCGAGCTGCAACAAAAATGACAGCAAAACCACAAAGCCGCTTCATGAAAAAAAAAAAAAAAAAAATTCTTGAAGCGGCTTTGCCTAGGAAAGCTTTGGTGGTTGTGTCGGCCCTCAAGCTCAGTTTTAAGGTGAAATTTCATGCCCATTTTTAAAACCACACGTCAATTCCTCTTGCAGTCAATGTGTTATTTGTTGATTTTCCTTATAGACTTGAATGAGATGAGGAAAACCCAGAGGTTAAAAATGTGTTTCCTCAGTGGATGAATGTAACAGGAAGTATCCATAAGAACAGGGTTTTTTTTTCTTTTAAAAATGATATTGTATACCAAAAGACAAAAACCTCAGCTGAAAAAAAAAACGCAATAAAACCTATTTAAAAAAACGCGCCCAAAAACTCAATGATTAAAAAAGTAACCTAATTTAGCTAATTGGTGCAAAAATTATGCAACAAAAGTACACCCAATACTGATTGTGGGTCCAAAATATACAGTAAATCAAGTAGATTGCACAGCCATTAAGGGTACGTGGCCACGATCCGGAATAGCAGCGTTTTGAACGCAGTGCACTTGCGCCATGTTGTACAGTACAAGTACAGGCGATGGGATTTATAGAAATCCGATGTCCACTGTGCTTCTATTTGACCCTGTGTAAACTCACCTGCGGTGCGGGTTTACAAGCCGCAGCATGTCAATTTCTGTTGCCGAGACTAGCGTCTCAACAATAGAAATTTCCACAATAGAAATGTGTTGGATGCGGTGAATCCACATGGTTCAGTGTACACATGCGGCTTTCCCTGCGTGATTAGAGAGCAGCGCTTTGGACAAGGTGCATCCAAAGCCCTGCTACTTCCTGATGTGGGAACGTAGCCAAAAGAATAAGGTTGTGTTTCCACCATCAGGATTCCTTCAGTAAATGCTGCGTGTTTGACGCAGTGCGCTGGCGCAGAGTCAAACACGCAGCGTCCAGATGTTACAGCATAGTGGAGGGGATTTCAAGAAATCCCGTCTCCACTATGCGTAAAAACACGCAGGCGGCAGACCTGCGTAAACGGACATGCGGCGCGTCTTCAGATCGCAGCATGTCCTACTCCCTTGCGGCGATGCTCCGTCGCTGCAAGGGAAATAACACAGGGCTATGTAGCCCTGCAGTGATTCCGGATGTGTTCAATGAGCACATCCGGATTCACCGCGCGTTCACAGGGGGCGGGGCTTTGGACGGAGCCGACTTTCCGCTCCGTCCAAAGCGCTGTGTTTCCGTACCATGGAAACACAGCCTTAGACTGTGCTCATTCCAGTAGAGCAGACCGCTGGACTCTATTGACATCAGTACAGTAATTTGTAGATACTTGAAGGAATAGCACCAATAGGCACAAAATATGCTTCAGCACTTTCTCATATCCAAAATTCACACGTTGTACATTTGCTTGAGATAAGGTAACATTGTAATGGTTTTTTTTACATCCTTCATCAGGCCAAGCCAATAGGTATACATAAAACCTGTAATGTCTGCTTCTACTGTTTGTCTGGCATTATAACACCCCAAATTCACTGAGCAACGTGAAGCAATGAAGGAAGAAAAGAAACTTTATACAAGACCTCCATAGCTAGAAGTATCGCGTCCACGTCACAGTACAGTGGAGTCCAGTGGAGCTCAGACTGGAGCAGGTACTTTAACACCAAAATACGGCTAGATTTCACATGAATAACACCTAATATCTTTTTCTTCTATTTTAGCAGCTAAATAATACCACACTGTGACCTAAATTAAATGAAAAGGAAAGTCTACAGTGTATTTCAGTTCTCTTGTTGCAGTTAATGAATCTAATCTGAAAATTCACCAAGTATTTCAGATACAGAGGGAAAGATTAATTATGCTGCTATTTATATTGCACGCTCATTAAATGAGACTCCTTTCACTGCCATCAACCTTGAATGTATTATTTGCCATGAAGCAAGAGTCAGTCTTCCATCACATCTCTAAAGGGTACTTCACACATAGCGAGATCGTTAGCGAGATCACTGAAACGTCACAGGTTTTGTGACAACAGCGACCTCGCCTGCGATCTCGCTACGTGACACATAGCAGCAACCGGCACCCTGCTGCAATATTGCCGATCGTGCTGAAATGTCCTAGGCCATTTTTTGATTGTTGGAGTCCCGCTCGCCAGCATGCCCCGCTGTGTTTGACGCCATAAAAACGACGAGCGACCTCGTTGGTGACTCAGAACTCAGCGACGCAAGCGTGATTTTGCTTTGTCAGAATCGCCGCTGTGACAAGGTCCCAACGACCGCCGAGGTCGTTATACGGATCGCCGTATCGTTGCTGCGTTGTTGAGTAGATCTGCCTGTTTGACAACTTACTAGCGACCATGTAGCGAACGTACCAGTGATCCTTACCAGGTCGTATCGTTGTTGGGAGCGTCGCTGTGTGTAAAAGGGCCCTAAAAATTCACCTCCCAGCAGCCGCTTTGTGAATGTGACCAAATATTAAGGATGGCGACACTGCTGCTGATGAAAAGTATTAGGGAAGGTTTTATGGACTATACGCGAGTTTGAGTTTACAGCCAATAAGACAGAAGTCAGTCCTTCTTACAACACTGGCCAATTCCACTGCCAGCAATGACACATTGCTAAGGTATGCCATCCCTTGAATGTCTGACTTGTAGAAACCCCCACTCATCACAACAATAAGAGGTTCTTTGGCATTTTCTCTGCACAATACCGCTACTATTTAGTACCTGAGCACACAACTGAACAGGGCAACACATCAAAAGGGAAAGGAAAAAAAAAAAAAACAGTGGTAGCCTATTCATTACTTTCCTGCAGAGGGACCTATGCTGATCAGCAAATTATCGCTTACTCTTGAAATGTAGAGATATATGCTTTAAAGTGAACTTGACAGCTGACGAACTGCCCAAACCACGGGCAGCAGAAATCAGACACTGGCTGTCATTTCAGCAAGGTATGCTTTATTCTAAAACACTGCAGCGTTCCTAAAGACCCGTACATTTAAAAGCTGATCCTCCAACTGCTTTCCATACCCTGGTCCACTTGACTGACAGATCTCGATCTATAAAAACATGCAGGGAGAAGCCAGTTACTCATGGAAAATGGAGTGTGGAGAAGACACTGGAGACCTACCTTGGACCAGTCACGTGAGCCATGTGGCCCTCAGCCGACTTTTAAGTGTAAGTTTGCTCAGATTCCAGATTAAAACCTACCTGGCTGAGGTGACAGACTGATTAGTGATGCCCATGCAACTGGGAACTATTTAAGTGGTTATTCCCAATACTGAAAGATGACCTCTATCCATTGGCTAGGCAATAACTGTTTGGTGGGGATCCAACTGCTGGAATCCTTACGAGTCTGAAGAATGTAGCATGTTAGAGTGGGCGGTGGACCCACATACATGCCACCATTACATTCATTCTTCATGGGCAGCTGGAGATAGCCGAGTACAGCGCTCAGCTTCTTCCAGCAGTCCCAAAAAATAAGGATGAAATGATGACGCACATGCACAGAGCTATCTCAAGATCGGCGGGCTCTCATTGGTTGGACATTGACCAATCAGAAAATAGTCCAGTTTAAATATTTCAATTAGTTATCAAAACCGATCATACACGGAGATAGGTAGAAAAAATGTTCTTTGCTGTGTAGTGAGAGCACTAGAGACTGCGAGCGCAGCGCTGGATTGATCTTCAGCACTTCTATTAAAATGAATAGAGAAGCAGCTCGCATGATCGACCTCCGCTCCATTCAGTCAGGGCTCTTCTGAGCCCCAGTTCTCAGGATCAGTGGGGGCCACGGTGGTCAGACCACTCAGCGATCAGAAGTTATTCCTTATCTTTTTAATAGAATAAAGCTTTCAAACTGGAGATTGTTCCTTCAATGTTTTGGTAGCATGTTACGCCAGTGAGCCCATTAATTAAGGCTAGGTTCATATTGCGGTAGGGGCATCCGTTAAACGGATGCGCGAACGCTGATTTCATTTTTTACATCTTTTGTGCCCTAGCGCTAACGGTATGCGCTAAAGCATGGTGGCATTTTGCTACCACGTGTTAGCCATACAGGTCTATGCACAGCGAACGCATCCGTTCCGTGTGCGCTAGACCTGATGCATCTGAAAACGCTGTAGACTGCGTTCTAGGGTGCGTCAAAGTAACGCATCATCGCTAGCGCATGCAGATTTCGGCATACGTTAGGATGTGTTACTATTATTGAGGCCAATGGGCGCGTTAACGCATCCGTTACATAGCGTTAGTAACAAATGTGCCCAACGCATGGCCCCTATTGCAATGTGAACCACCCCTTAGACAGGTATGCATAATACCAATGCTAATGCATTGGCCCCATGGTCCTTTTTATTGCACACTAGCTTTATAGTCTCCACCAGGGGGCATGTCTCACAGGATTGTCTGCTCTACATTAAAGGGGTAGTTCGGCCTCAGGCTACAAGTCTGCAGTCACAAATGTGTGTGAGATTATTAAAAGGTTATTATTATTGTGTGCACTGTGTGCTGTAAGGATTCTCCAGCCTGGAGCAAGCAGTGACTGCACACTTGTTGCCTAAGGCTGGACAACCCCTTTAAATACCCTGCAAGCCACACCCCCTAAGTTAAAAAAAAAGGATGCAGCAGGTGTAAAAGAGAAATATCTGGACACTTCTGTGGGGACAGGTCCTTTATAAGTGCAACATGATGGAAAATGCTCAGTGACCCGATTACCCATGGGGAGGAGGAACGCCTAATAAATAATTCCTGCCAAGCATCAGGTTAGTAAACACATTAATATTTGATCCTTATTTCTTGTGATCCGCACAACATGCAGAAGGCAGAGCAGAAAGATCACTTTACTAAGTGAATGGCTAATGCACACACCCTGTCACTGCCGGAAAGCCGCGCGGCAGATCAGGGGCTATGGCTGTCATGGAGGAGGGCAGCAGACTGCGCTCACACCCTGCAGGTGCCATTACAATGCTACAAAGCTTACACTTGGGCATTACATGAAACAGGTCACAATGAAGACAAGGTACAGGCTGCCGCTATGCAGAGACAAGGCACAGGAAGCGACATCGGACATGCAGAGGAATGTCATCTGGTGGAGAGCGACAGAGAGCGCTCCTGGCTGCAGAGCTCCTAGCACCGCCCGCGGCCGCACATCTACCTCCTCTACAGGCTCCCCCGCCCGTCCGCCCGCGCTTCCCCTTCAGCCTCGACCTTCTCTGCGGGCGCTGCACTGTCGTCTTACCGTTCTGAGCGGCGTCCGCCAGCCCCGGGAGAAGGCCGCAGGTAACTAGCATCAGCCCCAGGATGAGGGCTGCAGGCAGAGGGCGAAGGTCGCAGCGGTCCATGTGCGCACAGAGAGGGAGACACAGCCGATGGGCTCGGTGTCCAGTCTCTCGGGCCTGAGGTCCGGTATCCGCAGCGCCCCCTCGGTCTCCTCCCGCAGCGAGCACCTGAGTCTCGCGAGAGCCGCCGCTCGTATGTGGGCAGCCAAAGGAGGAGCCAATGCGTCAAGGCCGCCGCCGGAAGAGACCCGCCCCGCACTCAGCTGCTGCTCAGTGGTGGAGGCGCCACCGGTGGGAGCTGGTAGGCGTGGGGCAGTGTGCGCTTCCTGGAAAAACGGCAAAAACTGTCAATGGCATGTGCATAGACGATAGATATGGGCGAGGAGGCGCACTGCCTGTACTGGGACGTGTACACATTAGCTGAGCCACCACTGCAGGTTTTAGATAGTGCTCTAAATCCCTGACCCCACTAAGATACTCAGCAGTGCCGTCTTCACCTGGTATCAACGCTGCTCCATCTGTGTACTATATAGAGTCTGCCTGTGGGGAGTGCAGTATACTATATTAGCTATGAACCCGTTCTACGCCCGGGTGGCAAGCATTTTTATAGGTATATGGTCTCCCATCCTGTTATGTGCTGCCCCCTCCTATCCTGCTATGCATGGTACCCCTCATCCCTATCCTGATATGCATGGTCCCCTCACCCCCCAATCCTGATGTGCATGGTCCCCCAATCCTGATGTGCATGGTCCCCTCACCCCCCAATCCTGATGTGCATGGTCCCCTCACCCCCCAATCCTGATGTGCATGGTCCCCTCACCCCCCAATCCTGATGTGCATGGTCCCCTCACCCCCCAATCCTGATGTGCATGGTCCCCTCACCCCCAATCCTGATGTGCATGGTCCCCTCACCCCCCAATCCTGCTATGCATTGTACCCCTCATCCCTATCCTGATATGCATGGTCCCCTCACCCCCCAATCCTGATGTGCATGGTCCCCCAATCCTGATGTGCATGGTCCCCTCACCCCCCAATCCTGATGTGCATGGTCCCCTCACCCCCCAATCCTGATGTGCATGGTCCCCTCACCCCCAATCCTGATGTGCATGGTCCCCTCACCCCCCAATCCTGATGTGCATGGTCCCCTCACCCCCCAATCCTGATGTGCATGGTCCCCTCACCCCCCAATCCTGATGTGCATGGTCCCCTCATCCCCCAATCCTGATGTGCATGGTCCCTCACCCCCTATCCTGATATGCATGGTCCCCTCACCCCCCAATCCTGATATGCATAGTCCCCTCACCGCTATTTCACACATACACCCAAAAAAACATTTATACTCACCTTTCATCCCTGTGCTCCAGCGCTGTTCTGTTCTGCTGGACACCGGGGGAGGAAAGCGGCGCTGGAGTACGCACATGCCCATACCGCGCGGTCCGGCACGATATTGCTGAACACACACTGTAAATGTGTCTTCGGCAAAATGGCGCCGGATAGCGCTATGCGCATGCGCGATTCCGACGCACACTCATGGTCTCCTGCCCCGGGATAAGAGAAGCGCCGTGGCAACGCTCCTCCCGGACAGGTAAGTATGGCGCCATACAGAGTACTCACCGCTGGATGCCTCACTCTGTCTTTAGCCAGACTGCGCAGGCGTGTCGCGCTTGCGCAGTCTACAAAGGCTTCAGACAGAGTGACACTCCCAGCGTTATATTATAGATGGAGCCCTATGGGGAGTGCATTATACTACAGTGCCTACAAGTAGTATTCAACCCCCTGCAGATTTAGCTGGTTTGATAAGATGCAAATAAGTTAGAGCCTTCAAACTGCAAACGAGAGTAGGATTTATTAACAGAAGCATAAATCTTACAAAACAAAAAGTTATGTTGCTCAGTTGAATTTTAATAAATTTTAAACAAAAGTGTGGGTCAATTATTATACAACCCCTATGTTTAATATTTCGTGGAATAACCCTTGTTTGCAATTACAGCTAATAATCGTCTTTTATAAGACCTGATCAGGCCGGCACAGGTCTGTGGAGTTATCTTGGCCCACTCCTCCATGCAGATCTTCTCCAAGTTATCTAGGTTCTTTGGGTGTCTCATGTGGACTTTAATCTTGAGCTCCTTCCACAAGTTTTCAATTGGGTTAAGGTCAGGAGACTGACTAGGCCACTCCAACACCTTGACTTTTTCCCTCTTGAACCAGGCCTTGGTTTTCTTGGCTGTGTGCTTTGAAAGGTCGTTGTCTTGTTGGAAGATGAAATTACGACCCATCTTAAGATCCTTGATGGAGGAGCGGAGGTTCTTGGCCAAAATCTCCAGGTAGGCCGTGCTATCCATCCTCCCATGGATGCGGACCAGATGGCCAGGCCCCTTGGCTGAGAAACAGCCCCACAGCATGATGCTGCCACCACCATGCTTGACTGTTGGGATGGTATTCTTGGGGTCGTATGCAGTGCCATCCAGTCTCCAAACGTCACGTGTGTGGTTGGCACCAAAGATCTCGATCTTGGTCTCATCAGACCATAGAACCTTGAACCAGTCTGTCTCAGAGTCCTGTAAGTGATCATGAGCAAACTGTAGACGAGCCTTGACATGACGCTTTGAAAGTAAAGGTACCTTACGGGCTCGTCTGAAACGGAGACCATTGCGGTGGAGTACGTTACTTATGGTATTGACTGAAACCAATGACCCACTGCCATGAGATCTTCCCGGAGCTCCTTCCTTGTTGTCCTTGGGTTAGCCTTGACTCTTCGGACAAGCCTGGCCTCGGCACGGGAGGAAACTTTCAAAGGCTGTCCAGGCCGTGGAAGGCTAACAGTTCCATAAGCCTTCCACTTACGGATGATGCTCCCAACAGTGGAGACAGGTAGGGCCAACTCCTTGGAAAGGGTTTTGTACCCCTTGCCAGCCTTGTGACCCTCCACGATCTTGTCTCTGATGGCCTTGGAATTCTCCTTTGTCTTTCCCATGTTGACCATGTATGAGTGCTGTTCACAAGTTTGGGGAGGGTCTTAAATAGTCAGAAAAGGCTGGCAAAAGAGATCATTAATCCACACATGTGAAGCTCATTATTCTTGGTGCCTGAACTACTTCTCAATACTTTAGGGGGACCAAACAGAATTCTTGTGGTTTGAGGGGTTGAATAATAAATGACACTCTGAATTAACTTTTAACGTTTTTAAAAAAAAAAATTAAAACAAAAATTTTTGCTGCAGTGCATTTCCCACTTCCAGGCCGATCTACAGTACAAATGTCACAATGCCAAGTTAATTCCGCATGTGTCAACCAGCTAAATCTGCAGGGGGTTGAATACTACTTGTAGGCACTGTATATAGAGTCTGCCTATGGGGAGTGCATTATACTAAAGAGTCTGCCTATGAGGAGTGCAGTATACTATATAGAGTCTGCCTATGGGGAGTGCAGTATACTATATAGAGTCTACCTATGGGGAGTGCAGTATACTATATAGAGTCTACCTATGGGGGGTGCAGTATACTATATAGAGTCTGCCTACGGGGAGTGCATTATACTATATGGAGACCTATGGGGGGTGCATTATACTATAGAGTCTGCCTATGGGGAGTGCATTTTACTATATGGAGCCCTATGGGGAGTGCATTATACTATATAGAGTCTGCCTATGGGGAGTGCTGTTATGTTTCGGTAACAGGAGAAATGGCAAAAAATAGCAAAAGCGGTAATACACCAGAGAGGCTGGAACCTATTGGATTGCAGTAACCTGAACTAACCACACAACTAGAGGTAGCCGTGGAGCGTTCCTACGTTGATCCTAGACGCCTCGTCACAGCCTGAGAGATAACTACACCTAAAGGCAGAAAGATGAAAGCTATCTGCCCCGGAGCAGATCCCCAAAGAAAATAGGAAGCCCCCAAACATGTAATGGCGGTTAGACAAGAAGAAAGCACGGACACAGACAGAAAATAGAATGAGCAAACGCTGGGGCCCAATCTGTCCAGACAGAAAAGTACAGGAAAGAATTCTGACTGCAATCCAACAAAAACCCTAACAAAAATACCAACACTTCTGATTGCTAAAAAACCTGAGATCACATGACCTCTTCCACCTAAATCAGATCTCTGGTGTAACAAAACGCTATTCAGCAAATTAAAAGTAACAAAAGAGCAAAGCAAAAGTGCAGACACAAACGGAGCACAATTGCAGCGCCAGACTCCCAAAAGGGGACAGGCTGCAGTCCACTGCAGGCAGAAAACCAGCAGAGAAAATCAAACAGAGAAAAAAAAACAGCAAACATTTATCTGAAGGAGCGCAGGAAACTAGCAGTGCTTCAAGCAAGACCAGGAGAACAATTGATAACCGGCAAGGCTGCTGGGAAATCAGGCCACTTATATCCTACCATTCAGCGCTGAAGGCCATTCATTAATCAGTTCATTACCCTCAGCAACCACCGGAGGGAGCCCCAGCTCAGAAGCTGCCTCCAGCATATTCACAACAGAGTGCATTATGCTATGCAGTCTGCCTATGGGGGGCTGCATTACACTATATAGTCTGCCTATGGGGAGTGCATTATATTATAGAGTGCCTATGGGGAGTGCATTGTACTATATGGAGCCCTATGGGGAGTGCATTATACTATATGGAGCCCTATGGGGAGTGCATTATACTATAGTCTGCCTATGTGGAGTGCATTATACTATATAAAGTCTGCCTATGGGGAGTGCATTATACTATATAGCGTCTGCCTATGGAGAGTGCATTATACTTTATGGAGCCCTATGATGAGTGCATTATACTATATAGTCTGCCTATGGAGAGTGCATTATACTATATAGAGTCTGCCCATGGAGAGTGCAATATACTATATAGAGTCTGCCCATGGGGAGTGCATTATACTATATAGCGTCTGCCCATGGGGCATGCATTATACTATATAGCGTCTGTCCATAGGGAGTGCATTATACTATATAGAGTTTGCCTATGGGAGTGCATTATACTATAGAGTCTGCCTATGGGGAGTGCATTATACTATATGGAGACCTATGGGAAGTGCATTATACTATATGGAGCCCTATGGGGAGTGCATTATACTATATAGTCTGCCTATGGGGAGTGCATTATACTATATAGAGTCTGCCCATAGGGAGTGCATTATACTATATAGAGTCTGCCCATGGGGAGTGCATTATACTATATAGTGTCTGCCTATGTGGAGTGCATTATAATATATGGAGTCTGCCCATGGGGAGTGCTGTTATGTTTCGGTAGCTGAGGAGTGCAGGTAAAAAAGGCAATACACCAGAGCAGTTGGAATCTATGAGATTGCAGTACCCTGACTAACCACCACAACTAGAGGCAGCCGTGGAGCGTTCCTACGTTGGCCCTAGACGCCTCGTCACAGCCTGAGAAACTAGCTACACCTAAAGATAGAAAGAGGAAAGCTATCTGCCCCGGAGCAGATCCCCAAAGACATAGAAAGCCCCCAAACGTAATGGCGGTTAGACAAGAAGAAATACTGACACAGACAGAAAATAGAAAGAGCAAACGTTGGGGCCCAAACTACCTAAATAGAAAAGGATAGGAAGGGCACTTACTGCAATCCCAAAAAACCTGAAAAGCACCAACTCTACTAATTTCAAAAACACCTGAGATCACACGACCTCTACCACCTAAATTAGTTCTCTGGTGTAACAAAATCAAAACAGCAGCCACTGAAAAAACTGGAAAAAGCAAAAGTACAAACATCAGTGGCTGAACTAAACTGAGAGGGCAAAAGCCCCCGGAGGGGACCCTGAAGGCCCCCAAAGAAGTGTAGGACAAAATGCAAAAATCAAGCACAAAAAGAAGAAAATGTCTTATCTGTTAGCAGGAGATGCAGACTCGAAACAGCAGGCTACAAAGGAAACAGGAATCAAGGATTGAGACCAGAACAATTGATCACCGGCAACCCTGATGGGAAGGCGACTCCCTTATATAAGACCAGTCAGTAACACCTGATTCCCAATCCTCACAATCTTCACTGGACAGACCAGTACCGCTTGTAACCACCAGAGGGAGCCTCTGCTCAGAACTCATCTCAAGCCCATTCACAACAGTACCCCCCCCTTGAGGAGGGGTCACCGAACCCTCATTTGAGCAACCAGGTCGGTCAGGATGAGTTCTATGATACACACGGATGAGTCTCCTAGCATGGATGTCCGAAGCAAACACCCAAGAATTGTCTTCCTGACCATAACCTCTCCACTTAACCAAATACTGGAGTTTCCGTCTAGAAAAACGAGAATCTAATATTTTCTCAACCACATACTCCAGATTGCCCTCAACCAAAACAGGGTCAGGAGGCACAGCAGTAGGAACCACTGGCTCAACAAACCTCTTCAACAAGGACTTGTGGAACACGTTATGGATCTTAAATGTCCCTGGAAGAAGCAAACGAAAAGAAACAGGATTAAGAATCTCCATGATCTTATAAGGTCCAATGAACCTAGGTTTAAATTTAGGAGATGCTACTCTCATAGGAATATTTTTTGAGGACAACCAGACCAAGTCCCCTACTTTAAACCGAGGACCATCAGTCCTATGCCGGTTAGCAAACCGCTGGGCCCTCTCCTGAGAGAGGGACAACCTCTCCACTACCTGGTCCCAAATCTGTTGCATACGCTCCACAACAGAGTCAACACCTGGACAGACAGAAGCCTCCGTCTGTCCTGAAGAAAATCGAGGGTGAAACCCAGAATTACAGAAAAACGGAGACATCAAAGTGGCAGAGCTAGCCCTATTATTAAGAGCAAACTCAGCCAAAGGCAAAAAAGAGACCCAGTCATCCTGATCAGCAGACACAAAGCATCTTAGATAAGTCTCCAATGTCTGGTTTGTTCTCTCAGTTTGACCATTGGTCTGAGGATGAAACGCCGAGGAGAAAGACAATTGAACACCCAGTTTAGAACAAAAGGTCCTCCAAAATCTGGAAACAAACTGGACTCCTCTGTCAGACACAATGTTCTCAGGAATGCCGTGTAAACGAACCACGTGCTGAAGGAACAACGGCACCAATTCAGAGGAGGAAGGCAACTTAGGTAATGGCACAAGATGTATCATCTTGGAAAACCTATCACAAATCACCCAGATGGCGGTCATTCTCTGAGAAACAGGGAGGTCGGAAATGAAATCCATAGAGATATGGGTCCATGGTCTCTTGGGCACAGGCAATGGCATCAACAAACCACTAGAGCGAGAGCAAGGCTTGGAGCGAGAGCAAGTCCCGCAGGACTGCACAAATTCCCTGACATCACGAGACAAGGTAGGCCACCAAAAGGACCGACTAACCAAGTCTCTGGTACCAAAATTTCCGGGATGCCCAGCCAACGCGGAACAATGAATCTCAGACATCACACTCTTTTTCCACTGGTCCGGGACAAACAATTTTCCAACAGGGCAGCGCTCGGGCCTATCCTCCTGACACCCCTCCAGAGCAAGTCTCAAATTGGGTGAGATGGCGGAAAGAACTACACCCTCTTTCAAAATAACAGAAGGATCAGATAACTCAGGAGAGTCCGCAAGGAAACTCCTCGAGAGGGCATCCGCCTTAACATTCTTAGTGCCAGGAAGAAAGGAAACCACAAAATTAAAACGTGTGAAAAACAAGGCCCACCTGGCCTGTCTAGGATTGAGTCGCTTGGCAGATTCCAGAAAAACCAGATTCTTATGGTCCGTAAGGACCACCACCTGATGTTTGGCTCCCTCCAGCCAATGTCTCCACTCTTCAAAAGCCCATTTCATGGCCAATAACTCCCGATTACCCACGTCATAATTACGTTCAGTAGGAGAAAATTTTCGAGAGAAAAAGGCACAAGGGTTACTTTTAGAGGTCTCTGGATCTCTTTGAGACAAAACGGCACCTGCCCCAATTTCAGAGGCATCAACCTCCACCTGAAATGGCAGAGAAACATCAGGCTGCCGTAGAACAGGAGCAGAAGTGAATCTCTGCTTAAGTTCCTGAAATGCAGAGACTGCCTCAGGAGGCCAATTCACCACATCAGAACCCTTTTTGGTCAAATCAGTTAATGGTTTAACAATAACCGAGAAATTACCAATAAATTTACGATAAAAATTGGCAAAACCCAAAAATCTTTGAAGAGCCTTTAATGAAGTAGGTTGGACCCAATCACAGATGGCCTGAACCTTGACCGGGTCCATTTCAATAACAGATGGGGACAAAATGAATCCCAGAAATGAGATCCTCTGTACGCCAAAAAGACACTTTGATCCCTTCACATACAGAGCATTCTCTCTCAAAATCTGGAATACAGTTCGAACATGTTTCACATGAGAGTCCCAGTCATTAGAAAAAATCAAGATATCATCCAAATAAACAATCAGAAATTTATCCACAAAATCCCTGAAAATGTCATTCATGAAGGACTGGAAGACAGAAGGAGCATTAGTGAGCCCAAAGGGCATCACAAGGTACTCAAAATGCCCCTCAGGGGTATTGAATGTCGTCTTCCATTCATCCCCGTGCTTAATGCGAATAAGGTTATATGCCCCCCTGAGGTCAAGCTTGGTAAACCAAGTAGCGTTTTTCACCCTGGAAAACAGGTCAGAAATCAAGGGTAACGGATATTGATATTTCACAGTAATATTGTTCAAAAGACGATAATCAATACAATGCCTTAATGAACCATCCTTTTTGGCCACAAAGAAAAAACCGGCACCTAAGGGTGAAGAGGATGGTCTGATATGACCCTTCTCCAATGACTCCTTGATATAAGACCGCATAGCGTCATGTTCAGGTACAGACAAGTTAAAAAGGCGGCCTTTAGGGAATTTACTACCAGGCACTAATTCAATAGCGCAGTCATAGCTCCTATGGGGAGGCAAGGATGCAGATTTACTTTCGCTAAACACATCAGAAAAATCAATCAAAAAGTCAGGAACATCCTGAGCCTGGGGGGAGGCAGAAAAAACAGGAGTGTTGGTATTAACACATTGGCAGCCCCAACTGGTTACAGACACAGATTTCCAATCCAAAACAGGATTATGAGACTGTAACCAAGGGAAACCCAGTACGATAATATCATGCAGATTATACAGAACCAAAAATTTGCAGCTCTCCTGATGATCAGGTTCAACCCTCATTATCACCTGAGTAGAAAACGGAGGTTTATTCTCAGCCAAAGGGGTAGAATCGATCCCCAGTAGGGGAATAGATTTCTGTAGGGGTATCAAGGGAAACCCACAGCGTTTAGCAAAATCAAAATCCATCAGGTTAATAGCTGCTCCCGAATCAACGAAAGCCTGAGCAGAAAATGAGGACAGAGAGCATATCAGTGTAACAGTTAATAAAAACTTAGTCTGAACACTACCCAAGACAACTGAGCGTGCAAAACGTCTTCCCCGCTTAGGGCAGACTGAAATAGCATGAGAGGCATCACCACAGTAGAAACATAACCCATTGCGCTTTCGAAACTCATGACGCTGTGTCCCAGACACCACTCTATCACACTGCATGGATTCAGAAGCAGGTTCACAAGGCAACACTATTCCACGCATACTTCTCTGCTCACGCAAACGTCTGTCAATTTGAATCGCTAATGACATAGAATCATTGAGACCAGAGGGGACAGGGAATCCCACCATAACATCCTTTACATTATCTGAAAGACCCTTCCGAAAAAGGGCTGCCAAAGCGTCTTCATTCCATTTGGTCAGGACTGCCCACCTACGGAATCTCTGACAGTATAACTCAGCGTCATCAAGCCCCTGATTTAATGCCAACAAGGCTTTTTCAGCTTGATCAGTGACATTAGGCTCATCGTACAATAACCCCAAAGCCTGAAAAAATGCATCAACATCACTCAAAACAGGATCCCCAGGTGTCAGGGAAAAAGCCCAATCCTGAGGATCGCCGCGCAGGAGAGAGATGACAATTTGAACCTGCTGCGCTGCGTTCCCTGAGGACTTAGATTTTAAGGCAAAAAACAATTTACAATTATTTTTGAAATTCTGAAACTTAGCTCGATCCCCTAAAAACAAATCTGGCATGGGAATCCTAGGTTCCACAACAGGCAACCTAGCAAGATATGCAGCAATACTCTGAACCTCAGTGGCAAGCTGATCCACACGGCCAGACAACTGTGCAAACTCCATTGAGAGAAAAAATCCTCCCCAGCACCCAGAGATACAGAGGGAAGAAAAAAAAAAAATGCAACAAACAGAAAAATATCTCTGACAACTCTGACAACCTTTTTTTTCTTTCACAATATTTTTCCCTTCTGTGAGTACCATACAATTTTCAATTTTGGCCGGTGATACTGTTATGTTTCGGTAGCTGAGGAGTGCAGGTAAAAAAGGCAATACACCAGAGCAGTTGGAATCTATGAGATTGCAGTACCCTGACTAACCACCACAACTAGAGGCAGCCGTGGAGCGTTCCTACGTTGGTCCTAGACGCCTCGTCACAGCCTGAGAAACTAGCTACACCTAAAGATAGAAAGAGGAAAGCTATCTGCCCCGGAGCAGATCCCCAAAGACATAGAAAGCCCCCAAACATGTAATGGCGGTTAGACAAGAAGAAATACTGACACAGACAGAAAATAGAATGAGCAAACGTTGGGGCCCAAACTACCTAAATAGAAAAGGATAGGAAGGGCACTTACTGCAATCCCAAAAAACCCTGAAAAGCACCAACTCTACTAATTTCAAAAACACCTGAGATCACACGACCTCTACCACCTAAATTAGTTCTCTGGTGTAACAAAATCAAAACAGCAGCCACTGAAAAAACTGGAAAAAGCAAAAGTACAAACATCAGTGGCTGAACTAAACTGAGAGGGCAAAAGCCCCCGGAGGGGACCCTGAAGGCCCCCAAAGAAGTGTAGGACAAAATGCAAAAATCAAGCACAAAAACAAAAAGAAAATGTCTTATCTGTAAGCAGGAGATGCAGACTCGACACAGCAGGCTACAAAGGAAACAGGAATCAAGGATTGAGACCAGAACAATTGATCACCGGCAACCCTGATGGGAAGGCGACTCCCTTATATAAGACCAGTCAGTAACACCTGATTCCCAATCCTCACAATCTTCACTGGACAGACCAGTACCGCTTGTAACCACCAGAGGGAGCCTCTGCTCAGAACTCATCTCAAGCCCATTCACAACAGAGTGCATTATACTATATGGAGCCCTATGGGGAGTGTATTATACTATATAGAGTCTGCCCATGGGGAGTGCATTATAATATATAGTCTGCCCATGGGGAGTGCATTATACTATATAGAGTCTGCCTATGGGGAGTGCATTATACTATATAGAGTCTGCCTATAGGGAGTGCATTATACTATATAGAGTCTGCCCATGGGGAGTGAATTATACTATGTAGAGGCCTATGGAGAGTGCATTATACCAGACCTGGGCAAAGTGCGGCCTGCAGGCCACATCCGCTCTCTGGCTGTCTCAGTCCAGTCTGTGGACCAAGAAATCCATGGGGCTGGAAACCAGAGGTCTGCGGCCACTTCCTCCACCAATCAGCTTGTGAAACAGCTGCCGCAATGATGTCATTTCATTGCGTCAGCTATGTACTGCGGAGAGTCAGCGCACCGGAATCGGGAACCAGAAGCAGAGCGCCGGGAAAACGAGACGAGGTGAGTATGTAGTGGTTTTTTTTTTTTGTTTTTGTTTTCTTTATGCATATGATGTGTGGGTGGGAGCCTATGGTGGCGTAATGCAGCACATTTGGAGGCTATGGGGGCATGCAGCACATGGAGAGGCTGTGCGGGTGATATGCAGCACATGGGGAGGCTGTGCGGGTGATATGCAGCACATGGGGAGACTGTGGGGGTGACATGCAGCACATGGGGAGGCTGTGTGGGGCTCCTGCTGTATATGGGGAGACTGTGTGGGGCTCCTGCTGTATATGGGGAGGCTGTGTGGGGATCTTACTGTATATGGGAGGCTGTGTGGGGCTCCTGCTGTATATGGGGGGGCTGTGTGGGGTTCCTGCTGTTTATGGGGAGGCTGTGTGGGGCTCCTGCTGTATATTGGTGAGGCTGTGTGGGGCTCCTGCTGTATATGGGGAGGCTGTGTGGGGCTCCTGCTGTATATGGGGAGGCTGTGTGGGGCTCCTGCTGTATATGGGGAGGCTGTGTGGGGCTCCTGCTGTATATGGGGAGGCTGTGTGGGGCTCCTGCTGTATATGGGGAGGCTGTGTGGGCTCCTGCTGTATATGGGAGGCTGTGTGGGGCTCCTGCTGTATATGGGGAGGCTGTGTGGGGCTCCTGCTGTATATAGGGAGGCTGTGTGGGGCTCCTTCTGTATATGGGGAGGCTGTGTGGGGCTCCTGATGTATATGGGGAGGCTGTGTCTGGCTCCTGCTGTATATGGGGAGGCTGTGTGGGGCTCCTGCTGTATATGGGGAGGCTGTGTGGGGCTCCTTCTGTATATGGGGAGGCTGTGTGGGGCTCATGTCGTAAATGGGGAGGCTGTGTGTGGCTCCTGCCGTATATGGGGGAGGCTGTGTGGGGCTCCTGCCGCATTTGGGGGAGGCTGTGTGGGATCGTGCTGTATATGCGGAGGCTGTGTTGGGCTCCCGCTGTATATTTGGAGGCTATGTGGGGCTCCTGCTGTATATGAGGAGGCTGTATGGGGCTCCTGCGTATATGGGGAGGCAGTGTGGTGCTCCTGCTGTATATGGGGAGGCAGTGTGGGGCTCCTGTTGTATATGGGGAGGCAGTGTGGGGCTCCTGCTGTATATGGGGAGGCAGTGTGTGGGCTCCTGCTGTATATGGGGAGGCAGTGTGGGGCTCCTGCTGTATATGGGGAGGCAGTGTGGGGCTCCTGCTGTATATGGGGAGGCAGTGTGGGGCTCCTGCTGTATATGGGGAGGCAGTGTGGGGCTCCTGCTGTATATGGGAGGCTGTTTGGGGCTCCTGTCGTAAATGGGGAGGCTGTGCGGGTGATATGCAGCACATGGGGAGCCTGTGGGGGTGACATGCAGCACATGGGGAGGCTGTGGGGGTGACATCTGTGCATGGGGAGGCTGTGTAGGGCCCATGCTGTATATGGGGAGGCTGTGTGGGGCCCATGCTGTATATAGGGAGGCTGTGTGGGGCTTCTGCTGTATTTGGGAGGCTGTGTGGGGCTCCTGCTGTATATGGGGAGGCTGTGTGGGGCTCCTGCTGTATATGGGGAGGCTGTGTGGGCTCCTGCTGTATATGGGGAGGCTGTGTGGGGCTCTTGTTGTATATGGGCAGGCTGTGTGGAGCTCATGCTGTATATGAGTAGGCTGTGTGGGGTTTACGCTGTATATGAGGAGGGTGTGTGGGGTTTACGCTGTATATGAGGAGGGTGTGTGGGGTTTACGCTGTATATGAGGAGGCTGTGTGGGGCTTACACTGTATATTTGGAGGCTGTGTTGGGCTCATGCTGTATATTTGGAGTCTGTTGGGCTCATGCTGTATATGGGGAGGCTGTGTGGGGCTCTTGTTGTATATGGGCAGGCTGTGTGAAACTCATGCTGTATATGAGTAGGCTGTGTGGGGTTTACGCTGTATATGAGGAGGGTGTGTGGGTTTACGCTGTATATGAGGAGGCTGTGTGGGGCTTACGCTGTATATGGGGATGCTGTGTGGGGCTTATGCTGTACGTATATGGGAGGCTGTGTGGGGCTTACACTGTATATGGGGAGGCTGTGTGGGGCTCTTGCTGTATATGATGAGGCTGTGTGGGGCTCCTGCTGTATATGGGGGGGCTGTGTGGGGCTCCTGCTGTTTATGTGGAGGCTGTGTGGGGCTCTTACTGTATATGATAAGCTGTGTGGGGCTCCTGCTGTATATGGGAGGCTGTGTGGGGCTCCTGCCGTATATGGGGAGGCTGTGTGGGGCTCCTGCCGTATATGAGGAGGCTGTGTGGGGATCATGCCTTATATGGGGGAGGCTGTGGGGATCATGCCGAATATGGGGGAGGCTGTGTGGGGATCATGCCGTATATGGGGAGGTTGTGTGGGGCTCTTGTTGTATATGGGCAGGCTGTGTGGAGCTCATGCTGTATATGAGTAGGCTGTGTGGGGTTTACGCTGTATATGAGGAGGGTGTGTGGGGTTTACGCTGTATATGAGGAGGCTGTGGGGGGCTTACGCTGTATATTTGAAGGCTGTGTTGGGCTCATGCTGTATATTTGGAGTCTGTGTTGGGCTCATGCTGTATATGGGGGAGGCTGTGTGGGGCTCTTGTTGTATATGGGCAGGCTGTGTGGAGCTCATGCTGTATATGAGTAGGCTGTGTGGGGTTTACGCTGTATATGAGGAGGGTGTGTGGGGTTTACGCTGTATATGAGGAGGCTGTGTGGGGCTTACGCTGTATATGGGGAGGCTGTGTGGGGCTTATGCTGTACGTATATGGGGAGGCTGTGTGGGGCTTACACTGTATATGGGGAGGCTGTGTGGGGCTCTTGCTGTATATGATGAGGCTGTGTGGGGCTCCTGCTGTATATGGGGGGCTGTGTGGGGCTCCTTCTGTTTATGTGGAGGCTGTGTGGGGCTCTTACTGTTTATGATAAGCTGTGTGGGGCTCCTGCTGTATATGGGGGCTGTGTGGGGCTCCTGCTGTGTATGAGGAGGCTGTGTGGGGCTCCTGCCGTATATGGGGATGCTGTGTGGGGCTCCTGCCGTATATGGGGAGGCTGTGTGGGGCTCCTGCCGCATATGGGGAGGCTGTGTGGGGCTCCTGCCGTATATGGGGAGGCTGTGTGGAGATCATGCCTTATATGGGGGAGGCTGTGGGGATCATGCCGTATATGGGGGAGGCTGTGTGGGGATCATGCCGTATATGGGGGAGGCTGTGTGGGGCTCCTGCCGTATATGGGGGAGGCTGTGTTGGGCTCCTGCCGTATATGGGGGAGGCTGTGTGGGCTCCTGCCGTATATGGGGGAGGCTGTGTGGGATCATGCTGTATATGGGGGAGGCTGTGTGGGGCTCATGCCTTATATGGGGGAGGCTGTGTGGGGGATCATGCTGTACATGGGGAGGCTGTGTGGGGGATCATGCTGTATATGGGGAGGCTGTGTGGGGCTCTTGTATATGGGGAGGCTGTGTGGAGCTCATGCTGTATATGGGGAGGCTGTGTGGGGGTTTACGCTGAATATGGGGCGGCTGTGTGGGGCTTACGCTGTATATGGGGAGGCTGTGTGGGGCTTACGCTGTATATGGGGAGGCTGTGTGGGGCTTACGCTGTATATGAGGAGGCTGTGTGGGGCTCCTGCTGTATATGGGGAAGCTGTCTGGGGCTCCTGTATATGAGGAGGCTGTGTGGGCTCCTACTGTATATGGGGAGGCTGTGTGGGGCTCCTGCCGTATATGGGGGAGGCTGTGTAGGGTTCATGCCGCATAGGGGGGAGGCTGTGTATGCAGAGGCTGTGTTGGGCTCCTGCTGTATATTTGGAAGCTGTGTTGGGCTCCTGCTGTATATGGGGAGGCTGTGTGGGGCTCCTGCCGTATATGGGGGAGGCTGTGTGGGGCTCATGCCGCATATGGGGGAGGCTGTGTGGGTATCATGCCGTGTATGGGGGAGGCTGTGTGGGTATCATGCCGTGTATGGGGGAGGCTGTGTGGGGCTCATGCCGCATATGGGGAGGCTGTGTGGGGATCATGCCGTATATGGGGGATGCTGGTGGGGATCATTCCGTATATGGGGACGCTGTGTGGGGCTCCTGCTGTATATTTGGAGGCTGTGTTGGGCTCCTGCTGTATATTTGGAGGCTGTGTTGGGCTCATGCTGTATATGGGGAGGCTGTGTGGGGTTCATGCCATATATGGGGAGTTGTGTGGGGCTCCTGCTGTACAGTCATGGCCAAAAGTTTTGAGAATGACACAAATATTATATTTTCACATGATCTGCTGCCCTCTGGTTTTTATGTGTGTTTGACAGATGTTTTTATCACAGACAGAAATATAATAATTGCAAACATATGAGTAACAAAAGCTTATATTGACAGTTAGAATGATTTAATGCAGCAAGTCAATATTTGCAGTGTTGACCCTTCTTCTTCAGGACCTCTGCAATTCTCCCTGGCATGCTCTCAATCAACTTCTGGACCAAGTCCTGACTGATAGCAGTCCATTCTTGCACAATCAATGCTTTCATTTTGTCAGAAGTTTTAGGTTTTTGTTTGTCCACCCGTCTCTTGATGATTGACCACAAGTTCTCAATGGGATTAAGATCTGGGAGTTTCCAGGCCATGGACCCAAAATCTCTATGTTTTGTTCCTGAGCCATTTAGTTATCACCTTTGCTTTATGGCAAGGTGCTCCATCATGCTGGAAAAGGCATTGTTGATCGCCAAACTGCTCTTGGAGGGTTGGGAGAAGTTGCTCTTGGAGGACATTCTGGTACCATTCTTTATTCATGGCTGTGTTTTTAGGCAAGACTGTGAGAGAGCCGATTCCCTTGGCTGAGAAGCAACCCCACACATGAATGGTTTCAGGATGCTTAACAGTTGGCATGAGACAAGACTGGTGGTAGCGCTCACCTTGTCTTCTCCGAATGAGGCGTTTTCCTGATGTCCCAAACAATCGAAAAGGGGGTTCATCAGAGAAAATAACTTTACCCCAGTACTCAGCAGTCCACTGCCTGTACCTTTTGCAGAATATCAGTCTGTCCATGATGTTTTTTTCTGGAGAGAAGTGGCTTCTTTGCTGCCCTCCTTGAGACCAGGCCTTGCTCCAAGAGTCTCTGCCTCACAGTGCGTGCAGATGCACTCACACCTGCCTGCTGCCATTCCTGAGCAAGCTCTACACTGCTGGTAGCCCAATCCCACAGCTGAAACACTTTTAAGAGACGGTCCTGGCGCTTGCTGGTTTTTCTTGGGCGCCCTGAAGCCTTTTTGGCAACAATGGAACCTCTTTCCTTGAAGTTCTTGATGATGCGACAGATTGTTGACTGAGGTGCAATCTTTCTAGCTGCGATACTCTTCCCTGTTAGGCCATTTTTGTGCATTGCAATGATGACTGCACATGTTTCTTTAGAGATAACCATGGTTAACAGAAGAGAAACAATGATGCCAAGCACCAGCCTCCTTTTAAAGTGTCCAGTGGTGTCATTCTTACTTAATCATGACAGTTTGATCTCCAGCCATGTCCTCATCAACACCCACACCTGTGTTAATGGAGCAATCACTGAAAAGAGGTTAGCTGGTCCTTTTAAGGCAGGGCTGCAATGATGTTGAAATGTGTTTTGGGGGATAAAGTTCATTTTCTAGCCAAATATTGACTTTGCAAGTAATTGCTGTTAAGCTGATCACTCTTTATAACATTCTGGAGTATATGCAAATTGCCATTAGAAAAAGTGAAGCAGTAGACTTTGTAAAAATTAATATTTGTGCCATTCTCAAAACTTTTGGCCATGACTGTATATGGGGAGGCTGTGTGGGGCTCCTGCTGTATATGGGGAGGCTGTGTGGGGCTCCTGCTGTATATGGGGAGGCTGTGTGGGCTCTTGTTGTATATGGGGAGGCTGTGTGGAGCTCATGCTGCATATAGGGAGGCTGTGTGGGGTTTACGCTGAATATGGGGTGGCTGTGTGGGGCTCCTGCTGTATATGGGGAGGCTGTGTGGGGCTTATGCTGTATATGGGGAGGCTCTGTTGGGCTCCTGCTGTATATGGGGATGCTGTGTGGGGCTCCTGCTGTATATGAGGAGGCTGTGTGGGGCTCCTACTGTATATGGGGAGGCTGTGTGCGGCTCCTGCCGTATATGGGGGAGGCTGTGTGGGGCTCATTCCGCATATGGGGGAGGCTGTATATGCGGAGGCTGTGTTGGGCTCCTGCTGTATATTTGGAGGCTGTGTGGGGCTCCTGCTGTATATGGGGAGATTGTGTGGGGCTCATGCAGTATATGGGGGAGGCTGTGTGGGGATCATGCCGTATATGGGGACGCTGTGTGGGGCTCCTGCTGTATATATGGAGGCTGTGTTGGGCTCCTGCTGTATATTTGGAGGCTGTGTTGGGCTCCTGCTGTATATGGGGAGGCTGTGTTGGGCTCCTGCTGTATATGGGGATGCTGTGTTGGGCTCATGCTGTATATGGGGAGGCTGTGTGGGGCTCACGCTGTGTATGTACTTAATTATGCTCAATATTAAGTGATACAATTAATATAATAATATATTAATATTGAGCAGAATTAATTTCAGCCTATTGGTTCGGCCCTCCACAACAGTTAGTCTCGTGGCCCCTCAGGAAAATTAATTGCCAACCTCTGCATTATATTATAGAGGCCTATGGGGAGTGCATTATACTATATAGAGTCTGCTAATAGGTAGTGTATTATACTGTGTAGAGGCCTATGAGGAGTGCTTTATAGATTATACTATATATAGGCATATGGGAGTGCATTATACTATATTGAGGACTATGGTGCATTATACTATATGGAGGCTATTTAGGGGGTCATCATACAGTATGGGAGATAATGTGTGGTCTTTGTACAGAGGGCCATCATAAAGTGTTGGTGCCATCAAACAGTTTAAGGGCTGCTAAGGGATCAGTATACTGTGTGGGGGGTACTATACAGTGATGGGGCATTATACTATGTATAAGCGAGCATTATTATGTGGAAGGGAGCTGTGCAGGGGGAGACTCGGGACATTATAAAATGTTTAAGTGACGTGGGAACTTATTGTCATGAGGGAACTCAGGTTATTGTGACTGGTTGTTGTCAAATAGGGCACACAGAGGGCATTATTACTTTCTAAGGGACAAAATGTGGGCACTGTTTTCACGGGCATTTGCACACTGCGTTACTATATTCTAGAGAGGTGTTTTACCATTTAGAGGGCAGACAGTAGATGCATTATTAGGGACACATACAGTCATGGCCAAAAGTTTTGAGAATGACACAAATATTATATTTCACATGATCTGCTGCCCTCTGGTTTTTATGCGTGTTTGACAGATGTTTTTATCACAGACATAAATATAATTGCAAACATATGAGTAACAAAAGCTTATATTGACAGTTAGAATGAGTTAATGCAGCAAGTCAATATTTGCAGTGTTGACCCTTCTTCTTCAGGACCTCTGCAATTCTCCCTGGCATGCTCTCAATCAACTTCTGGACCAAATCCTGTCTGATAGCAGTCCATTCTTGCACAATCAATGCTTTCATTTTGTCAGAATTTTTAGGTTTTTGTTTGTCCACCCGTCTCTTGATGATGGACCACAAGTTCTCAATGGGATTAAGATCTGGGGAGTTTCCAGGCCATGGACCCAAATCTCTATGTTTTGTTCCCTGAGCCATTTAGTTATCACCTTTGCTTTATGGCAAGGTGCTCCATCATGCTGGAAAAGGCACTGTTGATCGCCAAATTGCTCTTGGAGGGTTGGGAGAAGTTGCTCTTGGAGGACATTCTGGTACCATTCTTTATTCATGGCTGTGTTTTTAGGCAAGACTGTGAGAGAGCCGATTCCCTTGGCTGAGAAGCAACCCCACACATGAATGGTTTCAGGATGCTTAACAGTTGGCATGAGACAAGACTGGTGGTAGCGCTCACCTTGTCTTCTCCGAATGAGGCGTTTTCCTGATGTCCCAAACAATCGAAAAGGGGATTCATCAGAGAAAATAACTTAACCCCAGTCCTTAGCAGTCCACTGCCTGTACCTTTTGCAGAATATCAGTCTGTCCATGATGTTTTTTCTGGAGAGAAGTGGCTTCTTTGCTGCCCTCCTTGAGACCAGGCCTTGCTCCAAGAGTCTCCGCCTCACAGTGCATGCAGATGCACTCACACCTGCCTGCTGCCATTCCTGAGCAAGCTCTGCACTGCTGGTAGCCCGATCCCGCAGCTGAAACACTTTTAAGAGACGGTCCTGGCACTTGCTGGTCTTTATTGGGCGCCCTGGAGCCTTTTTTGGCAACAATGGAACCTCTCTCCTTGAAGTTCTTGATGATGCGATAGATTGTTGACTGAGGTGCAATCTTTCTAGCTGCGATACTCTTCCCTGTTAGGCCATTTTTGTGCATTGCAATGATGACTGCACGTGTTTCTTTAGAGATAACCATGGTTAACAGAAGAGAAACAACGATGCCAAGCACCAGCCTCCTTTTAAAGTGTCCAGTGGTGTCATTCTTAATCATGACAGATTGATCTCCAGCCATGTCCTCATCAACACCCACACCTGTGTTAATGGAGCAATCACTGAAAAGAGGTTAGCTGGTCCTTTTAAGGCGGGGCTGCAATGATGTTGAAATGTGTTTTGGGGGATAAAGTTCATTTTCTAGCCAAATATTGACTTTGCAAGTAATTGCTGTTAAGCTGATCACTCTTTATAACATTCTGGAGTATATGCAAATTGCCATTAGAAAAAGTGAAGCAGTAGACTTTGTAAAAATTAAGATTTGTGTCATTCTCAAAACTTTTGTCCATGACTGTACTTCAGCAGCGGCTCAGTATTGGGGTATCAGCTGATGAGGAGTTTGTGCAGATTGGGAAAAGTGCAGGAAATGACTCTGCCAGAACGAATGTCAGCAGTAAGTCACTATGTGTAACTACTGTAATCTGTTACATGTTCTGCAGCACTGGTATCTATCATTGTATGGTTACCATATGGCGGTAATATTAGTCTTGGTCTTTGGATAGAGATTTTTTTTTAGTAACAGCCCGGTAATCTGCTGAGGTTCCCCTATACCTACAATTAGGGTGTGCCACAATAGTTGTAATCAGGGTTACCTGGTTAGGGGCCCACTCAGACGTTTCATAGACTAAACCGCAGGTGACTCCAGAGAGAAATAGTCAATTTTCTCATTGCTACTGCACTTTCAGTACAGCAGCCTGGTACCTTCATAATGTTATAGATCTGCAGATTAACCCTATACCCTTTTCTCCTTTTTGAGACCTTTATTTCTATGTGCAATTACATTCTATATAGATCTATTGGACATGTGCAATATATGTGTATATACATTTGCTGTATACTTATATTGTACCGTTTTGATGTAAAATTAATGCAGCAGCCAGGGTCACCCATCTGGCTAATAGGTACTCAGACGCGTTTGCTCTTCGCCCGTCCTTACATTGGCTGCCCATTCATTATAGGATCCAATTCAAAGTATTTGTTCTCGCCCACAAAGCTCTCCATGGTGCGACACCCCCCTACATCTCCTCCCTCATTTCTGTCTATCGGCCCAACCGACCACTGCGCTCTGCAAACGCCTTTTGACTAACCTCTGCATTAATCTGTACCTCCCACTCCCCACTCCAAGACTTCTCCTGCGCTGCGCCAAACCTCTGGAATGCTCTACCCCAAGAAATTAGGACTAGCCACAATTTGCATAGTTTTAGGCGCTCCCTCAAAACACATTTGGCCAAAAGTATTGGCACCCCTGCAATTCTGTCAGATAATACTCAGTGTCTTCCTGAAAATGATTGCAATCACAAATTATTTGCTATTTTTATCTTCATTTAATTTGCTTGCAAGGAAAAAACACACAAGAGAATGAAGCAAAAATCAAATCCTTGATCATTTCACACAAAACTCAAAAAATGGGCCAGACAAAAGTATTGGCACCCTCAGCCTAATACTTGGTTGCACAACCTGTAGCCAAAATAACTGCGAACAACCACTTCCGGTAACCAAGAGTTTGTTACAATGCTCTGCTGGAATGTAGACCATTCTTCTTTGGCAAACTGCTCCAGGTCCCTGATATTTGAAGGGTGCCTTCTCCAAACTGCCATTTTGAGATCTCTCCACAGGTGTTCTATGGGATTCAGGTCTGGACTCATTGCTGGACACCTTAGAAGTCTCCAGTGCTTTCTCTCAAACCATTTTATAGTGCTTTTGGAAGTGTGTTTTGGGTCATTGTCCTGCTGGAAGACCCATGACCTCTGAAGGAGACCCAGCTTTCTCACACTGGGCCCTACATTATGCTGCAAAATTTGTTTGTAGTCTTCAGACTTCATAATGCCATGCACACGGTCAAGCAGTCCAGTGCCAGAGGCAGCAAAGCAACCCCAAAACATCAGGGAACCTCCGCCATGTTTGACTGTAGGGACCGTGTTCTTTTCTTTGAATGCCTCTTTTTTTTTTTCCTGTACACTCTGTGTTGATGGTTTTTCCCAAAAAGCTCGACTTTCATCTCATCTGACCAGAGAACATTCTTCCAAAACGTTTTAGGCTTTCTCAGGTAAGTTTTGGCAAACTCCAGCCTGGCTTTTTTATGTCTCGGGGTAAGAAGTGGGGTCTTCCTGGGTATCCTACCATACAGTCCCTTTTCATTCAGACACCGACGGATAGTACGGGTTGACACTGTTGTACCCTCGGACTGCAGGGCAGCTTGAACTTTTTGGATGTTAGTCGAGGTTCTTTATCCACCATCCGCTCAATCTTGAGTTGAAATCTCTCGTCAATTTTTCTTTTCCTTCCACATCTAGGGAGGTTAGCCACAGTGCCATGGGCTTTAAACTTCTTGATGACACTGCGCACGGAAGACACAGGAACATTCAGGTCTTTGGAGATGGACTTGTAGCCTTGAGATTGCTCATGCTTCCTCCCAATTTGGTTTCTCAAGTCCTCAGACAGTTCTTTGGTCTTCTTTCTTTTCTCCATGCTAATGTGGTACACACAAGGACACAGGACAAAGGTTGAGTAAACTTTAATACATGTTAACTGGCTGCAAGTGTCATTTAGTTATTGCCAACACCTGTTAGGTGCCACACATAAGTTACAGGTGCTGGTGATTACACGAATTAGAGAAGCATCACATGATTTTTCAAACAGTGCCAATACTTTTGTCCACCCCTTTTTTAGGTTTGGTGTGGAATTATATCCAATTTGGCTTTAGGTCAATTCTTTTTGTGTTTTTTCATTGAAGACAAATTAAATGAAGATAATAATACCAAAGAATTTGTGTTTGCAGTCATTTTCAGGAAGAAACTGAGTATTATCTGACAGAATTGCAGGGGTGCCAATACTTTTAGCCACCACTGTATCTAATAAAAGACATTTTATGGGGGGTTTCTATGATATTTGGATCTTCATCAAGGAAACAAATCGATCATAGGGCTACACAACCTATTAGGTCTAAGATAATTGTCCTGTTTATGATGGCATAATAGTATAAAAGAGCTTAATTGGAGTAATAGGAAATTTCTATGTCCTAAAGTACATTTTGTGCTCAAAAGTTTACATACCTCAGCAGAATTTTTGCTTTCTTTGCCTTTTTTGTTCCAACATGTTTTATTGATTTAAAGAGTATTACAATAAAAGATAATCATACAAGTCTTGAAGTAACAAGCTTATTTGACAGACTTAAAACTCAAAATATTGATTTAAAGAGCAGTGCCAAAAAGTCATACAGGTTTGAAGGTATCAAGCTTATTTGACGCTTATTTGACAGGTATAATACTCATAAATGTCCCCCACCACCCTCAACCCTCCCATCCCCCCAACATATAAACCCCTAAAGTGACCCTGCATTTGATTAACAATCAACAAGTTCAAGGAATAGGATTATGTCCGCTAATTTTCTGAAGAAGATACCACTGGGTGTTTTCAAAATGTGTCCTTAGTTTGTCCCTGGTGTCCTGAGATAGAGATGAGATGAACAATGACCATGTACTTAAAAATTTCCCAGTCAATTTCTCTTATTTGTCAGGGTATCTAGCCAGTCCATTCGAAAAATATACATTATTTTGGAGTATATGAGAGATTTGGGTGGTGGCAATGGATTTAGCCAGTGCTGCAAGATACTTTTCCTGGCAGCTGAGGCCCATATTATCAACATGGCCTTAAGATGTTTGGGGAATTTGTGTTGAGAGCTGTCTAGAATATTAAATATTGCCCATTGCGGCGTCAAAGGAAACAATATCCCACCAAGATTCTGCAGTTCGGCATGGATAGACTGCCATATTTTTTGCACTTTGGGGCATCCCCACATGTGATGAAATATGTCTGTGTTTCCTGTCCCGCATTTGGAACATGTGAATGTGCCCCCTGGAGACATCCTAGACTTAATGTGTGGGGTAATATAAGCTCTATGAAGGAGTAATAAAGACATGTCTGCATAACTACTGGAGGGGATCACCTTCCGTTGCATTAAAGTGGCATCTAAGATTTCCCCGACTGTGATGTTCTGTATATCATTAACCCATCGTGCTGGACCTGTCTTTTTGCCCTCCCATGACCATTGCTTACGCAATAGTGTGTAAATACTGCTTGTCGAGGCTATCTGCACCCTGGCGGTCCTAAGGAAGCCATCCAAAGCGTTCCTCCCTCTTTCTCCACCCCTAGTAGCTATACCTTTAAAAGTTAAGCTCCTTGCTTGAAGAAAAAGGAAGGGCTTGTTTACAAATGTTCGGAAACGTTGTGCTGCTATGTCAAATGCAAGCATGGAGAATCTATCATCTAATAGGTCAGCTGTCAAGATGCAACCCTGCCCAGCTAGCTCAATGTAAGATAAGGGTGGTTTACCTCCCATAAAGCCCGGGTTACCCAGAAAGGGCACAAAAGGAGAGACATCGCTTCTCAAATGACATAGTCTCCTGCATTTCCTCCACGTCTGTATAGTTTGCCATAAGGTGGGGTGGTTTCTTAAGTCTGCAATAAGGTCATCGTTGGCCATATGTAGTAATGCTGGTAAGGAGACCTGAGGGCTTAATTGTTGGTCTAAAAGTACGTTTGCGAAATGTGAGCTACCTCTTAACCAATCAATGGTGTATCTGAGATTTGCTGCTAGATTGTACTTTGCAATGTCTGGGAAATTGATGCCACCCTCCTCCTTTGGGACTTGTAGTTTGATTAGGCCTATACGTGTATGCTTTTTGTCTCCCCAAATAAAATTCCTAAAAGCAGTGTTTAGAGTTTTAACATCAGCACGTGTCAACAAAATAGGTAGTGTTTGGAAAATATACAATAGTTTTGGAAATATTATCATCTTAATTAAATGACATCGTCCGGAAAAAGACAAAGTAAAGTGTTTCCAGGAGTTTAGAAGGTTAAATATGGACGTAATTAGGGGTCTAATATTAATGTGGTATAAGGATGCCAAATCTGCCGGGAGGTGGACACCCAAATATTTGATAGATGATGTGCTCCATTGGAAAGGAAGTGTCGAGTTATTTAATTTCCCTTGCTCAAACAGAGCCAGGGCCTCTGATTTATTATAATTTATTTTAAAGCCTGAGCATTTGCCAAAATGATTTAGGGCCTCCATGATAATTGGTATTGCCGCATTGGGATTGGAGATGAATAGGATGGTATTGCCGCATTGGGATTGGAGATGAATAGGAGTATATCGTCGGCAAATGGCGCAATTTTGAGTGAGGTGGAGCCTACCTCTATGCCCCTGTATGTTGAAGAGTTTTGAAGAGTTCTAAGTAAAGGATCTAAAGCAAGGTTAAAAAGTAAGGTCAATAAGGGGCAGCCTGACGCGTTCCTCTCTGGATTTCAAATGTGGAAGAGAGTATACCATTTATGGCCAGCCTGGACACCGGGCTTTTATATAACAACTTTATCGCCTCACAGAACCATGGACCAAAGTTTCTAAACTCCAAGATGTCGAGGAGATAATCCCATGCAACCCTGTCAAACACTTTGTGAGCATCCAGGCTGACCACAATAGACTCTAAACAACCATGAGATTTTCCGTTAGAGATAGCTCCCAAAGCCGTCCGTATGTTGTATGTTATGGATTTACCGTGGACAAACCCAATGTGTTGAGGCAATATCAGGTTGGGGATTATTTTTTGCACTCTATTTGCTAGTATTTTAGTGAAAATTTTAAAGTCGGAGTTTAAAAGCGAGATTGGTCTATATCCTTCCACTAGTGAAGGATCTTTGCCCGTTTTGGGGAGCACTATTATGTCTGCTTCATTGAAACGGTCTGGGAGCTGCCCCGATCGAACCAACTGATTAAAGACTTCACAAAGATGTGTCCCTATACTTCCTCTCAATATTTTGTAAAATTCATTACTATATCCATCAGGGCCAGGAGATTTAGAGAGCTTCAAGGAGCTGATAGTTTGGATGACTTCTGAAGGGGATATAGGAGCATTAAGGATTTCCCTGTGTTCCTCTGTTGGAAGGGGTGCCACCTCCGTTTGCATAAAGTTTAGAATATCGTCCCCCTCTCTCTTCTCCGTTTTGTACAGGGAGCCAAAAAATGATCTAAATTCCTCTACAATCTCCTCATTCTCTGTCAAAACTCTGCCCTCTTTGGTCTGAATTTTGTGAATCCTTGTGGCCCTTCTGTATGGTTTAGTAAGAGACGCAAGTAATTTGCCAGGTTTATTGCCCCATTTAAAAATTTGTGCTTTTGGAGATCAATACTATAAGTGGCCCATTCATGAGCTAGTGAATCTGCCAATTCCTTTGCCTCGATATATTGTTTTTTCGTGAGGGGTGAATTATTAAGTTTGAAGTTTTTATATGCTAAGGTTAAAGCCCTCTGAGCTGCCAGGGTCCGCTCCTGCAACTGTTTTTTTTCTGACCTATATATGCAATTATTTGCCCTCTCAACACTGCTTTAGAAGTATCCCAGAAAAGAATTGGTGTTTCACAATGTATTTGGTTATCAGATTTGTACGTATCCCATGAGAATTATATGAATTTTTTTAAATCATCTGAGTGATATAGGTATGATGGGAACCTCCATTTCCTATGAAAATAGATTGGGTTAATTAGTTTTAGGCTGAACGTTATCGGTGCATGATCTGAGATGTGCACGTCCAGAATTTTGGTATGTGTGATTCTTTGCATGAGTGGAGGACCCAGCAACCAGTAGTCAATTCTAGCATGGGAATTATGAACATGTGAATAGTGAGAGTAATCTCTCTCAACAGGGTGTTGCACTCTCCAAACATCCAACTATCCCAGGTGATCTAAAAAAGATTGTATTAGTCTCCCCTGCGTAGGTATATGAGGAGATTGAGAATTAGATCTATCCATCTCGATGTCATGTACCTCATTAAAATCGCCACCCACAATCATATGGGAGGTGTCCCATCCTGCGATTTGTTTTAGCACATTAGCCCGAAAGAGTGGATCCGACGAATTTGGCGCATAAATATTAATTACACTGTAGGTTGTCCCCTCAACAACCAGCTTAACGCAGACAAACCTCCCTGAAGGATCTTCTAACACATCCACTATCTCATGGCCAATATTCCTGTTTATCATAATAGCAACACCCCTGTTTTTTAGTAAAAGAAGATTCTGCACATAACATAAATTTTTTGCTAGAAAACACCAGGTGGTTGCCCTTCACCCGGTGTGTCTCCTGCAAAAGTACAATATGAAAATTTTCTCGATGCAGATAACTTAAAATTTTTTTCCTTTTGACCGGGGAATTTAGGCCATTGACATTCCAGGAACACCAAAGGAGAGATGTCATAGCGGACATTTTTTGCCTGTTGATATCTACCATTAACCCACTCCAGTGCGGGAAATATGATAAGATATAACCGTTACATAATAATAGGATCCCTGCCCATCCCAGCGAGTAGGCATTAGAATCCCTGGATTGTTAATTACCTGAAGTCGAATGCAGAGACCCTCTCCCAAAAACCTCCCTCTCCCACAAAATTTGTAACTGTGTGCCTTATTCAACATTTCCCTTAAACCTGCATCCCAACGTTAGACACAGAGGTAAAAATACAGCAAAAAACAACAACATAACAAACAGATGTCAGTTGACATCACCTTATATGATTCATGGTATTGTCACTGAGTAAGCCACTCTGAATCTTGCTCATGGTGGCTGGGAAGTATCCCGGACAACCTCCAGAGCCTTCACCGGGTCGTCGAAAGCCCAGTTTTTCCCAGATTGAAGAGCAGTATCGCAGGATATTGTAGGCCGAACCTAATGTCTTTGTCAGCCAGCAACTTACACATCGGGTTGAAGGCCCTGCGTCTGGTCGTCACCATAGCCGAATAGTCCTGAAACATCAGAACTTTGTGCCCTTCGTAGGATAGGTGCGCTTTCTTCCTGTAAGCAGTGAGTAGACGAATTTTGTCTTGAAAGTCAAGGACCTTGAATATCACCGATCTGGGTCTGTCATTGTCTTTTCCCTTCTGTGGACCTACTCTATGTGCTCTCTCAACCGCCATTGAACCGGATGTTAGTTGAATGTCCAGGGCTCCCGGCAGCCACTCAGATGTTAATTTAAGCAATTCAGAGGGATGTATAGACTCAGGTAGTCCTATCAGTTTCAAGTAATTTCGTCTCGATCGGTTTTCTAAATTGTCCACTTTGGATTGAAGCTCTGTGACGACTTTCTCTTTTCCCTCTAGACATTCTGCCATTTCCCTGGTAACATCCTCCAAATCAGAGATACGTTGTTCAGCCTCATCCAGGTGGGTGCCCTGACTATTAACTTGTGATATTATAGAGTCTATTGAGGTTTGAAGAGTGGCAAATCTAGAGTCTATTTCGGGCATAAGGGTTCCATGATGGCATCTGCTATCGAATGAGAAGTCTCGCTACTGGTATCAAAGGTAGATTTAGGCGAGGATGAGTCTTGTTGGTTTCGAGAAGAGGCACGGCCTCTTTTAGTTTGTTTCCCCAAAAATTTATCCATACTCAGTGACAATGGTGAGAAGATAGAAGGCAGTGATGTCTGAGTTAAGAAACGTTACATTAGAATCTGCTATGTAGCATGTAACTCCTATAGAATATTAGTCTCTTGCTGTTTACCTTTATTTATAGAGGTTAAGTAACCTTGAAAGTCAGAGAGGACAAATATAAACTTCTAAGTTGTAAACAGATTAATGTGTCACTGAGCGAGGACTTCACCAAGTTACACTGCTGCCAAAAGGTTAATAAAGTCAATATCAACTGTCCTCTAGGTCCTGTATTGTGTCTGGTCTCCGAAGTAACCCCCTTGTGACTTCTTAGACTGATTTATTTGAGCTCTGTAGCGGGGCCACAGGGGTTAATCCTCTATCAGACAGACCTTGAGTACTTTATTGCTTCTGTCACCTCTGACAGGATGGTCAGCAACTTAAAACAATGCAGCTCACAACCAGCCTGTAGTGCAGGGATGCTGCTGAGGACTGTAAGTGGCAGGGAGATGGTGTCTGTTGTAGTTAACCCCCCCCTACTGCCACTGCACTCACCACCTCCGGTCCTAGATGCGATAATGGCCAGATCTTCAGGGCTTCACTGTTTGTTTGTTTTTTTTCTCTCCCGGTGGGTGGTCACTTGTTATCTCGGGACCTCTTATCTGTGCAAGTCCCTCTATCTTCACAGCTCGAGTGCGGCCTGTACCACGCTGCACGACGTCTCCTGCGCCTGGAGCCTCCCGAGGAGCCTGGAGAGGCAGACCCGAGAGATGAGCCCTCTGTCCAGGTATTCCCCCCACTGATTAAAGCTGTTTCTCCACTCACTAGCGGAGGGATGGCCACAGATGAGAATAGGCCAGCGGGGAGCTCTGCTAAAAAGCGGCCATTCCTTGGCTCCGCCTCCCGGAAGTCTCCTGTCTTTGCCTTTTTTTAGAGAATATTAATGATATCACGAAACCTTTTTCTCCACTCATGGTTGGGTGAAGCCATTTATTGTCAAACTGCGTTTTCTCTTTTTAAATCATAATGACAACCCAAAACATCCAAATGACCCTGGTCAAAAGTTCACATACCCTGGTGATTTTGGCCTGATAACATGCACAGAAATTGACAAAAATGGGTTTGAATGGCTACTAATGTAACATCCTCACCTATGTTTGCTTATAATCAGTGTGTGTGCATAAAAGCTGAGTGAGTTTCTGGGATCCAGACAGACTCTTGCATCTTTCATCCAGCCACTGATGTTTCTGGATTGTAAGTCATGGGGAAAGCAAAAGAATTGTCAACGGATCTACGGGTTAAGGTAGTTGAACAGGAAAGGGATACAGAAAGATATCCAAGGAATTGATATTGCCTGTCATCCGCGTTCAAACTGTGCTTAACAAATAGGAAATCAAGGACTCTGTAAAAACAAAACCACGGTCAGGTAGACCAACAAAAATTTGTCCACAACTGCCAGGAAAATTGTTCAGGATGCAAAGAAAAACCCACAAATAACCAGCTGAAATACTGGACTTTCTGAAAACTAGCCGCGTGGCTGTTTCAAGATGGAGAATAAGGAAGCACTTGAACAAAAATGGGCTGCATGGTCGAGTCGCCAGAAGAAAGCCATTACTGGGAAAAGCCACAAAGTATCTTGCCTACAATATGCAAAACAGCACAGAGACAAGCCTCAAAACTTCTGGAGAAAGGTAATTTGCAGTGATGAGACCAAAATTGAACTTGGCCACAACCATAAACGTTACATGATGAAAGGAACACCATTCTTACTGTAAAGCACGGAAGTGGATCGCTGATGTTGGGGATGTGAGCTACAAAGGCACAGGAAACTTGGTCAAAGTTGAAGGAAAGATGAACGCAGCATGTTATCGGCAAATACTGGAGGCAAATTTGCAATCATCAGCCCAGAAGCTGCGCATGGGATGTACTTGGACATTCCAACATGACAACGATCCAAAACACAAGGCCAAATCAACCTGTCATTGGGTTCACCAGAACAAAGTGAAGATTGTGGAGTGGCCATCAGTCTCCTTACCTCAATATCATTGAGCCACTCTGGGGAGATCTCAAGCGCGCAGTTCATGCTAGACAGCCCAGGAATTTACAAGAACTGGAGGCTTTTTGCCAAGAAGGGTGGGCAGCTTTACCATCTGAGAAAATAAAGAACCTCATCCACAACTGCAACCAAGGACTTCAAGCTGTCATTGATGTTGGAGGGGACAAAACACGATATTAAGAAATGGGGTATGTAAACTTTTTATCAGGGTCATTTGTATGTTTTGGGTTGTCACTATGATTTAAATAGAGAAAACACAGTAGTTTGACAATAAATGGTTTCACTCAACCACTAACCATGAGTGGAGAAAATTTTTTGGTGTTATCATTCCTATAATCTGAAAAGAGGTTAAGAAAGCAAAAATTCTTCAGAGGTATGGAAACTTTTGAGTACAACTGTATCTGTGGACTCAAATCTGTGTTAGATAAAGTAAAAGAAGAGAACATACCAAATTAAGTACCCATAGTTAATTTGTTTAAGACCCTGCGGAGTGGCTTTTTGTAACATGATTTTGTCCCAGTTACCTTCCCTCACTGACCTCATTACCTTTTCAATTCCATAATTTTAATAATATTAGTGTTCCTCCATGACTGTTTGCGTGTCGTGATATCAGTGTATCTGTTGTGTATACTATCACCTATATCCCCTAATCTACGTTTGAATTCTCTAATAGTTTTGTCAACATTCAATACTGCAGTCACAAGTGGCTTTGTATATCATCCCCCTTGTGCTGCAGTTGATGAATTTCTTGATGTTATAGGTTCTCTGTTACAGTTGGGAATAACTGTATCAGTAATGTAATGTGGGGACATGTCACACAATGGCCACACTTGTAGCATCCCTTTACCTCATCAGACAGCCATGTAGTGGCTGTGGGCTTTCTAAAGTAGCTGTGTACAAGTCTCTCATGAAGTGATCTTCCTTTTATGTGATGATTAGGGGAGATTTGGTTAGTTTAGTGCAGGGGTCGGGAACCTATGGCTCGCGAGCCAGATGTGGCTCTTTTGATGGCTGTATCTGGCTCTCAGACAATTCTGCCCGAACACCGGGTGTCTTGTCACACTGTCATGTGCATGATAGCGTGCAAACACCACTTCTGATAGGCGGCGAAATTATCCCCGCCGATCAGACAGCCACGGTTACCACAGTGTCAAAAGACAGCGTGAGCGCTCACCTGTGATTGGAGGTATAACGTTTACTTTCGGTCACTGGAGTTAGCTGATGGGATAACTGCTCCCATCATCCGATACCTGCTGCCTCTAATAACAGCGAGAGCAGGAGCGGCGGATGGGAGTATTCATCAGCCGCTCCTGCGCTGTAAATAAATAATAAAAAAAAAACCTGCCGTGGGTTCCCCAATATTTTTGATAGCCAGCCAGGCAAAACTCACAGCTGAGGGCTGCAACCCTCAGCTGTCAGCTTCAGCAAGGCTAGTTATCAAGAATAAAGGGGTCCCCACACCGTATTTATTAATTATTTAAATTAAAAAAAAAGGCTTTGGTTCCCCCTTATTTTTGACAACCAGCCTTGCTAAAGCAGACAGCTGGGGGCTGGTATTCTCAGGCTGGAAGGGGCCATGGATATTGGCCCCCCCAGCCTAAAAATAGCAGCCCGCAGCTGCCCAGAAAAGCCACATCTGTTAGATGCGCCAATTCTGGCACTTTGCCCGACTCTTCCCCCTTGCCCTGTAGCGGTGGTAAGTGGGGTGACATCAAGCCCACGGCTTAGTAATGGAGAGTTGTCTGTAAGACGCATATCCATTACTAATCCTAGGAGTTTTATGGTAAATAAAGACACCGCAAGAATAAAGTCATTTATTAGAAATAAAACAAAACACAGATTTACATTTTTTATTTAAATGCCTATTTCACCGAAGCCCTCGTTCTCCTGTAATAAAACTAAAATAAAAAAACAATATGCCTCACCTATCTGTCATTCTGTCCCGTGCCATAATCCATATCTGGGGGAAAAAACAGTTCTCAACCTGGACGGTGCCAAGATGCGACTGTCCAGGCTGAGAACCACTGGTGACTGAACTGCTGCGAGCGCAGCCTCAGAGACTGGTGGTGACGTCATCTAGGTTACCTCCGGTCAGTGAGGCTCCGTTCCCAGCCGGGCTGAACTGCTGTGACTTTGGTGAGATCCCTGTTTTCACCGTGAGAGTCTCACTGTGCAGAGGTGAGTTCACCGGGAGAAATTTCTCACAGTTAACTCACCTCTGCACTGTGAGACTTTTTCTCATTGTGCTAGTGGTGATCACCGCAGTTCAGGGGCCCGCTCGCTGCAGCTCATTCTTGACTGCTCAACATGAACGGTGGTATGATGCCACCATTCATGCTGAAGAGCACAAGTAACACAGATGGATTACAGCGTGAGACATTATGGATTCCAGTCACCCATCCCTCATCCAACTATCGTCCAGCTATAACTCCATCCATCCCTCATTCATCCCTCCAGACATCTATCCCTCATCCCTCCCTCCCTTCATTCATCATCCATCCCTCATCCACACATCTCTCATCCACACATCCATCCCTCCAACTGTCCAGCTCTATCTCCATCCATCCCTCCAGCCATCCATTCCTCATCAATCCATCCATCGCTTATCCACACATCCATCCGTCCAGTTATAACTCAATCCATCCCTCATCCATCTATCCCTCCATCCATCCATCTCTCATCCACATATCTCTCTGTTATGAATTGGTAGCTGAGGAGGACAGGAGCAAAAAACCGCCAAGGCAGCAGAACACCAGAGAGGTTGGGAACTAATGGGTTGCAGATCCCTGAACTAACCGCACAACTAGAAGCAGCCGTGGGACGTACCTACGGTGACCTAGACCCCTCGGCACAGCCGGAGAGCTAGCTACACCTAAAGATAGAAACAGGAAATCTAACTGCCCCGGAGTAGAGTCCCAAAGGAATAGGTAGCCCCCACACATATAATGGCAGTTAGACAAGACGAAATACAAACACAGGCAGAAAATAGAGTGAGCAAACGCTGGGGCCAAACACTGCCTACAGTCATGGCCAAAAGTTTTGAGAATGACACAAATATTATATTTTCACATGATCTGCTGCCCTCTGGTTTTTATGTGTGTTTGACAGATGTTTTTTTTATCACAGACAGAAATATAATAATTGCAAACATATGAGTAACAAAAGCTTATATCGACAGTTAGAATGAGTTAATGCAGCAAGTCAATATTTGCAGTGTTGACCCTACTTCTTCAGGACCTCTGCAATTCTCCCTGGCATGCTCTCAATCAACTTCTGGACCAAATCCTGACTGATAGCAGTCCATTCTTGCACAATCAATGCTTTCATTTTGTCAGAATTTTTAGGTTTTTGTTTGTCCACCCGTCTCTTGATGATTGACGACAAGTTCTCACCCCACACATGAATGGTTTCAGGATGCTTAACAGTTGGCATGAGACAAGACTGGTGGTAGCGCTCACCTTGTCTTCTCCGAATGAGACGTTTTCCTGATGTCCCAAACAATCGAAAAGGGGATTCATCACAGAAAATAACTTTACCCCAGTCCTCAGCAGTCCACTGCCTGTACCTTTTGCAGAATATCAGTCTGTCCATGATGTTTTTTCTGGAGAGAAGTGGCTTCTTTGCTGCCCTCCTTGAGACCAGGCCCTGCTCCAAGAGTCTCCGCCTCACAGTGCGTGCAGATGCACTCACACCTGCCTGCTGCCATTCCTGAGCAAGTTCTGCACTGCTGGTAGCCCGATCCCGCAGCTGAAACACTTTTAAGAGACGGTCCTGGAGCTTGCTGGTCTTTCTTGGGCGCCCTGAAGCCTTTTTGGCAACAATGGAACATCTCTCCTTGAAGTTCTTGATGATGCGATAGATTGTGGACTGAGGTGCAATCTTTCTAGCTGCGATACTCTTCCCTGTTAGGCCATTTTTGTGCATTGCAATGATGACTGCACGTGTTTCTTTAGAGATAACCATGGTTAACAGAAGAGAAACAATGATGCCAAGCACCAGCCTCCTTTTAAAGTGTCCAGTGGTGTCATTCTTACTTAATCATGACAGATTGATCTCCAGCCATGTCCTCATCAACACCCACACCTGTGTTATTGGAGCAATCACTGAAAAGAGGTTAGCTGGTCCTTTTAAGGCAGGGCTGCAATGATATTGAAATGTGTTTTGGGGGATAAAGTTCATTTTCTAGCCAAATATTGACTTTGCAAGTAATTGCTGTTAAGCTGATCACTCTTTATAACATTCTGGAGTATATGCAAATTGCCATTAGAAAAAGTGAAGCAGTAGACTTTGTAAAAATTAATATTTGTGTCATTCTCAAAACTTTTGGCCATGACTGTAGATAGGACAGGACAGAATACTATCTTCTACCCAGCAAAACCCTAGAAAAACTTCCAACACTTCTGATTTAAAAAATGCTGAGATCACATGATCTCGCCACCCGCTAAATCAGATCTCCGGTGTGAACAAGTGGCCAACCCCCAGCCACTCAAATAGCAGGGACAGAGCAATGGAACAAATAAACAGTGGCTACTGAAAAACAGAGTAGCACAGGCCCCTGGAGGGGAACCCGGCTAACCTCCCACAAAAGTGCAGACAAAAAATGGAAATAGCAAACACGATAGAAACAAGCAGAAAATATCTTATCTGAAAGTAGCAGACGAAGGCAAGACACCAGCTGACTTCCAAATGAACCAGGAAACAACAATTGATCACCGGCGAGGATCATGGGAGGCAGCTCACTTATATCAGCCCAGTCCGTCTCTCCTGATTGCCAGTCATTGCTCGAAGGTGATGGACTTCTACTATTCAACACTGGTTCAATACCCTCAGCAACCACCAGAGGGAGCCCCAACTCAGATGTCATTTCCAACATGTTCACAACATCTCTCATCCATCCCTCCATCTGTCCAGCATCATTGGTTAGCGACAGCATAACAACGTTATTAGAAAGAATTCAGAGACTTATTGTACTTTAAAAGTGTTAGTCTTACACACATATACTTGTATTTAGTTTTAAACATGGCTTTCACAGAATTACATTTTAAAATATGTGGCGTTCATGGCTCTCTCAGCCAAAAAGGTTCCCGAACCCTGGTTTGGCGCCTGTGTCGAAGTCTATAAGTAGGATGGCCCAGTGTCTATTGAGGATTTCTCGTACATGAGATGCTCCATTGTCAAATGTCGTTATGAATCTCATCACGCCCGTGTCTGATGGTTTAGGTTTCGGGTTTAGTAATTCCATTCAATTACTCCCTTTTCCTTTTATATAGGCTTTTTTAAAAATGTTTTTGGGATAGCCTCTCTAGCAATCTGTTCTTGAGTTCTCCAGCTTGGATGTCAAACGGCTTTTCGGTCTAACAGTTTCTGCAAACTCACAGGTATTGTCCCTTCGGGATACCCTTTTTAGGTGATAAGGGTGACTGCTGTTCCTGTCGAGCAAGGCATTGGTGGCTGTGTGTTTTCTTTATGTCTATGTTCTCAGCTCACCATTTAAGCTTATCTCGATCAATATGTTGAGGAATGGCAAGTAGGAAAAATCAACAGAGGTTGTATAGGCCGATATTGTGGTTGAGCTTCTTGACAAAACCCTCAAATTCACCAATTGAGCCCCTTCAGACCAACAGAATATGTCTATATAGCGTGTCTAGATATCACATCTGTTGGCTTCCTCCATGCCACCCCCCAACACAGCAGTCTTCTCCACCAGCCGAGAAAAAGGTTTGCGTACATAGGCACACATGGGCTCCCCATGGCCGTTCCCCTCAGGTGGTGATACATTTTGTGGTTAAAGGTAAAGAAATTCCTAGTTAAGCAAAAATGGAGCAATCTCAGTACGAATGAGTTGTGGGCTTGGAATTGACATCCCCTCCTACTCAGTGCTTCACGGCCTCCAATCCCATCAGGGAGTATAGATGTTGAGTCCCTCTATACCTCCATACTGCATAACAGTGCCTTGGGATCCACACTCAAGCCTTCCAGATGGCTGAGTAGGTCGGGTGTGTCACGAACATGTCTGCAATAATGTAACAAAGGGTTTAAGGACCCGGTCAAGATAAATGCCAGCCATCACTCTGACTTAAACTGCCTACCCCTGATACAATGAGTCTGACCTTTAGAGGGTCTAGACCAGTGGTTCTCAACCTTTCTAATGCCGTGACCCAGCAATACAGTTCCTCATGTTGCGGTAACCCCTAAACCAAAAAATAAGTACAGTCCTCCATGGGCACCACATAGTCCTCCATACAGTATTATGGGCCAAATATAATGCTCCATAAAGAATATTGGACCCCAAATAATGCTCCATACAGGATACTGGTCCCCATATAATGCTCCATACAAAATATGAAGCTCTCCTCTGCACTGTGCTGCGTACTGCACTGTTACGGCTCAGGAAAGGGCACTGTCGAAAGACTCCCCATTATCATCATCATTGCCTCCCCATCATCATCATCGCCTCCCCATCATCATTGCCTCACAATCATCATCATCATTGCCTGCCCATCATCATTGGCTCCCCATTATCATCATTGCCTGCCCATCATCATTGGCTCCCCATCATCATCATTGCCTCCCCATCAACATCATTGCCTGCCCATCATCATTGCCTCGCCATCATCATCATCATTGCCTGCCCATCATCATTGGCTCCCCATCATCATCGCCTCCCCCATCATCATCATCATTGGCTCCCTATCATCATCATTGCCTGCCCATCATCATTGGCTCCCCATCATCATTTCCTCCCCATCATCATCATCATTGCCTGCCCATCATCATTGGCTCCCCATCATCATCATCATTGCCTGCCCATCATCATCATTGCCTGCCAATCATCATCATTGCCTGTCCTCATCATCATCATTGCCTGCCCATCATTGGCTCCCCATCATCATCATCATTGCCTGCCCATCATCATTGGCTCTCCATCATCATCATCATTGCCTGCCCATCATCATTGGCTCCCCATCATCATTGCCTCCCCATCATCAACATCATCATTGCCTGCCCATCATCATCAATGGCTCCCCATCATCATTGCCTCCACCACCATCACTGCCTCCCCCACCACCATCACACATACAGCACCACACACAGACAGCACCGCAGCACTCTCTCACATACACACACACAGGCAGACACACACACTGATACACACAGACACATACACCTCACATCTCACCTGTCCGGCGCCCGCGCTTACTCTCTGCCACAGCCGGCCACTGAATGATGACGTCATCCAGTGGCGCTGCTGTGACAGGAAGCGCAGGTGCCCCCTGGAGCCCGGAGCTGCGGAGACACAGGGAGAGGTAAGTATTGTGCCGCCTGCTCAGGCCGGGTCCCCCCTCTCCCCGCACAGTGGGCTCACCGACCCGCCGCTCAGCTCCGGAGGGTCCCGGGCCGCTGCACTGTGCCTCCGCGCTTCTCCCACAGAGGAAGAGGAATTGCTGCTGCTGCCACGCCGCCCCCACACACGTGCCGCCTGGGGTAGACCGCCCACGCTACGCCACTGGGCTAAAGCCATCGGAAATATGTATTTTCCGATGGCTTTAAGCGACCCCTGTGTTTTGGTCGTTTGACCCCCATCGGGGTCGCGACCCACAGATTGAGAACCACTGGTCTAGCGGATCCGACCAAAAACCGTATCCGTTTTATCCGTTTTGTTATCAGTTTTTCAACGGATTACGACGAATCCGGTTTTTAAAAACGCCCCTTGGTGGCTTCCAAACGTGATTAGCTACTGAAAACCTATATATACAGTGTTTCTACAGCCCATCTTTGACATGTTGGAGAGGAGCAAGTGCAGGTTGGAGAGAAGAGCAAGTGGCTGGTGAAGATGGACGTTGTGATAGGAAACATTCTGAAGAATTTAGTGAATTTCACAGTGGAGGTGAATCGGATGAAAGCGATTGTTCTGGAGGAGAAAAAGAGACAGCAGTGCATCATGCGTCAGCGCCGATGACGTTTCTGGATCCACCCCATTACAGCCCAGAGAATGACGCGTGGGGTGTATCCTACACTCTACATGGAGCTACGAGGAAACCCTCAGAATTTTTTTGCATATGTTCGCATGAAAATGGAGAACTTTGATTTCTTGGTGGAGCGCAATGGAGACCTCATAAGAAGATCGGACACGTATTGCCGCTTCTCCATTTCACCGTCGGAGCGTCTGATGGTCACTCTTCGGTAAGCTATATTTATTTGATCTGCTTGCTTCAGAGCACACTTGTCCTGGAATGTTGTTGCTGGCAGTTTGTATACCGGCATCTGACTCAGCTTGAACAATTGGAGATACTATAAAAATATTTATTTTTATAGTATCTCCAATTGTTCAAGCTGAGTTCTTGTATGTAATGCTGTGATTTGAAACTAATTGTTATTTTTTTTTTTCACAGATTTCTAGCAACTGGAGAATCTCTTTCCTCACTCCATTTCCAGTACAGACTTGGGATTTATACCATCTCTGGAATAGTAAAGCACACATGCCGTGCATTGTGGGACTCTTTAGTTGAGGAATTTCTACCACAGCCCACAACAGAGAGTTGGCTTGAAATTGCTGACAAGTTTCTTCAAATATGTTAGTTTCCTAATTGCCTGGGCGCTGTGGACTGGAAACATATCCTGATTGTCAAGCCAGCAGGATCTGGATCAGAATACTTTAATTACAAAAAATATTTCTCCATTGTCCTCATGGCCATCGCCGAAGCGGAGTACAAATTTATTGCTGTAGATATTGGGGCCTATGGGCGCTCCAGTGACTCACAAGTCTTCAAACTGTCAGCAATGGGCCGTCAGCTGTATGGAAACACCTTCCAGTTCCCACCCCCTAGACCGCTGCCTCAAACATCTGGCCCACTTATGCCTTTTGTTTGTGTAGGGGATGAAGCCTTCCAGCTGTCAGAACACCTGATGAAACCGTACTCCAGCAGAGGATTGACACCAACCAAAAGCATTTTCAATTACCGCCTCTAAAAAATACCTTTGAATTCATTGATTAAAACCATCATTAATAGACACATAACAAAAAGACTAGGGGATACCAGGAAAAGTACATAATGATCAAAATATCTCAATGTATTACTTATTTTTTGGGGCCAAAAAATCTAGGATAACCCTAATGGGCCCTAATGAATCCCTTCCTGACTGCGGAGGTTGGCACCCTAGTTGTTGACGACATGGCACCCCCGCTCAACGTCGGTGCCCCTAATAAACCCTGTATCACCCTAAGTCCAAAAAACGGGATACACAGAAAAAACCCACACATACATATAACACCGAAAAATATCAAGGTGGAGAGACCTAATTGTCTCAAAATAAAGTGCTCAGGTGCTGTAAACTTATCTTGTGGCCTCCTTCAATAAGGAATAGTGTCAGAAAAAATTGCAGCTAATTAGGACTTATCTCGTAGAAAAAATTTCTTGCTGCAGAAAAAAGACACAATCTCTGAGAAAAAAAATGCAGCTAACTAATCACTTATCTCATAGTCAAAAATACTCATAAGCTGCTAGAATTAATCTCAGAGAAAAAACTTGCGGCCATATTGGGGACTTATCTCGTAGTAAAAAATACTAATAGGCTACAAAAAATGCAAAAATTGCAAAAAGATAGAAAAAACGTCTACAGACAATTAGAAAGCATATGAAAAATTCCATATAAAGTGGATGAAAAGAGCACTTGACAAAGACTCCCACCTGGGAAATATCAAATAATATTGCACACTGGAGCAGATAATATTAAATGGGATTAGATCAGCATTATATTATATGGGGGTTAGTGCTTGAATCTCTCATAATAACTATAGCACTAATATATATAATCTCAGCAGTTATTCAAATGGATAAGCACCTCCCCTCCCCATGATTGTATCCCCCAGCAACAATATGCATAGTTTCAGCCGCTTGAAGATTTAAGGAGACATGCATGTATCATATATAATAATACCCTTATCAGATATTTGGCTATTACTAAGATCCCATACTTTTGTGTGCAGTCAATAAGACAATACTTATCAGCCAGATATACAAACAAAACCCAAATGCACAAAAAATAATAGTTGTTACTATGCTCCCACAGTTTAGTCAAACATATAGTGTGCAATACAAAATAAGGCAATACTTATCAGCCAGATATAAGGACGAGACCCGACGCGTTTCTCCCTTCAATTTCTTTTAGGGTTCATCAGGGGTCAGAAAAGGGGTCTGTTACCCCATGGCCGACGAGGCAATGCAGTGTGCGGCGTGCTCCATGTGCGTCCAGCGCCATTATTTAGAGATACATCCAGTCACATGTTACCGGAAGTGAAGGGGTGGAGAGATGAGGTCACATGTTATAATCATGGATGCCGAATGGATCGCATCTTGCGATCCACAACCGAGTTGCGTTCAAAAATGGAACGCATCTTGCGCTCAGAAAAGAAGAAAGGCTCGGCCATGCTCAGGACCTGAGCACTTTATTTTGAGACAATTAGGTCTCTCCACCTTGATATTTTTCGGTGTTATATGTATGTGTGTGTTTTTTCTGTGTATCCCGTTTTTTGGACTTAGGGTGTTACAGGGTTTATTAGGGGCACCGACGTTGAGCGGGGGCGCCATGTCGTCAACAACTAGGGTGCCAACCTCCGCGGTCAGGAAGGGATTCATTAGGGCCCATTAGAATTATCCTAGATTTTTTGGCCCCAAAAATAAGTAATACATTACGATATTTTGATCATTATGTACTTTTCCTGGTATCCCCTAGTCTTTTTGTTATGTGTCTATTAATGATGGTTTTAATCAATGAATTAAAAGGTATTTTTTTAGGGATTTTGTGTTTTTTTTTTCTCTCTGGTGCTTTTCCTATTTTCCCTATATATATTTTTTGAGGTTTTTTTCAATTACCGCCTCACAAGAGCCAGAAGAATGGTGAAGTGCGCTTTTGGCATTCTGACAGCAAAATGGCGTGTTCTATTGACCGCTATCAACCTCAAGACTGAAACTGTGGACGAGGTTATAAAAGCTTGTGTGCTCCTGCACAATTCTGTTATCTGCAAGGAACCGATTTCCATTGAGGACAACTCGGAAGTAACCACCTTGCATGATTACCAGAACATTACCAATAGAAGTTCTGTGACTGTTTCCCAAATGAGGGACAAATTTGCCGAATACTTTATGTCCCCTGAAGGAAGACTAGACTGGCAGGATGACAGAGTTTATTAAATTGCTCTGATACCTTTGTACCTTGTGTACCCACAGTATGCCTTTGCAAACCAAAGTTGTCTACGTTGTTGTGGTTTATGTACAGTATATTACCTTTTGGCTAAAGTTGTGTCCCTGGTTGTGTATTACCCAAAGTATTTCACCTTTTAACCAAAGTTGTGTACCTTGTTTGGGATTACCTAACAATGTACACAACTTTGGGTAACAGGTGAAATACTTTGGGTATTACACAACCAGGGACACAACTTTGGCCAAAAGGTAAAATAAATATACTTTTTCCCCAAAGTTATGTACCTGGTTTTGTATACCCAATACATTTTACCTTTATTGTACCTTAGAAATAAATGACAGACAACTATTTTAATCAAACAATTTTACATTTATTGTATGAAAATGTTTAATAACATACTTTTTTTCAATGTGAAATAAGTTTTTAACATTTTTTATTCAATATTTTTTTTCTATGTCAAAAAAATTAATGAATGTTTTTTAATAAAAATTTTTTTACAACCATATAATATTTTTTTTATTTACACACCTTTACAAATTTGTGTAGTGTGGGGTGGAGATACTACTGGAGGGGCTGAGCTGGATCCCTACGATGTAACGGGGAACCTGATCCTGCGACCAGACCCGCTAAAGTCCTCAGCTAGTCTGAACGAAGACCTATAGTTGCGAGGGAGGAATCCCTACAAGATCTAGGGACTGGGTGAAAAGGTGGACACCTCCTAACAGAAATTGTAGCAGGGAAAATAAAACAGAAAACAAATACTAAGAGATCCTAAGATCAAGCAAAACTGACAGAGTAAGGCACCTAAGCACCCGGCTAGCTTAAGAGTAGATAATACAATGAAGTCCAGCAAAGCCAGAAGGGCGGAGCCAGACTAAATAGGAAAAAAAGGTCATGTGACAGCAAACTGAAACAAAATCTGACAAGAGGGTTATAACAGTACCCTCCCTTCAAAGAGGATCCTCCGGATCCCCTATGACTTAGGCTTATCCGGAAATCTCTTGTGAAACGCTCTGACAAGTCTAGACGCAGAAACATCATCCGCCCTCACCCATGAGTTATCCTCGGGTCCATAACCCTTCCAAGCGACGAGGTACTGCAAACCCCCTCTATACCGTCTAGAATTTAGGATGCGGGAAATCTCATATTGCCCGTCCTCCACCACCAGGGGAACAGTGGCCGAGACGTCTCCATCTGAGACCTCAGCTTTTTTCAAGAGAGAAACATGAAACACCGGATTAATCTTCCAGGAGGTGGGAAGCTCCAACTTAACAGCAGATTGGTTAATAACCTGAAGCACCTTAAAGGGCCCTACAAACTTGGGACCCAATTTCTTAGATGGAATCCTCAAGCGCAGATTCTTAGATGACAACCAAACCATGTCACCAATAGCAAACAAAACCTCTTGTAGTTTTCTATCAAAATACACTTTGGATCTTTTGTTAGCCTCCTGAAGATTACCACGCACATCAGTCCAAACTCTCTCCAAAACACCAGAAAAATTCTCCTCTTCAGGTACAGCCGATCCCAACTTGGAAAATGACCCAAATGACGGATGTCTCCCAGCACAACAAAAAAAAGGCGAACAACCAGCAGAAGCGGATGTATGGTTGTTAAGAGCAAACTCAGCAAGTGGCAGAAACTCAGACCACCCCTCTTGATTATCAGTCACAAAACAACGCAAAAACTGCTCAACATCCTGGTTTTTCCTTTCTGTCTGGCCATTAGACTCAGGATGATATCCGGATGAAAACGACAAATGAACTCCCAACCTGTCACAAAAAGCGCGCCAAAAACGAGCCACAAACTGAGGTCCCCTATCAGAAACAATGTCAGTAGGAACACCATGTAGTCTGACTATTTCCTCGAGAGTCTTAGCGCAGGGCAGTTTGATGAAAGGAACCAAGTGACACATCTTGCTAAAACGGTCCACGAAATGTGCTCCAGAACAACTACTCACGTGTTGCTGGATTTCAGCCACCTCCAGAGAGAGACCCTGCAGGCGTTCAGCCAAATCCCGAACCGACACCATGATGGAAAACAGAAAATCTTTCCTTAGAGATTTTTTTTTTTTTTTTTTTTCTTTGGGCTGGACTTACTGTTGAGATCTGCTACAAGCACTAAGGAAAGGTGGGAATTCTATCCCTACAATAGGACTGAGCTGGATCCCTACGATGTAACGGGGAACCTGATCCTGCGACCAGACCCGCTAAAGTCCTCAGCTAGTCTGAGCGAAGACCTATAGTTGCGAGGGAGGAATCCCTACAAGATCTAGGGACTGGGTGAAAAGGTGGACACCTCCTAACAGAAATTGTAGCAGGGAAAATAAAACAGAAAACAAATACTAAGAGATCCTAAGATCAAGCAAAACTGACAGAGTAAGGCACCTAAGCACCCGGCTAGCTTAAGAGTAGATAATACAATGAAGTCCAGCAAAGCCAGAAGGGCGGAGCCAGACTAAATAGGGAAAAAAGGTCATGTGACAGCAAACTGAAACAAAATCTGACAAGAGGGTTATAACAGATGGTGGTGGGGAAGGATCAGGTAAAAGAGGTGAAGGGGTGGAAAAAGAAATGGAATGGGTGGAGATGTGGGAGGCAGAACAGGTGGGTGGTGAAGAGGAGGATTGGGCAGGGAGTAGAGGAGCAGATGTGGTTGGGAACTGGTACGGGGAAGGAAGTTGGTACGGGGCAGGTTGCTGGAAGTGGGGAGGTTGCTGGTACTGGGGAGGTTGATGGTACTGGATAGGAGGGGGAGGAGGGACAGTGGCTGGAGGGGGGCAGGTGTGGGAGGAACAACTAAGGTGGGTGGAGGAGGTTGGGAGGTAACCTGCGCTAGAGCAGCGTGGCAAGTATGCATTACATGCATCTGCTGGCTAGGAGATAGTGTATCCATGCGCTCGGCTACAGACCGGAAAAAGCTGTGGATTGGCGAACTTCTTGCTTCTGAGTGCATGGTTTGCAGAAGTGTCTTTACCTCCAGAATGCTGAAGTTGAGCTGATTAAAGCCTGAGGCCATTTGCTCTGACAAGACTTTAAGACAGTTCTGGAAAGATGCATTAAGATGCAAGAACTCGGGCGCATAGCTCCTTTCCTGACCCCTCTGCCGCAGTCGCCCAGTAGCCACAGGTGTACTAGAGGTGTCAGCGGCAGAAGTGTGGGGTAAAGGGAAAGCTATCTCCTGACCAGTAGCTTCATGCAATGCACTCTGCCACGATGCTACAGCGCTGGTGGAGGGGACTGAGGACTCACGTGTGAGGGAAGGTTAGGAAGGTACGGATGGGTCGGGGCGGTCGAAGTGTCCCTCGGTGGCGGACTCCTGAGGGATCGCTCCAGAAGGGTCCAACGCTGCAGGCTCCCGAGTGCTGGTCATCATTCTGTGGAATAAAGACAAAAAATACAATTAATATACTGATCTTGAATGGCCTTGGCTGGAAAAAAAAAATTTGTTAGACATGTTAACATTTTTGTTTGACATGGGGTGTGTAATATTTACCTTCTGGTGACCATTGTTACCCGGAGGAACGACGGGGCTCGTGCTTACCTGTACTTGCTCCTGCATCCTCCAGATCCACTCGGGGCCCGCATCTTTGTTGAACTCCTTCTTGAAGCGATCCCTCACAGACCGCTACCGCTTCACAATTCTCTCCCCTGAAATGAGAAAGCACAAATTGGTTAGTATACAAAATCAGTGTTTCCCAAACTCCAGTTCTCACGGCCCCCACTGGTTATGTTTTCAGGATTTCCATAGTGTTGCACAAAAGGAAATCCTGAAAACATGACCCATGGGGGCCACGAGGACTGGAGTTTGGGAAACACTGTTTTACATCCAGCAACCTGAACTGTATATACTTACGGTGTTCAATCTGGGCCCGAGCATCGAGGTCCTCCCAGCGGTCCACGAGTTGTGAACAGATTTCCTCCCAGAGCCGACGGGTCACAATCAGATCAGCATGGCGGCGGTCCCCCATGTTCCACAGCGGCTCCCTTTCTCTGACCAGATGGATAAGGAGGTCCACGTCGATCCCCCCCCCTCCTCTCCGTCAGAGTCTTGAGCACGCTCTGAAGCCTGTTAAAGAAAGAGAAAAAAAAAACATTAGCCTCCAAACTACCAAGGGAAAAAAAAAAAAAAAATGTACAGTTATACTTACACGATGGAGACCGCCGCGTCGCTCAAACCGACGACCCTGGGAGGCACTGCGAGAACCTCTTGGCCGAGCACCAGATTTAGAAGACTAAAAAAAAAATAACAATGATGTGCTGGGCTGTAGGCATATGTGTTGGGTGCAGTGTGATGTCTGTACTAAATTATTTTCTATGTGTTGTGTGTAGTTTGATGTTGTGTTTCTGCGATGCATGCAGGAAACTTACGAATTGCGAGCCCACTCCGGGTATCTCTCCACCCCTTCGTTCTTCTTCTGGGAGCTCCGCTTCAGATTCTGTTTCCTGGTATAAACAAAAATTAATGCAATTAATATATCACAGAGATGGATTGTGAATTAAAAAAAATAAATAAATATTTTTTTTTACCTGCCGATGCGACGGAGGGCTCCCAGAAGAAGAAGATGTGTCCTGCTGTGGGGCTGCTGCTGCTCCTGTCAGGCGGCCTCTGCTGTGGAATAAAGAGAAAAAAAGGCCATGAATATATTGATATTGCATGGCCCTGGCTGAAAGGGTTTGTGTGATATTTACCGTCTGGCGTCTGCTGCCATAGTGTCCTGCTCCCTCCCAGGCTCCATTTCGTGGGCTGGTGCTTGTGGTGCTGCTGGTGCAGGAGTTGTCGGGCGGCTTCTGCTGTGGAATAAAGAGAAAAAAAGGCCATGAATATTTTGATATTGCATGGCCCTGGCTGAAAGGGTTTGTGTGTTGATATTTACCATCTGGTGTCTGCTGCCATAGTGACCTGCTCCCTCCCAGGCTCCTTTTCGCGGCCTGGTGCTTGTGGTGCTGCTGGTGCAGGAGTTGTCGGGCGGCTACTGCTGTGGAATAAAGAGAAAAAAAGGCCATGAATATATTGATATTGCATGGCTCTGGCTGAAAGGGTTTGTGTGTGATATTTACCATCTGGCGTCTGCTGCCATTGTGTCCTGCTCCCTCTCAGGCTCCATATCTTGGGGTGCTGGTGGTGGTGATGCTGCTGCTGCTGCTCTGTTCTCCTGTCTTCTCCTGCGGCTTGCTAACTTCTTGGCTGGCTTCATAGTTATGGCTGAGGGTCCCACTGGCATGCTTTATATATGTTTGCTGTGGGCTGGGCTACTGTGAGCATGCTCAGACCAAAAAAACGGATCCGGCGCTCATAGACTCATTGTGACAAAAAGCCGGAAATCGCCGGATCTGGCGCTTCCGACTTTTTCACCGGAGACAAAAAACGTTAGTTGCCGTTTTTTCCAGACGCTGGAATGAGACAATTATCCGGCAAAAACCGGACGCACCGCTTTAGATTTCGCCAGATCCGGTTTTAAGAAAAAATGCCAGATCGAGCCTGACGGCGAAAACGTGATGTGTGAAAGAGGCATAAGAGGTTATTTGGTCTCTGTAGGTCTGTTGCAACTCATTGAAGGCTACATTGTATAATGGAAGATACTTTTTTTGGGTGAAAGTTTGCTCAGAAAATACTTCTCTTGCCTCAACTAGCCACTGATCTGTATTGAGGCCAACAGATAAAAATAAAAATCCCACCATGCTCTTGTGGTATAACAGTAATATAGCAAAAGTACGAGTACCTGCCCACTACCAGTACAATGATTTTCACCGATTTAAATCAGAAATAGCCATAAGTGAGAAATAAAACATAACTTTTAATAATAATCAACATAAAAGTAGTGCCACCATTAAATAGCACAGACAAAATGTCCAGAAGTACAGGAATCAACTGCCTTAAGTCTTCCCTGTTGATAAAAAGTTTATATGATAGATGTGATTACCCCTGCAATATGGGTGCCATAAACTGTGGACAAAATAATTATTCTTATAAGTGAGTGTATGGGATAATATATTACAGGTCCTATTGGTTCAAGTTGGTCTATATACTGCAGAGGTATGACAGTGGTCAGACAGAACCACCCTAACGACAAGAGGACATGTCCTTTTCAATAATAACATGCATATAATCAGAATAACATGATCAAGATACAGAATATCAATTGACGGTTGAGACCAAAAAATGGAATTCTTTCACCCATCCTGAAGTCCTTTAGTGTGGATAGGGAATAGCTGTGTGCCCCAATATGGTCCACTGGCCTGTAAGTTCAAGGGATGCCAGTTAGCCCTATAGGTCCCAATGACAGCTCACTCTGTATCTGCCCCAAAACCCTGTGTTGGAGGCCCTGCACTCTCCCTTGGGTGTACCGACACGTTTAGTCCAAGCAACTCAGGGAACAGACTTGTCTAAGGCCTCTTTCACACATCCATTTTTTTGTGTCAGGCATAATCCGTCGAACACCTGAAGGGACGGATCCGGCGCTGAAATGAAAAAACTGATGCAACGGATCCGTTTTTTTGCTGGATCAGACCTGAACTTTTGAACCCGGAAAAAGAGGGTTTTGGATATCCGGAGACAGTGGAAAATGTAGTAGTAGTAGTAGTAGTAGTAGTAGCAGTAGTAGTAGTTTTCCAGAATCCGGATCAGACTTTTGTCAGGTTGCACAAAAGACTGATCCGGTTCCATTGAATTGTATTATTTCCGGCCGCCTAATGCGCCGCTTCAGGCACTATCAGGCGTGTCCGGCAAACAAAAAAACGTTGCATGCACCGTTTTGTCCGGCCGCCAGAATGTACATTTCCGCCGGATCCGGACAAAAACGGATACAATGCAATGACATCAGGCATGATCCGGCGCTAATGAAAGTTAATGGTAAAAAAAAAAACCATCCGGTACCGGATCCGTTTTTTTAACAACACGCCGGATCGTGCCTGAAGTCAAAAAACGGATGTGTGAAAGAGGCCTAAGGTTTTCAGTTAATAAAGTGCTAGGTGCATACAAAATGCAGAACCCTCCACTCGCTGTCCTGTTCTGTAGAGAGAAAGTTCCTGGATAAGGGGTAGGTATATATGCAGGTGATGATTCATTAGTATAATGAGAAGTCTGAATACATGTGGGGATTGCCTGTTTGTTAAGAAATCCCCACATGTATTCAGGCTGTCTAGCAGCCGCAAATCATGCAGCTGCGGCGACGCACACTAAATCTCCGAGCACGCCCAAAATACTTGGAGAACACCAGTGAATGCTCAGAAAACTCGTAATGAGCAGACTCGCTCATCACTAGTCACGCAGTCTCTGTGTTGGAAGGTCCTGGAAGAGAACAGGGTTTCCTGGAGAGCACATAGAAGAGGTCATGTGCCTGCAGAGTCTGTGATGGCTACCTGAGTTGGGGAAAAGTTAACGTCCTGAGGGTCTGGAACTGACAGGACTGAATTTGGTGAACAAGTCATAGTACGGGTCAGTGATCCCAGTAAGGCAGCTTCCCTGGTAGTCAGGACTGACAAGAAGTCAGCGTGTGGAGCTGAGTTCCTGTAAGTGAAATGGACTGTATGCTTTTTATGCTGTGTAAATAAACCGGAAGGACTGTTTGAGTGGAAAACCGTTCCTGTGTGCCTTAATCCCGCTGCCAAGTAAGTGTAACCAACACATACAGTGAGCGCTATCTTACAGTATATACAGTGGGGAAAATAAGTATTTGATACACTGCCGATTTTGCAAGTTTTCCCACCTACAATGAATGGAGAGGTCTTTAATTTTTATTGTAAGTACAGTACACCTTTGAGAGACAGCATCTAAAAAAAATTCCAGAAAATCACATTGTATGATTTTTACATAATGAATTTGCTTTTTTTTGCATGAAATAAGTGTTTAATACAATAGAAAAACAGAAATATTTGACACCGGAACTTTTGTTTGCAGTTTCAGAGGTCAGACGTTTCCTGTCATTCTTGACCAAGTTTGCACACACTACAGCAACGATTTTGGCCCACTTCTCCATGCCGATCTTCTCCAGATCTTTCAGGTTGTGTGGCTGTCGCTGGGCAACATTGTGTTTCGGCTCCCTTCAAAGATTTTCTATTGGGTTCAGGTCTGGAGACTGGCTAGGCCACACCAGGACCTTGAAATGCTGCTTACGGCGCTACTCCTAAGGTGCCCTGGCTGTGTGTTTTGGGTCATTGTCATGCTGGAAGACCTAGCCACGACCCATCTTCAATGCTCTCATGAGGGAAGAAGGTTGTTGGCTAAAATCTCACGAGGCATGAGACCCCATCCATCTTCCCTTCAATACGGTGGAGTCATCCTGTCCCCTTTGCAGAAAAACACCTCCAAAATGTTTCCCCTACCTTGCTTCACGGTTGGGACAGTATTTTTAGGGTTGTACTCATTCTTCTTCTTCCTCCAAATACAGCGAGTGGAGTTGATACCAGGAAGTTCTATTTTGGTCTTATCTGATCACATGACCTTCTCCCATGCCTCCTCTGGGTCATTGGCGAATTTCAAATGGGCCTGGACATGTGCTGGGGTGAGCAGGGGAACGTTACCTGCCCTGCAAGATTTTAATCCATGACCGAGTAGTGTGTTACTAACAGTAATGTTTGAGACTGTGAACTCCGCTGTCTTCAGGTCATTGACCAGGTCCTCCAGTATAGTTCTGGACTGATTCCTGACCTTTCTCAGAATCCTACTTACCTCAAGAGGCGAGATCTTGCATGGAGCCCCAGACCGAGAAAGATTGACAGTCATCTGGTGTTTCTTCCATTTTCTAATAACTGAGCCAACAGTTGTGCCTTCTCACCAAGCTGCTTGCCTTTTGTCCGGTAGCCCATTACAGCCTTGTGCAGGTCTACAATTTTGTCCCTGGTGTCCTTAGACAGTTATTTGATCTTGGCCATGGTGAAGAAGTTGGAATGTGATTGAGTGTGTGAACAGTTGTCTTTTATACAGTTCAAACAGGTGCAATGAATACAGTTAATGAGTACAGAGTTGGAGTGCTTCTTAAAGATAAACTAACAGGTCGGTGAGAGCTAGAATTCTCGCTGGTTGATAGAGAATCACATACTTGTTTCATGCAATAAAATGCTATTTAACCCCTTTCTGTCATCTGACGTACTATCCCGTCCATGTGCCCTGGGACTAAATTACCAAGGACGGGATAGTGCGTCATAGTAGATTGGCCACGCTCATGGGGGGAGCGTGGCCGATCGCAGCCGAGTGTCAGCTGATTCTCACAGCTGACACCGGGCACTAAGTGCCAGGAGCAGCCACGGACCGCTCCCTGCATTTTAATCCCAGGCATACTGCGATCAAACATGATTGCAGTGTTTCTGTGGTGGCATAGGGGCTAACAGCTCCTCTGCTTTTGGATCGGAGACTCCGCGGCTTGCCGCAGGGTCCCGATCGCTGCATGGAGACGCGATGTTGATTTTATTTTTTGCAATAAAAACTGTTTTAGTGTGTGACAGCTGCCAAACATAAAAAAAACCCTATAAATAATAAATCAAACCCCCCTTGATCACCACCTTAGTTAGAGAAAAATAATAAAATGTATTTATTTCTATTTATTTCCATTTTCCCGTTAGGGTTGGGGCTAAAGTTAGTGTTAGGGTTGGGGTTAGGGTTGGGATTAGGGTTAGGTTTGTGATTAGGGTTGGGATTAGGGTTAGGGGTGTGTGGGGTTAGGGTTGGAGTTAGAATTGGGGAATTTCCACTGTTTAGGCACATATGGGGTATCAGCGTACTCAGGACAAATTGGACAACAACTTTTGGGGTCCAATTTCTCCTCCTACCCTTTGGAAAATAAAAAATTGGGGACTAAAAGATCATGTTTGTGGAAAGAATGTTTTTTTTTCATGGCTCTACGTTATAAACTTTTGTGAAGCTCTTGGGGGTTCAAAGTGCTCACCACACATCTAGATATGTTCCTTAGGGGGTATAGTTTCCAAAATGGTGTCACTTGTGGGGGTTTTCCACAGTTAAGGTACATCAGGGGCTCTCCAAACGCGACATGGCGTCTGATCGCAATTGCAGCCAATTTTGGTTTGAAAAAGTCAAACACCGCTCCTTCCCTTCCGAGCCCTGCCATGCGCCCAAACTGTGGTTTTCCCCCACATGTGGGATATTGGCGTACTCAAGAGAAAGTGCACAACAACGTTTTCTGTCAATTTTCTCCTTTTACCCTTGTGAAAATAAAGAAATTGTTGGTAAAGGATCATTTTTGTGACTAAAAAGTTAATGTTCATTTTTTTTTCTTCCACATTCCAAAAATTCCTGTGAAGCACCTGAAGGATTAATAAACTTCTTAAATGTTGTTTTGAGTACCTTGAGGGGTGCAGTTTTTAGAATGGTGTCACTTTGGGGTATTTTCTGCCATATAGACCCCTCAAAGTGACTTCAAATGTGAGGTGGTCCCTAAAAAAAAAAATGGTTTTGCAAATGTTGTAAAAATGAGAAATCGCTGGTCAACTTTTAACCCTTATAACTTCTTAAGAAAAAAAATTTTGTTTCCAAAATTGTGCTGATGTAAAGTAGATATGTGGGAAATGTTATTTAGTAAATATTTTGAGACATTTTTCTCTGTTTTAGGGAATAAAACTTTTCACAATATTTCCATTTTTTTCATAAATAAATGCAAGTCATATCGAAGAAATTTTGCCACCAACATGAAGTACAATATGTCATGAGAATCGCCAAGATCCGTTGAAGAGTTCCAGAGTTATAACCTCAAAGGGACAGTGGTCAGAATTGTAAAAATTGGCCTGGTCATTAACATGCAAACCACTCTTGGGGGTTAAGGGGCTAATTATGTAAAAATCATACATTGTGATTTTCTGGTTTTTATTTTTAGATTTTGTCTCTCAAAGCTGAAGTGTACCCATGATAAAATTACAGACCTCTCCATTCTTTGTAGGTGGGAAAACCTGCAAAATTGGAAGTGTATCAAATACTTATTTTCCCCACTGTATATAGCAATTGCTTACCCATAGCTAGCAAAATATCGCCTCAGTCATTATCTATCAACAACATGATTCTGTATGTGAAAGATCATTCTGCTCCTGTCAGTATACAGTATGTAGCCCTGTTTAATCAGGCAAATAAATGAGGGTCGATCAACTTGTATATAGTTGATCGGCGCACGATAACATTAGGCTATACAGTCAAAAGGTGGCACCAAATTTATCACAACATGAGACACTTAATTGGCACATTAGATAATTTTATTAAATCTTCTACAAGATGCCTTTACATAATAAAGGACTTTTAGCATTTCTTGACATACAAAGGCTGTCAGGCAGTTCACCGAGAATTTTCGGAGTTGTAGAATTACAGCAGCTGGAGTGCCAATGGTTGCTAATTCCTGATATAAATCATTGTTCAGATCAACAAGGCATCCTGTAAGTGGATGAAACCATGATGGCTAGAGAGAAGTTCCTGGAAGACCTCTTTTCAAATAAAATATTCCAGCAATTCTGAGGTCAAGGCGTGGTTATGTTTCTGCCTGCTGCTAAATTCTCAGTAAACCCATTCTGTGATTCACAAACGTGGTCAATGTCTCTTCCTCCCCTGTGAAAATATGCAGGAATACTGGATATTAAATGTATTGTAATGGGTTGTGAATATAAAATAAAAAGGTCAAATAAGGCTATGGTACACTGCCCTTTTACACTGGGTGTTGTCCATATACACAAAACTGTGGCTGATTGCAGTTATCGTATACTTTATTCAGTGTATAAAGTACACTAATTGTTCCTTGAAAATATGTTCACAAGTCACTTAAGCATGAGTCACTTGCAGACTGTGGGAAGGGATGACTAACCATTTGTGAGATGTATGATCTACACGCAATAAAACTGTGTGCAAATATATATATATAGTGAAAGGACAAGTGGCCAGGGAATACTATATGTCTACTCATGTGTTACGCCGGCCACTCGCACACGCCTTTTAAGCTCGGCTTCACCCGGTACTTGACCATTGCTCTGAGCTGCCTTGTATTTCACATCTTGCTCTACTGTTTGAGTCATAGAGGGGCGCAGCTGAACTCTACAGGAATTTGTATCCATCCTGTCCTACCGAGATCTTCACCAGCCTATCACCTGCCAGAAGATGATATATCATGCGACTCCATCCTCCATTGCTTGCCTGAACTTAGATTCTAGCAGCTTTAGTCTCTAGCTTCCTGTATTGGTGTTTTTCTATTTTTTCTTACCTGTTTTTTGACCCGGCTTGCCTTCTTGTCTATCCTGATCTCTCCACTCCTGACTATGCTTCTGTCTTGCCCATCTGTACTCTGTACCCGAGTTTTCGGACCTTTGATCAGTTGCAGCAGTCCCGGGGAATTCCCTGGACTGGTACCTTGCCCAGCCTATCCTCACCATCAGAGGCTCTACTGAATACCCGGTAGACACAGTTCATGCCCCTACCAGGGTAAGCCGTGGCACAGTGGATCCACCTGCAGCAGCGTTACAGTAAGTTCAGGTCGACCCCGCTGACAAATCAGGATCCAGGGACCCCAAGTCTAGTGTACAAGTACTGTACGAGAAGCTTTTCTCTCAACGTGAGCATCAGGACCAGCTGATGCAGGCCATCAATGTGGTGGCAACCCAGCTGCAGGATCTGTCTAACGCTATGTCCTCCTTGTCTCCTGCTTCTACATTGTCTGTCCAACTCTTTCCTGAACAGTCAGCCTCTTTGAGGGAACCGTCTAATACTCCAGTTTCGGGTGGAACTGCTAAGATTCAGCTTCCACATCCCGCTACGATGTACAGTCATGGCCAAAAGTTTTGAGAATGACACAAATATATTTTCACATGATCTGCTGCCCTCTGGTTTTTATGTGTGTTTGACAGATGTTTTTATCACATACAGAAATATAATTGCAAACATATGAGTAACAAAAGCTTATATTGACAGTTAGAATGAGTTAATGCAGCAAATCAATATTTGCAGTGTTGACCCTTCTTCTTCAGTACCTCTGCAATTCTCCCTGGCATGCTCTCAATCAACTTCTGGACCAAATTCTGACTGATAGCAGTCCATTCTTGCACAATCAATGCTTTCATTTTGTCAGAATTTTTAGGTTTTTGTTTGTCCACCCGTCTCTTCATGATTGACCACAAGTTCTCAATAGGATTAAGATCTGGGTGGTTTCCAGGCCATGGACCCAAAATCGCTATGTTTTGTTCCCCGAGCCATTTAGTTATCACCTTTGCTTTATGGCAAGGTGCTCCATCATGCTGGAAAAGGCATTGTTGATCGCCAAACTGCTCTTGGAGGGTTGGGAGAAGTTGCTCTTGGAGGACATTCTGGTACCATTCTTTATTCATGGCTGTGTTTTTAGGCAAGACTGTGAGAGAGCTGATTCCCTTGGCTGAGAAGCAACCCCACACATGAATGGTTTCAGGATGCTTAACAGTTGGCATGAGACAAGACTGGTGGTAGCGCTCACCTTGTCTTCTCCGAATGAGACGTTTTCCTGATGTCCCAAACAATCGAAAAGGGGATTCATCAGAGAAAATAACTTTACCCCAGTCCTCAGCAGTCCACTGCCTGTACCTTTTGCAGAATATCAGTCTGTCCATGATGTTTTTTCTGGAGAGAAGTGGCTTCTTTGCCGCCCTCCTTGAGACCAGGCCCTGCTCCAAGAGTCTCCGCCTCACAGTGCGTGCAGATGCACTCACACCTGCCTGCTGCCATTCCTGAGCAAGCTCTGCACTGCTGGTAGCCCGATCCCGCAGCTGAAACACTTTTAAGAGACGGTCCTGGCGCTTGCTGGTCTTTCTTGGGCACCCTGGAGCCTTTTTGGCAACAATGGAACCTCTCTCCTTGAAGTTCTTGATGATGCGATAGATTGTTGACTGAGGTGCAATCTTTGTAGCTGCGATACTCTTCCCTGTTAGGCCATTTTTGTGCATTGCAATGATGACTGCACGTGTTTCTTTAGAGATAACCATGGTTAACAGAAGAGAAACAATGATGCCAAGCACCAGCCTCCTTTTAAAGTGTCCAGTGGTGTCATTCTTACTTAATCATGACAGATTAATCTCCAGCCATGTCCTCATCAACACCCACACCTGTGTTAATGGAGCAATCACTGAAAAGAGGTTAGCTGGTCCTTTTAAGGAAGGGCTGCAATGATGTTGAAATGTGTTTTGGGGGATAAAGTTCATTTTCTAGCCAAATATTGACTTTGCAAGTAATTGCTGTTAAGCTGATCACTCTTTATAACATTCTGGAGTATATGCAAATTGCCATTAGAAAAAGTGAAGCAGTAGAATTTGTAAAAATTAATATTTGTGTCATTCTCAAAATTTTTGGCCATGACTGTAGACCACAAGCAGAGCCGCTGCTTCAATAATCAGTGTCAGATACATTTCAAACTCCAGACTCGTCTCTTTCCTTCAGAACAGACCAATATAGTGTTTGTTATCTCTCCGCTGTCTGGGCAAGCCCTTTCCTGGGCAAATCCAATCTGGGAGCGTGGAGGTATGGAGACCTGCGATGTTGGGAGGTTACTGGAAATTATTCTTAGTGATATTAAAAGCTCCATGCCGCACCTCCATAGATACTTTGTCACTGTTATCTCGAAGGCAGAGGAGGATAACGTGGACCAGTATGCCTTACGCTTTGCTATCTTGGTGACAGAACTGGTTTGGAACCAAGAAGCCCTGGTGGCAACCTTCTGGCAGAGCCTGTCTGGTCGGATTAAAGATGAATTGGCAGGCAGAGTTCTATCATCCTCACGAGATGCCTGTCACGATTCATTATGGGATTCGTGGTAGCTCTGGTATTGCTGTAATTTAAATGTTTTTTCTTTTTGGTCCAGCAAGAGTTAATGTCTTTCTCTTGCTGGCATCTTCATTTAGGCTGGTCAGCTGATATTGGTTGTTAACCACTCCCACCATCCTTTAAATAGTCACATGACCTATCAGCTGATCGTTGGTAATAGTTATTCTTTGCAGACCACCTGGAGTGAGGAACTCTAATCTGTCAGTGGTTTAGCTGACAGTTTCATTCCACTGCTTCTCGTGTTTCCATGTGCAAATGAGAATAATGATGATCCCGCTACACTGTGACATCCCTTCAGATATTTGTAGACCACTATTAAGTCTACTCTTAGCCTTTTTTGCAAGCTTAACACTCCCAGATCCTTTAACCGTTCCTCATAGGACATACTTTGCAGTATGCTTACCATCCTGGTAGCTCTTCTTTGAACTTGCTCCAGTTTTTCAATGTCTTTTGTTTTAAAATGTGTTGCCCAGAGCTGGAGACAGTATTCCAGATGATGCCTTTACCAAGGAGGAATAGAGGGGGATAATTACTTCACGTGATCTAGACTCTATGCTTCTCTTAATACATCCTTGTTAAAATACCATTCTATTAGTCACTGCCCATTCTTCAAGCTTATCTACTGTAGATCTTTCTGAATCCTTTCTCTGTCTTCTCTAGTGTTAGCTATCCCTCCTAGCTTGTTAGCTATCCCTCCTAGCTTTGCATGGTCTGAAAATTTGTGAAGTTTACCTTCAGTTCCCTTATCTAGATCATTTATAAAAGTGCTGAACAAGACTTGGGACAGGACAAAGACTTGTGGTACTCCACTTGAAACACTTTTCCAACTGGATGTGCAACCATTTACCACTCTTGGAGTATGATCACTGAGCCAGTTATGAATCCATCTAATCATAGTTTTGTCAACCCCATACTTGGTAATCTTTTTCAATAAGGATAGTGTGAGATACTTTATTAAATGCTTTGCTGAAGTAGAGATATGATATATCTACCACATTTCCCTGATCTACCCAGTCAGTGATGCCATCATAGTAGGAAATTAGATTAGTCTAGCATGACTTGTTTGCTACAAACCCATGCTGGCTCTGGTTAATTACTGTATTCTTATCCAAGTACTTATATAAATGATGTTTAATAATTTGTTCACATATCTTTTCTGGTATAGAAGTAAGGCTCACTGCCTGTAATTTCCTGGCTCCGTCTTTCCTTTTTTTGAAGATAGGGACAACATTTACCCTTCTCCAATCTTCTGGAACTTCTCCTGTTTTCCAAGATTTTTCAAAGATTCTGGCTAGTGGTTCTGCAATTTCTGCTGCTAACTTTCAGTACCCTAGGATGCAGGGCCGGCGTCAGCACCCGGCATACTCGGGCAAGTGCCGGGGCCCTGAGCAGGCAGGGGGGCCCACTCGCCGTCGGGCACCTCGGCGCCTGTTAGCAGTGCCAGCGCCGCCACTGGACCCCCCCCTCCCTCTTGCCCAGGGCCCCGGCAGCATCCGGCGCAATACTTGCCTCTCCCCGTGCCTCCGATGCCGCAGCTTCGGGCTCCAGGGGGCGCCTGCGCTTCCTCTCAGCAGCGCCGTTGAATGACGTCATCATTCATCGGCCGGCTGTGGCAGAGAGAGCGGGGACGCCAGACATGTGAGATGTGAGGAGTGTGTCTGTGTGTGTGTGACAGTGCTGCGGTGCTGTCTGTGTGTGGTGCTGTATGTATGATGGTGGTGGGGGGAGGCAGTGATGGTGGTGAGGAGGCAATGAAGATGATGGGGAGGCAATGATGATGATGGGGAGGCAATAATGATGATGGGGAGGCATTGATAATGGGGAGGCAATGATGATGATGGGGAGACAATGATGATCATGATGATAATGGGGAGGCAATAATGATGATAATGGGGAGTCTTTCCACAGCGCCCTTTCCTGAGCCATAACAGTGCAGAACGCA
>JARQOD010000004.1:354000392-354113825 GCA_033576555.1 Oophaga sylvatica
TGGCTAGGCCACACCAGGACCTTGAAATGCTGCTTACGGCGCTACTCCTAAGGTGCCCTGGCTGTGTGTTTTGGGTCATTGTCATGCTGGAAGACCTAGCCACGACCCATCTTCAATGCTCTCATGAGGGAAGAAGGTTGTTGGCTAAAATCTCACGAGGCATGAGACCCCATCCATCTTCCCTTCAATACGGTGGAGTCATCCTGTCCCCTTTGCAGAAAAACACCTCCAAAATGTTTCCCCTACCTTGCTTCACGGTTGGGACAGTATTTTTAGGGTTGTACTCATTCTTCTTCTTCCTCCAAATACAGCGAGTGGAGTTGATACCAGGAAGTTCTATTTTGGTCTTATCTGATCACATGACCTTCTCCCATGCCTCCTCTGGGTCATTGGCGAATTTCAAATGGGCCTGGACATGTGCTGGGGTGAGCAGGGGAACGTTACCTGCCCTGCAAGATTTTAATCCATGACCGAGTAGTGTGTTACTAACAGTAATGTTTGAGACTGTGAACTCCGCTGTCTTCAGGTCATTGACCAGGTCCTCCAGTATAGTTCTGGACTGATTCCTGACCTTTCTCAGAATCCTACTTACCTCAAGAGGCGAGATCTTGCATGGAGCCCCAGACCGAGAAAGATTGACAGTCATCTGGTGTTTCTTCCATTTTCTAATAACTGAGCCAACAGTTGTGCCTTCTCACCAAGCTGCTTGCCTTTTGTCCGGTAGCCCATTACAGCCTTGTGCAGGTCTACAATTTTGTCCCTGGTGTCCTTAGACAGTTATTTGATCTTGGCCATGGTGAAGAAGTTGGAATGTGATTGAGTGTGTGAACAGTTGTCTTTTATACAGTTCAAACAGGTGCAATGAATACAGTTAATGAGTACAGAGTTGGAGTGCTTCTTAAAGATAAACTAACAGGTCGGTGAGAGCTAGAATTCTCGCTGGTTGATAGAGAATCACATACTTGTTTCATGCAATAAAATGCTATTTAACCCCTTTCTGTCATCTGACGTACTATCCCGTCCATGTGCCCTGGGACTAAATTACCAAGGACGGGATAGTGCGTCATAGTAGATTGGCCACGCTCATGGGGGGAGCGTGGCCGATCGCAGCCGAGTGTCAGCTGATTCTCACAGCTGACACCGGGCACTAAGTGCCAGGAGCAGCCACGGACCGCTCCCTGCATTTTAATCCCAGGCATACTGCGATCAAACATGATTGCAGTGTTTCTGTGGTGGCATAGGGGCTAACAGCTCCTCTGCTTTTGGATCGGAGACTCCGCGGCTTGCCGCAGGGTCCCGATCGCTGCATGGAGACGCGATGTTGATTTTATTTTTTGCAATAAAAACTGTTTTAGTGTGTGACAGCTGCCAAACATAAAAAAAACCCTATAAATAATAAATCAAACCCCCCTTGATCACCACCTTAGTTAGAGAAAAATAATAAAATGTATTTATTTCTATTTATTTCCATTTTCCCGTTAGGGTTGGGGCTAAAGTTAGTGTTAGGGTTGGGGTTAGGGTTGGGATTAGGGTTAGGTTTGTGATTAGGGTTGGGATTAGGGTTAGGGGTGTGTTGGGGTTAGGGTTGGAGTTAGAATTGGGGAATTTCCACTGTTTAGGCACATATGGGGTATCAGCGTACTCAGGACAAATTGGACAACAACTTTTGGGGTCCAATTTCTCCTCCTACCCTTTGGAAAATAAAAAATTGGGGACTAAAAGATCATGTTTGTGGAAAGAATGTTTTTTTTTCATGGCTCTACGTTATAAACTTTTGTGAAGCTCTTGGGGGTTCAAAGTGCTCACCACACATCTAGATATGTTCCTTAGGGGGTATAGTTTCCAAAATGGTGTCACTTGTGGGGGTTTTTCCACAGTTAAGGTACATCAGGGGCTCTCCAAACGCGACATGGCGTCTGATCGCAATTGCAGCCAATTTTGGTTTGAAAAAGTCAAACACCGCTCCTTCCCTTCCGAGCCCTGCCATGCGCCCAAACTGTGGTTTTCCCCCACATGTGGGATATTGGCGTACTCAAGAGAAAGTGCACAACAACGTTTTCTGTCAATTTTCTCCTTTTACCCTTGTGAAAATAAAGAAATTGTTGGTAAAGGATCATTTTTGTGACTAAAAAGTTAATGTTCATTTTTTTTTCTTCCACATTCCAAAAATTCCTGTGAAGCACCTGAAGGATTAATAAACTTCTTAAATGTTGTTTTGAGTACCTTGAGGGGTGCAGTTTTTAGAATGGTGTCACTTTGGGGTATTTTCTGCCATATAGACCCCTCAAAGTGACTTCAAATGTGAGGTGGTCCCTAAAAAAAAAAATGGTTTTGCAAATGTTGTAAAAATGAGAAATCGCTGGTCAACTTTTAACCCTTATAACTTCTTAAGAAAAAAAATTTTGTTTCCAAAATTGTGCTGATGTAAAGTAGATATGTGGGAAATGTTATTTAGTAAATATTTTGAGACATTTTTCTCTGTTTTGAGGGAATAAAACTTTTCACAATATTTCCATTTTTTTCATAAATAAATGCAAGTCATATCGAAGAAATTTTGCCACCAACATGAAGTACAATATGTCATGAGAATCGCCAAGATCCGTTGAAGAGTTCCAGAGTTATAACCTCAAAGGGACAGTGGTCAGAATTGTAAAAATTGGCCTGGTCATTAACATGCAAACCACTCTTGGGGGTTAAGGGGCTAATTATGTAAAAATCATACATTGTGATTTTCTGGTTTTTATTTTTAGATTTTGTCTCTCAAAGCTGAAGTGTACCCATGATAAAAATTACAGACCTCTCCATTCTTTGTAGGTGGGAAAACCTGCAAAATTGGAAGTGTATCAAATACTTATTTTCCCCACTGTATATAGCAATTGCTTACCCATAGCTAGCAAAATATCGCCTCAGTCATTATCTATCAACAACATGATTCTGTATGTGAAAGATCATTCTGCTCCTGTCAGTATACAGTATGTAGCCCTGTTTAATCAGGCAAATAAATGAGGGTCGATCAACTTGTATATAGTTGATCGGCGCACGATAACATTAGGCTATACAGTCAAAAGGTGGCACCAAATTTATCACAACATGAGACACTTAATTGGCACATTAGATAATTTTATTAAATCTTCTACAAGATGCCTTTACATAATAAAGGACTTTTAGCATTTCTTGACATACAAAGGCTGTCAGGCAGTTCACCGAGAATTTTCGGAGTTGTAGAATTACAGCAGCTGGAGTGCCAATGGTTGCTAATTCCTGATATAAATCATTGTTCAGATCAACAAGGCATCCTGTAAGTGGATGAAACCATGATGGCTAGAGAGAAGTTCCTGGAAGACCTCTTTTCAAATAAAATATTCCAGCAATTCTGAGGTCAAGGCGTGGTTATGTTTCTGCCTGCTGCTAAATTCTCAGTAAACCCATTCTGTGATTCACAAACGTGGTCAATGTCTCTTCCTCCCCTGTGAAAATATGCAGGAATACTGGATATTAAATGTATTGTAATGGGTTGTGAATATAAAATAAAAAGGTCAAATAAGGCTATGGTACACTGCCCTTTTACACTGGGTGTTGTCCATATACACAAAACTGTGGCTGATTGCAGTTATCGTATACTTTATTCAGTGTATAAAGTACACTAATTGTTCCTTGAAAATATGTTCACAAGTCACTTAAGCATGAGTCACTTGCAGACTGTGGGAAGGGATGACTAACCATTTGTGAGCATGTATGATCTACACGCAATAAAACTGTGTGCAAATATATATATATAGTGAAAGGACAAGTGGCCAGGGAATACTATATGTCTACTCATGTGTTACGCCGGCCACTCGCACACGCCTTTTAAGCTCGGCTTCACCCGGTACTTGACCATTGCTCTGAGCTGCCTTGTATTTCACATCTTGCTCTACTGTTTGAGTCATAGAGGGGCGCAGCTGAACTCTACAGGAATTTGTATCCATCCTGTCCTACCGAGATCTTCACCAGCCTATCACCTGCCAGAAGATGATATATCATGCGACTCCATCCTCCATTGCTTGCCTGAACTTAGATTCTAGCAGCTTTAGTCTCTAGCTTCCTGTATTGGTGTTTTTCTATTTTTTCTTACCTGTTTTTTGACCCGGCTTGCCTTCTTGTCTATCCTGATCTCTCCACTCCTGACTATGCTTCTGTCTTGCCCATCTGTACTCTGTACCCGAGTTTTCGGACCTTTGATCAGTTGCAGCAGTCCCGGGGAATTCCCTGGACTGGTACCTTGCCCAGCCTATCCTCACCATCAGAGGCTCTACTGAATACCCGGTAGACACAGTTCATGCCCCTACCAGGGTAAGCCGTGGCACAGTGGATCCACCTGCAGCAGCGTTACAGTAAGTTCAGGTCGACCCCGCTGACAAATCAGGATCCAGGGACCCCAAGTCTAGTGTACAAGTACTGTACGAGAAGCTTTTCTCTCAACGTGAGCATCAGGACCAGCTGATGCAGGCCATCAATGTGGTGGCAACCCAGCTGCAGGATCTGTCTAACGCTATGTCCTCCTTGTCTCCTGCTTCTACATTGTCTGTCCAACTCTTTCCTGAACAGTCAGCCTCTTTGAGGGAACCGTCTAATACTCCAGTTTCGGGTGGAACTGCTAAGATTCAGCTTCCACATCCCGCTACGATGTACAGTCATGGCCAAAAGTTTTGAGAATGACACAAATATATTTTCACATGATCTGCTGCCCTCTGGTTTTTATGTGTGTTTGACAGATGTTTTTATCACATACAGAAATATAATTGCAAACATATGAGTAACAAAAGCTTATATTGACAGTTAGAATGAGTTAATGCAGCAAATCAATATTTGCAGTGTTGACCCTTCTTCTTCAGTACCTCTGCAATTCTCCCTGGCATGCTCTCAATCAACTTCTGGACCAAATTCTGACTGATAGCAGTCCATTCTTGCACAATCAATGCTTTCATTTTGTCAGAATTTTTAGGTTTTTGTTTGTCCACCCGTCTCTTCATGATTGACCACAAGTTCTCAATAGGATTAAGATCTGGGTGGTTTCCAGGCCATGGACCCAAAATCGCTATGTTTTGTTCCCCGAGCCATTTAGTTATCACCTTTGCTTTATGGCAAGGTGCTCCATCATGCTGGAAAAGGCATTGTTGATCGCCAAACTGCTCTTGGAGGGTTGGGAGAAGTTGCTCTTGGAGGACATTCTGGTACCATTCTTTATTCATGGCTGTGTTTTTAGGCAAGACTGTGAGAGAGCTGATTCCCTTGGCTGAGAAGCAACCCCACACATGAATGGTTTCAGGATGCTTAACAGTTGGCATGAGACAAGACTGGTGGTAGCGCTCACCTTGTCTTCTCCGAATGAGACGTTTTCCTGATGTCCCAAACAATCGAAAAGGGGATTCATCAGAGAAAATAACTTTACCCCAGTCCTCAGCAGTCCACTGCCTGTACCTTTTGCAGAATATCAGTCTGTCCATGATGTTTTTTCTGGAGAGAAGTGGCTTCTTTGCCGCCCTCCTTGAGACCAGGCCCTGCTCCAAGAGTCTCCGCCTCACAGTGCGTGCAGATGCACTCACACCTGCCTGCTGCCATTCCTGAGCAAGCTCTGCACTGCTGGTAGCCCGATCCCGCAGCTGAAACACTTTTAAGAGACGGTCCTGGCGCTTGCTGGTCTTTCTTGGGCACCCTGGAGCCTTTTTGGCAACAATGGAACCTCTCTCCTTGAAGTTCTTGATGATGCGATAGATTGTTGACTGAGGTGCAATCTTTGTAGCTGCGATACTCTTCCCTGTTAGGCCATTTTTGTGCATTGCAATGATGACTGCACGTGTTTCTTTAGAGATAACCATGGTTAACAGAAGAGAAACAATGATGCCAAGCACCAGCCTCCTTTTAAAGTGTCCAGTGGTGTCATTCTTACTTAATCATGACAGATTAATCTCCAGCCATGTCCTCATCAACACCCACACCTGTGTTAATGGAGCAATCACTGAAAAGAGGTTAGCTGGTCCTTTTAAGGAAGGGCTGCAATGATGTTGAAATGTGTTTTGGGGGATAAAGTTCATTTTCTAGCCAAATATTGACTTTGCAAGTAATTGCTGTTAAGCTGATCACTCTTTATAACATTCTGGAGTATATGCAAATTGCCATTAGAAAAAGTGAAGCAGTAGAATTTGTAAAAATTAATATTTGTGTCATTCTCAAAATTTTTGGCCATGACTGTAGACCACAAGCAGAGCCGCTGCTTCAATAATCAGTGTCAGATACATTTCAAACTCCAGACTCGTCTCTTTCCTTCAGAACAGACCAATATAGTGTTTGTTATCTCTCCGCTGTCTGGGCAAGCCCTTTCCTGGGCAAATCCAATCTGGGAGCGTGGAGGTATGGAGACCTGCGATGTTGGGAGGTTACTGGAAATTATTCTTAGTGATATTAAAAGCTCCATGCCGCACCTCCATAGATACTTTGTCACTGTTATCTCGAAGGCAGAGGAGGATAACGTGGACCAGTATGCCTTACGCTTTGCTATCTTGGTGACAGAACTGGTTTGGAACCAAGAAGCCCTGGTGGCAACCTTCTGGCAGAGCCTGTCTGGTCGGATTAAAGATGAATTGGCAGGCAGAGTTCTATCATCCTCACGAGATGCCTGTCACGATTCATTATGGGATTCGTGGTAGCTCTGGTATTGCTGTAATTTAAATGTTTTTTCTTTTTGGTCCAGCAAGAGTTAATGTCTTTCTCTTGCTGGCATCTTCATTTAGGCTGGTCAGCTGTATATTGGTTGTTAACCACTCCCACCATCCTTTAAATAGTCACATGACCTATCAGCTGATCGTTGGTAATAGTTATTCTTTGCAGACCAGCCTGGAGTGAGGAACTCTAATCTGTCAGTGGTTTAGCTGACAGTTTCATTCCACTGCTTCTCGTGTTTCCATGTGCAAATGAGAATAATGATGATCCCGCTACACTGTGACATCCCTTCAGATATTTGTAGACCACTATTAAGTCTACTCTTAGCCTTTTTTGCAAGCTTAACACTCCCAGATCCTTTAACCGTTCCTCATAGGACATACTTTGCAGTATGCTTACCATCCTGGTAGCTCTTCTTTGAACTTGCTCCAGTTTTTCAATGTCTTTTGTTTTAAAATGTGTTGCCCAGAGCTGGAGACAGTATTCCAGATGATGCCTTTACCAAGGAGGAATAGAGGGGGATAATTACTTCACGTGATCTAGACTCTATGCTTCTCTTAATACATCCTTGTTAAAATACCATTCTATTAGTCACTGCCCATTCTTCAAGCTTATCTACTGTAGATCTTTCTGAATCCTTTCTCTGTCTTCTCTAGTGTTAGCTATCCCTCCTAGCTTGTTAGCTATCCCTCCTAGCTTTGCATGGTCTGAAAATTTGTGAAGTTTACCTTCAGTTCCCTTATCTAGATCATTTATAAAAGTGCTGAACAAGACTTGGGACAGGACAAAGACTTGTGGTACTCCACTTGAAACACTTTTCCAACTGGATGTGCAACCATTTACCACTCTTGGAGTATGATCACTGAGCCAGTTATGAATCCATCTAATCATAGTTTTGTCAACCCCATACTTGGTAATCTTTTTCAATAAGGATAGTGTGAGATACTTTATTAAATGCTTTGCTGAAGTAGAGATATGATATATCTACCACATTTCCCTGATCTACCCAGTCAGTGATGCCATCATAGTAGGAAATTAGATTAGTCTAGCATGACTTGTTTGCTACAAACCCATGCTGGCTCTGGTTAATTACTGTATTCTTATCCAAGTACTTATATAAATGATGTTTAATAATTTGTTCACATATCTTTTCTGGTATAGAAGTAAGGCTCACTGCCTGTAATTTCCTGGCTCCGTCTTTCCTTTTTTTGAAGATAGGGACAACATTTACCCTTCTCCAATCTTCTGGAACTTCTCCTGTTTTCCAAGATTTTTCAAAGATTCTGGCTAGTGGTTCTGCAATTTCTGCTGCTAACTTTCAGTACCCTAGGATGCAGGGCCGGCGTCAGCACCCGGCATACTCGGGCAAGTGCCGGGGCCCTGAGCAGGCAGGGGGGCCCACTCGCCGTCGGGCACCTCGGCGCCTGTTAGCAGTGCCAGCGCCGCCACTGGACCCCCCCCTCCTCTTGCCCAGGGCCCCGGCAGCATCCGGCGCAATACTTGCCTCTCCCCGTGCCTCCGATGCCGCAGCTTCGGGCTCCAGGGGGCGCCTGCGCTTCCTCTCAGCAGCGCCGTTGAATGACGTCATCATTCATCGGCCGGCTGTGGCAGAGAGAGCGGGGACGCCAGACATGTGAGATGTGAGGAGTGTGTCTGTGTGTGTGTGACAGTGCTGCGGTGCTGTCTGTGTGTGGTGCTGTATGTATGATGGTGGTGGGGGGAGGCAGTGATGGTGGTGAGGAGGCAATGAAGATGATGGGGAGGCAATGATGATGATGGGGAGGCAATAATGATGATGGGGAGGCATTGATAATGGGGAGGCAATGATGATGATGGGGAGACAATGATGATCATGATGATAATGGGGAGGCAATAATGATGATAATGGGGAGTCTTTCCACAGCGCCCTTTCCTGAGCCTAACAGTGCAGAACGCAGCACAGTGTAGAGGAGAGCTCCATATTTTGTATGGAGCATTATATGGGGACCAGTATCCTGTATGGAGCAATTTATGTGGTCCAGTATTCTGTATGGATCATTATATGGGGGATGGGGCGGTGACATCCTGCATGGGGTATTATATGGGTGATGAAGGGGAGACTATGTGGTGCCCATAATATTGTATGGAGGACTGTACTGTCCAGTCTGTACTGTGCGCTGTGAGGATTTGACGGTTTTTGAGCTATTGTACAATTTACAATAGATATCAGTAATGTAATGGAAGAAGAGAAGTGTTTGGCATTGTACTATACCCATATTTCTCTGCAGTATCTGTGCATCATAAATCGTGGTCTGTGTTAAAGGGGCCCACTGAGACTCTTTCGCCCGGGGCCCATAAAAACCTGAAGCCGGCCCTGCTAGGATGTAATTCATCTGGACCAGGAGATTTAAATTAACTTAAATTAGCTAAGTGTTCCCTCACTATCTCTCTGTTTATGGATAGTGTGGATTTGGATTATTTTATTCCTTCGATGGCACTGTGAAGATTAGTTGATGTTACATTTGCTTTCGTAGAGAACACAGATGCAAAATAGGAATTTAAAAGTTCGGCCTTCTCAACATAATTTCTGACCACTTCACCCTTTTCATCTTGTAAAAATCCTATAGCATCTTTGACTTTTCTTTTGCTTTTGACACACCGACAAAATCCTTGTTTGCTGCTTTTGGTCTCCCTTGCAAGCCTTACTTCATTACTGGCTTTAGCTCTTCTAACAATTGCCCTGCATTCCGTGCAAACAGCATTATATTCTTTATTAGGTACTGTACAGACCAAAAGTTTGGACACACCTCATTCAAAGATTTTTTTGTATTTTCATGACTATGAAAATTGTACATTCACACTGAAGGCATCAAAACTATGAATTAACACATGTGGAATTATATACTTAACAAAACAGTGTGAAACAACTGAAAATAAGTCTTATATTCTAGGTTCTTCAAAGTAGCCACCTTTTGCTTTGATTACTGCTTTGCACACTCTTGGCATTCTCTTCATGAGCTTGAAGAGGTAGTCACTGGAAATGGTCTTCCAACAGTCTTGAAGGAGTTTCCAGAGATGCTTAGCACTTGTTGGAACTTTTGCCTTCACTCTGCGGTCCAGCTCACCCAAAACCATCTCGATTGAGTTCAGGTATGGTGACTGTGGAGACCAGGTCATCTGGCGTAGCACCCCATCACTCTCCTTCTTGGTCAAATAGCCCTTACACAGCCTGGAGGCATAAGGCAAAGACACGGTGGTTGGAACCAAAGATCTCAAATTTGGTCTCATCAGACCAAAGCACAGATTTCCACTGGTGTAATGTCCATTCCTTGTGTTCTTTAGCCCAAACAAGTCTCTTCTGCTTGTTGCCTGTCCTTAGCAGTGGTTTCCTAGCAGCTATTTTACCATAAAGGCCTGCTGCACAAAGTCTCCTCTTAACAGTTGTTGTAAAAATGTGTCTGCTGCTAGAACTCTGTGTGGCATTGAGCTGATCTCTAATCTGAGCTGCTGTTAACCTGCGATTTCTGAGGCTGGTGACTCGGATAAACTTATCCTCAGAAGCAGAGGTGACTCTTGATCTTCCTTTTCTGGGGCGGTCCTCATGTGAGCCAGTTTCTTTGTAGCGCTTTATGGTTTTTTGCAACTGCACTTGGGGACACTTTCAAAGTTTTCCCAATTTTTCGGACTGACTGACCTTCATTTCTTAAAGTAATGATGGCCACTCGGTTTTCTTTACTTAGCTGCTTTTTTCTTGCCATAATACAAATTTTAACAGTCTATTCAGTAGAACTATCAGCTGTGTATCCACCAGACTTCTGCATAACACAACTGATGGTCCCAACCCCATTTATAAGGCAAGAAATCCCACTTATTAAACCTGACAGGGCACACCTATGAAGGGAAAACCATTTCCGGTGACTACCTCTTCAAGCTCATCAAGAGAATGCCAAGAGTGTGCAAAGCAGTCATCAAAGCAAAAGGTGGCTACTTTGAAGAACCTAGAATATAACACATATTTTCAGTTGTTTCACAATTTTTGGTAAGTATATAATTCCACATGTGTTAATTCATAGTTTTGATGCCTTCAGTGTGAATGTACATTTTTCATGGTCATGAAAATACAGAAAAATCTTTGAATGAAACTTTTGGTCTGTACTGTATGTCCCCCTCTTTACATTTGATATACATTTCATTTTTCCTTTTTAACAAGAGATTAAGTTCTGTGTTCATCCACCTAGATCTATTTAAATGCTTCCAATTCTTCCTTCTTTTCAGGATTGTTACCGAATGTGCGGTGAGAATTTCATGTAGCAAAATTTTCTATCCTTCTTAGCCATTTGTGTCCTTTTAGAACATCCAGCCATTGGAGCTTTCCTATCCTCTTTCTGAGTCCATTAAAATCTGCCTTTCTGAAGTCCAACCTTGAAGTCTGAGTCCTCGCTGGTTTTCCTCATCTTGTAATCCAAAATTTGAAGATGGCATAATCGCTGCCACCTTCATTCCTCGACCATTTCCTCCCTGTTGGTAAGTATTAGGTCCAAGATTGCTGATTCTTTTGTTCTCTCTCTTACCTTTTTGAAAGATAAAATTGTTAGCTAGAGAAGATAAGAATTTTTTTGACAGAGTACTTTTGCCTGAGGGAGATTCCCCAAAAATATCTGGAAAGTTAAAATCTCCCTTGATCACTATGAGGTACTTTTTTGAGAACAGATATCTGATGTAAAAAAGTGTTCATCCATATCTTCAGTTTGTCCAGGTGGCCTATAGTAAACACCTACAATATTGTCCTTTTTGTTCTTCTCTCCTTGAATTCTTACCCAGTTTCTACAGAGCTACCAGTTTCTGAAGCTTGGATCTCTGTGGCGATATACATTTTCCTAACACACAATGCAGCACCTCCTCCCTTCTTGTTAATCCTGTTTCTAATAAATAAGTTATAGCCTCCAAGGTTTGTATTCCAAACATGTGTATCATCCCACCAAGTTTCAGTGATGCCTATGACCTTATAGCTCTCTTCCTGTGTTAGCAGCTCCAATTCTCCTTGTTTCCCATGCTCGGTGCATTTGTATAGACACATTTTAGTTTGTAGTTGGCTCCTCTTGTTCCTCTATTTTCATTCAGTTTGTTGTTTTTCTTCTTCCTTTCCACTTCTAATAGCAGGGTTCTCAAAAGAATTCATTAGCTGCGTATTTCCTCCTGGCAGTATATTTCCCATACCATATTGCTCTAGTTTAAAGCTCTCCTGATGAGTGTAGCAAGGTGTCTACCAAATACGTGTTTTCCAGTTTTCGTAAGATGCAACCCATCTCTAGCAAGTAATCCATCATACAGGTAATTCACTCCATGGTCAAGAAGCCCAGTTCCGTCATTTTCCGGCCTAGGTGTTCAAAGTCTCTGCCTATAGTTTCCAGGTCCTTTTCTTGCTGTGTTATTTGTTCCTACATGTGTTAATACACAAGGGTAGTCGTTTTTAGCACTGATAAGTCTTGATATCTTATCAGACACATATTTGATTTGGGCACCTGGAAGACCGGACAATTCTCATGAAGTAATGTCCGGTCGGCAGATATGGCTTCTGTTCCGCTCAGTAGGGCATCCTGCACAACCACCATTCTCCTTTTCTTCTTCACCACAGCACTTTTTTTTCTCACTTCAAGAGGTTTCTGATTTCTTACTTGGGTGTTCTTTGTGGGCAAAGCACTTTTTTGATGTACATCTTCATAGTGGTCCTGCGTGAGAACCTTGTAGCGGTTCTTCAGCGGTATGAGTGCTGACTGCATCCTTATTAGCCTGCTTCTTTTGGTCACATGCTTCCAATTTTCTTCTGCAGGTACATTGAAAGGTGCTTCTCTTTGAACATTCTGAATAGATTTTTCTACTGTCATTATCTTCTAAAGGGGCACTAAAAAGTCCTTCTCTTGGAACATTCTAAAGAGATTTTTCTGCTCTGTCAAGGAAATCCTCATCTTCTTTCAGCTTCAGTGTAGCTATTCTCTCTTGAAGACGTTGCTCTTTTTCCTCTACCAGAGTCACAAGCTTGTATTTATCTTGATCTGTCCCTTGTTTGTCATATCCCCTGTATTTTTACTATCTGCATTGGTGAAGATATCTTCCTTACCGGCCAGTGCAATTGTTCTGCCTTCATACACGTTGACACGGTGTGCAATCTAGCTTACAGCCTAAACCTCGATTCCTTACTCCAAATAAGCAGACTGTCCTCTGTAGTCTAACTTGTTTATTGGTGAACAGTATAGAACATGTGCGATAAAACTTTAAAAATGCAAATGACATAGATAAGTATTGGGCACACAGCTGACACTTTACAATTAACAGGAAAGTATACAGTATGATGCAAACTTTACACTGGATTCTAATAACATCTATGCACTGGCTGATATACAGTTAATAACCTCCTAAACACTGCATTGCTAGAGAAGATATTGATCTTACCAGATATGCTTTACCAGGATAGCAAACTCAAGTTGGAGAGGTTACAGGAGAGCACATGAACACTTGTATTCCCTGAAGTACATGGAAGAAAATGGAGCTTCTTCTTCCCAGCATACCTTGCTTCAATCCCACAATGCAATACTCTATCTGCTTGTTAACGGCACAGGCTATAAATTCAGCCACCATTAGATGGTGCTATAACAAACAAACCAGCACACAGTACAAAACATACTGCCCTGTACTCAGATGGGCAGAACAGCAATAGCCAGGGTATGTTGAGGTGACAATCAGGGACTAAGCATGTGACAGTGGCAGGGAAAAGGACCCGCATAGGGCACTAGGGGAGCTTATGGACAGGCACTGGTTGGTGTCAAGAGGTGTCCCATCCCTCGCTCCTTACTATTATGGCCTTCCACTCTCTTTTCCATCCTGTCGTATTTGCATCCTGTGTCATCCACCGACTTACTCGTGTCCGAGAGTGCCATTATTACCAACTGTACCATTTTTACGGGGACATTTTTCACAACTGACCCAGACCCTCATGGATGAGGTTATGGGGTAGCGGTGTTAGGCGTCAAGATCCCACCGCTGCACAGGGGAATCTCGAGCCATGTCCTCACATTCTTCAGCCGCAGAGAATCCTACTCAGCGGAGATGTCGGTCCTTGCTCAGGCTAATGCTATGCGTTTGGTTGCTGCTACCGCCCCAGGCTCAGCTATAACAATGTTCAAGTCCTCAAGCAGTTCGGTTTGGGCCATCAGCAAGGTCCTGGAAGGCTATGGTTATAAAAGGATTGCACGACCGCACGCTAATATAAACCATGTGGTGAGTGTGAGCGAGTGGACACGCTACCACTCTGTGTATGCACGTGTGTTTGGGTCGAGAACCTGCCGCACTGTCAGCGTGTATGATCGCCTAGTCTTCACTAGTCAGGCAAGTTTTCATTCGGCTTGACCTAGCGCCTGTCTCGGTCACTTGTGCTGCTTAGTACGGGCTGTTTACATGGCACAGTCAATCCACGTGCTCTGGCATACATCTTATTGTACCGCTCTGCGGTCAGTTGAACTGTTGCTCTTGTTTTGCGCCAAATCCTGGTGCGCCTTAGTTAGCTGTATTTTGTTACCACTCAGTGCCAAGTAGTAGCATCGACTCTGCGACGCCGTGCGCATTGTGGGTCCGGTCAAACTCGAGTCCCCGTGTTCTAGGGGTTGAGCCTAGAGACCTCACTCGTGCCATATCAGCTGTATCCTGTGACATGTAACAGCGTTCTATTATTTTGTTGCTGCCTCCGTGAAGCAACAGAGTTCGCCGCTGTTCATACCGGGTGACATTTAACCCACGTGTTGTTCCACCATTGCTTAACAGCAGGTTCCATCTCTGCACGGTGGACCCCAGGTTGCGAACACACCTTATTACTATTATTATATATATTTAATTTGGTGCGTTCTGCCAACCCTAACAAGCGCTCTCAGTTGGTGCAGCAGCTTTAGCTTTTGTCTAGGTTCTTGGTCTCTGCTCATGCCCAGGCTCAACTGGAACCTAAGATTTCTCTTCAGATTCTGTGGAGGGATAGAGAAATTTATGGTTTTTAAGGAAGCCTGTAAACTGTATTTCAGGCTCCACCCTCGTTCCTCAGGGAGTGAGGAACAATGAGTGTGGATTGTAGTCTCTCTTAAGGTTGATCCCCAGTCCTGTGCCTTCTTTCTGCCAGTCGACTCACCATCTTTGAGGTTGGTGCACAAGTGTTTTGTTTTTTTTTGTCGGTTTTGGCGCTGGTGTATGGGGATCCTTATGGCGTCTCCCTGGCTGAGTCTAAACTCCATAAGATCAAGCAGGAGGGCCAGCCAGCTGAGGAGTACTGCTCGGAGTTCGGGAGATGGGCCACTGACACTCAGTGGAATGACCCTGCCCGTAGGAGTCCTTTTTGTCAGGGTCTGTCAGCTAGGCTTCAGGATTCTGTGGTGCAATATGCTGCTCCTAGGTCAATGGTTGTTGCTATCAGGGTGGACATACACCAACTTTGCCCCGTTGTTCTTGCTAGGGAGGAGGACACACAGGTGCTGACAGACAAACCCATGCATTAGGGGAGTCTCCTCTTATACTAGGTTGTCTGCGGTTCACCATGCGATGGGGTAATGTTTTTACTGTGGTCTTCCTGATCGTTATATTAAAGTTTGTCCATCTTGTGCCATAAGAGTACCATCTTGAGGCAAACGTACGCGTGGTAATGTTCAGGTCCGGACCTGTATGAGGAGTATGTGTGAGTGCCCACTAAAAACATCAGGTCGAAGTACGCATCGGAAATTTGGAGTTCTAGGGTGATCGAGCCATATAGGGTGGCAGTTATTCTCAGCCCTGGCATGTTCCAGTCTGCGTGTCTCTGTGATGTACAGTATGTACATAATGTGTTCCAAAGGTCCGGAGATTTGTTGCAACTTCGGAGCCTACATTATCCGGTGACCATGGAGGAGTATACTAGTGGGTTGATGCGTCCTTGCCGTACGTCATTTGTTTTAGTCCGGTCTTAAGGGTCCAGAGGCCCCTCGTTGAAAGGGGGGATGCTGTCACGATTCATTATGGTATTCGTGGCAGCTCTGGTTCTGCTGTAATTTAACGTTTTTTTCCTTTTGGTCCAGCAAGAGTTAATGTCTGTCTCTTGCTGACAGTTTCATTTAGGCTGGTCAGCTGATGTTGATTGGTAACCACTCCCACTATCCCTTAAATAGTTACATGTCCCATCAGTTGATCGTCGATAATCGTTATTCTTTGCAGACCAGCCTGGAGCTCTCTTGTGTCAGTGGTGTAGCTGCTGCTGCTGTGGGAATTTGGATTCTGGGTGCCGTATTCTCTGCTGATTTGGAACTTAGCAGCAGAGCATGAAGCGGAGTATTCCTTTATCTTTGAAAAGAGAACTCGGCACTCAACTTAGCGAAAAGGGTAAATATTTATTGTAGTCCACAGTAGTGAAACGTTTCGGTCCTAAATTTCGGACCTTCATCAGCCACTACATATATGTAATACAAAAACAAAAAGGATTTTCAAAATTCTTACAATAAAGATAAAAGTAAAATTGTAAAGAAAACATAATAATATAACCAAGGTATGTACAATAGTATAATATGAACGTGGTTTACTAGAGAAAATCATCTTTATATAGAAGTATGCTAGTCCTCAAATAGTTAGGGACAGACTCTTCAGACCAGATGAGACGCGAGGGTGATATAGCACAGAAAATAAGACGTACCATTAAGTACCGGGAGGGGGTAGAAATACCCAATTCAGAGGTAAGCCGTAGATACTGTTGGGATCTGGTGGGTGATAAGACATAATGAGAAAAAGTGACAGCGGCCCGTGATCAAAAATATCAAAGGTATGACATACCAGGTAGATCTCCAAAGTAAGGGTTAAAGGTGAGTATCTGAAAACAAAAGCCTCATTCAATTCATCCAGTAGTGGAGGCATATAAGGGAATAGATCCGGTGTACTAACCGGCAGTGATCATACCTGGGTGAGAGTTTTAAGTCAGGTCTCCGCTGCATGCCGTGGGAGGGACGCGGTATCCGCCGCTGGTCCTTGTGCAGTGAAGGCAGACTCAGCATTAGGGTGAGTTTCCACGGTCAGGAAACGCTGCGTGTTTGGCGCTGTGCGCTGGCGCAGCGCCAAACACGCAGCGTCCAGATGTTACAGCATAGTGGAGGGGATTTCAAGAAATCCCGTCTCCACTATGCGTAACAATACGCAGGTGGCAAACCTGCGTAAACGGACATGCGGCGCGTCTTTTTAGACCGCAGCATGTCCTCGCGTATTGCGGCGACGGTGCGTCGCCGCAACATAATTAACACAGGGCTATGTAGCCCTGCGCTCTTTCCGGAGGTGTTCCGGAGGTGTCCTGAACACCTCCGGAAAGAGCGCGCGTCAGAAAGGGGGCGGGGCTTAGACGGAGCGGAATTTCCGCTCCGTCCAAAGCGCTATGGTTCCGGACCGTGGAACCATAGCCTTAGAGACTAAAAAGGGGAAAGGGCGGGACTAGTGATTGAGCCTAGCCAATAGCGGTGGTGGGTGTGAGAACTGGGAGAGTCATGGGCGGAAACTGATGGCCGTGCGTGTCACAGGAAGAAAATTGCGTTCTAGAGTAAGTGCTGAGAGGGATTCCGGTATGAGGAGGTTAATAGCAAGTGAGGTGACGTGCTCAAAGGTGGATAGCTGAGCAGAGGATCCACAGACAATTCTTTTAGTACAAGCGGCTCTAGAGGAAAAGAAAGAAACTGTTAATAAATGCAGAGACATACCGGTGTAAAGTATAATAGACAAGTGATTGCACCATATCTTAATACAGCAAATAAGTATAAAAATATAGGCAGATTATGATAAATCAATATCTTAAAGAGATATGAGCCGCATGCGGTCATTATTTGTCTGTAACTAAATGGTCCCACATGTGCATGGAAATTATGAAAATATATACCTTATAATCCATGTTAGAGATGTGTATCAAAGCATATTCTATTGTGGACTGGTAATCACAAAATAGTATTATGTTATTATTAGACAATATAATGTCAGTGGAGAAAAGTACCAGAACCTATAGTGCTGTAGACCGGTGATCACATACCAATATAGTTTTAAACAGTATAATGTGATTGATGAACTCTCATTACATTTTTTAATGAAAAATAGCGTTTGTTCGCACACCCGCTCAAGTCTGTGACGATACATATAAAAGCCTATGTACTAGATAGATGTGTAGATGTGCACACTTATGTCAGAAGTCCTAATGGTCCAGAATAAAATAGTATCCGATAGAAACGGACAATTCATAGGAAGGATAGTAGATCATAGTCTCGGTTGAGACCCTTAGGTGACAGTGTGTCCAATGTATGGATCCAATAGGCCTCACGGCGTTTTAGTTGCCGTATCCGATCACCACCCCTTCTTGATTGTGGTACCTGTTCCAAAATTTGGAACCTCAGTTGAGCTATTGTATGACCCGCGGAAATGAAATGAGACGGAACAGGCAAAAGTGTATTTTTGCAGCGGATAGTAGATTTATGTTTTGAAATACGGTCCTTTGCTGGTTGAGTCGTTTCGCCAATATATAAAAGGCCGCATGGACACTTGATGGCGTATATGACATAAGGGGTATTACAGGTAAAATAGCCCCGAATTCTGAATGTTTTGCCAGTATAAGGGTGATGAATGGTCTCACCCTTTAAGACATTAGAGCATTGGGTGCAGTTAAGGCAAGGGAATGTGCCTATTCTAGGTTTTTTAATGAAACCTTGTGTTGTCCTAGGTTTTGTAGACCCTAGGTCAGCTCGAATTAAGGAATCTCTCAGATTAGGGGCACGGCGAAAACAGGGGAGGAATGGTTTTGAAAATTCGGAGATATCTGGATGGGCTTTTTGTAGAAGGGGCCAATGTTGGCGAATAGATCTGTGGAGGATATATGCAAAAGGGTGATAGGAATGTACAAAGGTTATTCTGCCTGTATTATTCTCTCTGTTATGGGTTCGTGTAGACAAAGAAAGATCCAAGGTACGCTGTGGGTAACCCCTCTCTATGAACTTAGCATTCATCTCCGTTAAACGTTTATTCAGAATGGTAGGGTTAGAAACAATTTGTTTCACCCGGTGAAACTGTGACCTGGGGATTGAGTTTTTCATAGTAGTGGGATGAAAGCTGGAGAAATGAAGTAAGCCATTGCGGTCAGTTGGTTTCGTATATAGATCCGTGGTCAGTTTGCCCTCAGGATCTTTGACGACCATTGTGTCCAAGAAATTAATTTTGGACGGGTCGTGGGAGATGGTGAAGCTAAGGCCCGGCCATGATGTATTAAGGAATTGATGGAAAGAGATGAGTGACTCGAACGTGCCCCCCCAAATGCAAAAAACGTCATCAATGTAGCGTTTCCACGTTATCACGTTATCCCTAAACAGGGGACTACTGTAGATGACTGTTTCTTCAAAATGAGACATGTAGCAATTAGCATATGGGGGCGCTACGTTCGAGCCCATTGCGGTCCCGCGTATCTGGAGAAAAAAATCATCCTGGAACATGAAGTAGTTTTTGGTTAGTACGATAGTCAGAAGGTCAATACAAAGGTTGATGTGTGTACTACTGAAATCAGAGATTTCAAGAAGATGTCGTACTGACTGTATGCCATGTGAATGAGGTATAGAAGTGTAAAGATCCTTTACATCAAATGTTACCAATAGAGAGTCTCTAGGGACGTGATCAATTGAACGAATGATGTCCAGAAAGGATCCAGTATCCAGAATAAAAGAGCGGCTAGTCTTAATCAGGGGGGGTCAAGATTTTTTCCAAATAAATCGCAATGGGAGATAGAATCGAGTCAGATGCTGCGACAATAGGTCGGCCTGGGGGTTGTTGGAGATTTTTGTGAATTTTAGGTAATAGGTAAAAAACCGGAGTTACTGGGTTTTGAGATATGAGGAAATCATATGTTTTCTGGTCTATGATTCCAGCTTCACAGTATCCCCCCACTATGTCCTTGATGTAGTGTCTGGTTGTATTAGTGGGGTCATTGCTTAATTTGCGATAGATGGTGTCATCATTAAGTTGACGGAGGGCTTCTGAGATATAATAGGAGCGGTCCATGACCACAATGGCTCCCCCTTTATCGGCGGGTTTTATGATTATGTTGTTGTCTGTTGAAAGAGATCTGAGTGCATGGTGATCTACTGCTGACAGATTCGTTGAATAGTGTAATTTACCTCGGTCTATGTCTGATTTAAGGGCATTAAAGGAGGAATCGATAACATCAATAAACGTTTCTAGGGCATTGGAACCCCTTGGTGGTCTAAATGTGCTCTTGCTCCTAAGACCTAAAGTAGTGACGGAAAGGCGATTCGTGTCTGTAATAGAATCTCGTATAATAGGTGTTTCATTCATAGGTTGTGAAAAATACACCTTAAGTCTGAGTAGTCTGTAAAACCGTTGGAGATCCATTTCTAAGTCGAATGTTCTGTATTTATAGGAGGGGCAGAAACTCAGTCCCTTCTGTAGGACATTATATTCTGCAACGCTCAGTGTCCGTGATGAAATGTTTATGACCAGAGGGCACGTACCTGGGATCGTGTGGTCCGTTGTTGCTCGTAGTTGCCCCTGCGGTCTGTGCCCCCGTCTGGACCTCTTCTTCGTTGTGTTTGTCGTCGTTGGCCTAAAAAAGAGGTTGACAATGTTGTTTGGCCACTGCGGTCTTGTTCTGAGCCAGAGGTGGATACGTCCGTGGATGATCTTTGTGCAGGTCTGGAGAAGGTGCGCCATGAGGGTCGTTTGTCCTGCCACTTATAGACGCGGTCAAGATCGTAATCTTCCTGGTCCCTTGCAAACTTCCGTCTCTTCCGGTCTTCGATGTCCTTTCTATGTTGACCAATATTGTTGCTAATTTGTGTTTTAAGTTGTGCAACTTCCTCAGGGGTGCCAGTACTTGATAGTTGTGTCTCGATAGATTGGATAGATTCAGAGCTACTGGTGATAGCCTTTTGTAGATGCTCTACGGTTAGAAGCATAAGGTCAAACGAGCATTTGTTCAATATTTGTTCATATTTATGACAGAAATCGGGGGAATCGGAAAAGAGGGTGGGGCGGAGGGGAACCCGTAAGCCACGGGGTATTCTCTGTACACGAAGATACTCTGTTAGAGTTGCACAATGCAGTTCTAGATTCGTGTGGTGGCGCAGCTCCCTCTCTAGATCTCGTCCACGGGTTTCCCTTGGTGGGGCCCTGAGGAAGTCACTGGAAAGGGTAGTCTGTGCTAAAATATTTGAGGTTTGGTCAGCATTATATGAGAAAGTCTGAGAAGAAAGTGACATGACCACAAGGCGTGCGACACGGATAGGTACTCAGTGTATAAAGATAAATCGTGTGCACAGCCTGAAAGGTGCCAGAGTAGGTTCCTACACCGTGAAGATAATGAAAAGAGAACTCGGCACTCAACTTAGCGAAAAGGGTAAATATTTATTGTAGTCCACGGTAGTGAAACGTTTCGGTCCTAAATTTCGGACCTTCATCAGCCACTACATATATGTAATACAAAAACAAAAAGGATTTTCAAAATTCTTACAATAAAGATAAAAGTAAAATTGTAAAGAAAACATAATAATATAACCAAGGTATGTACAATAGTATAATATGAACGTGGTTTACTAGAGAAAATCATCTTTATATAGAAGTATGCTAGTCCTCAAATAGTTAGGGACAGACTCTTCAGACCAGATGAGACGCGAGGGTGATATAGCACAGAAAATAAGACGTACCATTAAGTACCGGGAGGGGGTAGAAATACCCAATTCAGAGGTAAGCCGTAGATACTGTTGGGATCTGGTGGGTGATAAGACATAATGAGAAAAAGTGACAGCGGCCCGTGATCAAAAATATCAAAGGTATGACATACCAGGTAGATCTCCAAAGTAAGGGTTAAAGGTGAGTATCTGAAAACAAAAGCCTCATTCAATTCATCCAGTAGTGGAGGCATATAAGGGAATAGATCCGGTGTACTAACCGGCAGTGATCATACCTGGGTGAGAGTTTTAAGTCAGGTCTCCGCTGCATGCCGTGGGAGGGACGCGGTATCCGCCGCTGGTCCTTGTGCAGTGAAGGCAGACTCCGCATTAGAGACTAAAAAGGGGAAAGGGCGGGACTAGTGATTTAGCCTAGCCAATAGCGGTGGTGGGTGTGAGAACTGGGAGAGTCATGGGCGGAAACTGATGACCGTGCGTGTCACAGGAAGAAAATTGCGTTCTAGAGTAAGTGCTGAGAGGGATTCCGGTATGAGGAGGTTAATAGCAAGTGAGGTGACGTGCTCAAAGGTGGATAGCTGAGCAGAGGATCCACAGACAATTCTTTTAGTACAAGCGGCTCTAGAGGAAAAGAAAGAAACTGTTAATAAATGCAGAGACATACCGGTGTAAAGTATAATAGACAAGTGATTGCACCATATCTTAATACAGCAAATAAGTATAGAAATATAGGCAGATTATGATAAATCAATATCTTAAAGAGATATGAGCCGCATGCGGTCATTATTTGTCTGTAACTAAATGGTCCCACATGTGCATGGAAATTATGAAAATATATACCTTATAATCCATGTTAGAGATGTGTATCAAAGCATATTCTATTGTGGACTGGTAATCACAAAATAGTATTATGTTATTATTGGACAATATAATGTCAGTGGAGAAAAGTACCAGAACCTATTGTGCTGTAGGCAGGTGGTCATATAGCAATATAGTTTTAAACAGTATAATGTGATTGATGAACTCTCATTACATTTTTATGAAAAATAGCGTTTGTTTGCACACCTGCCTAAATCAATATCTTAAAGAGATATGGGCCGCGTGCGGTCATTATTTGTCTGTAACTTAATGGTCCCACATGTGCATGGAAATTATGAAAATATATACCTTATTATCCATGTTAGAGATGTGTATCAGAGCATATTCTATTGTGGACTGGTAATCACAAAATAATATTATATTATTATTAGACAATATAATGTCAGTGGAGAAAAGTACCAGAACCTATTGTGCTGTAGACCGGTGATCACATAGCAATATAGTTTTAAACAGTATAATGTGATTGATGAACTCTCATTACATTTTTTAATGAAAAATAGCGTTTGTTCGCACACCCGCTCAAGTCTGTGACGATACATATAAAAGCCTATGTACTAGATAGATGTGTAGATGTGCACACTTATGTCAGAAGTCCTAATGGTCCAGAATAAAATAGTATCCGATAGAAACGGACAATTCATAGGAAGGATAGTAGATCATAGTCTCGGTTGAGACCCTTAGGTGACAGTGTGTCCAATGTATGGATCCAATAGGCCTCACGGCGTTTTAGTTGCCGTATCCGATCACCACCCCTTCTTGATTGTGGTACCTGTTCCAAAATTTGGAACCTCAGTTGAGCTATTGTATGACCCGCGGAAATGAAATGAGACGGAACAGGCAAAAGTGTATTTTTGCAGCGGATAGTAGATTTATGTTTTGAAATACGGTCCTTTGCTGGTTGAGTCGTTTCGCCAATATATAAAAGGCCGCATGGACACTTGATGGCGTATATGACATAAGGGGTATTACAGGTAAAATAGCCCCGAATTCTGAATGTTTTGCCAGTATAAGGGTGATGAATGGTCTCACCCTTTAAGACAGAGCATTGGGTGCAGTTAAGGCAAGGGAATGTGCCTATTCTAGGTTTTTTAATGAAACCTTGTGTTGTCCTAGGTTTTGTAGACCCTAGGTCAGCTCGAATTAAGGAATCTCTCAGTCTCAGATTAGGGGCACGGCGAAAACAGGGGAGGAATGGTTTTGAAAATTCGGAGATATCTGGATGGGCTTTTTGTAGAAGGGGCCAATGTTGGCGAATAGATCTGTGGAGGATATATGCAAAAGGGTGATAGGAATGTACAAAGGTTATTCTGCCTGTATTATCCTCTCTGTTATGGGTTCGTGTAGACAAAGAAAGATCCAAGGTACGCTGTGGGTAACCCCTCTCTATGAACTTAGCATTCATCTCCGTTAAACGTTTATTCAGAATGGTAGGGTTAGAAACAATTCGTTTCACCCGGTGAAACTGTGACCTGGGGATTGAGTTTTTCATAGTAGTGGGATGAAAGCTGGAGAAATGAAGTAAGCCATTGCGGTCAGTTGGTTTCGTATATAGATCCGTGGTCAGTTTGCCCTCAGGATCTTTGACGACCATTGTGTCCAAGAAATTAATTTTGGACGGGTCGTGGGAGATGGTGAAGCTAAGGCCCGGCCATGATGTATTAAGGAATTGATGGAAAGAGATGAGTGACTCGAACGTGCCCCCCCAAATGCAAAAAACGTCATCAATGTAGCGTTTCCACGTTACAGTTCTCACACCCACCACCGCTATTGGCTAGGCTAAATCACTAGTCCCGCCCTTTCCCCTTTTTAGTTTCTAATGCTGAGTCTGCCTTCACTGCACAAGGACCAGCGGCGGATACCGCGTCCCTCCCACGGCATGCAGCGGAGACCTGACTTAAAACTCTCACCCAGGTATGATCACTGCCGGTTAGTACACCGGATCTATTCCCTTATATGCCTCCACTAATGGATGAATTGAATGAGGCTTTTGTTTTCAGATACTCACCTTTAACCCTTACTTTGGAGATCTACCTGGTATGTCATACCTTTGATATTTTTGATCACGGGCCGCTGTCACTTTTTCTCATTATGTCTTATCACCCACCAGATCCCAACAGTATCTACGGCTTACCTCTGAATTGGGTATTTCTACCCCCTCCCGGTACTTAATGGTACGTCTTATTTTCTGTGCTATATCACCCTCGCGTCTCATCTGGTCTGAAGAGTCTGTCCCTAACTATTTGAGGACTAGCATACTTCTATATAAAGATGATTTTCTCTAGTAAACCACGTTCATATTATACTATTGTACATACCTTGGTTATATTATTATGTTTTCTTTACAATTTTACTTTTATCTTTATTGTAAGAATTTTGAAAATCCTTTTTGTTTTTGTATTACATATATGTAGTGGCTGATGAAGGTCCGAAATTTAGGACCGAAACGTTTCACTACCGTGGACTACAATAAATATTTACCCTTTTCGCTAAGTTGAGTGCCGAGTTCTCTTTTCATTATCTTCACGGTGTAGGAACCTACTCTGGCACCTTTCAGGCTGTGCACACGATTTATCTTTATATTCCTTTATCTTTGTCTGTCCCGTGTTTGTTGTCACTTCTCCTGTGTTTTTACCATCTGCAGTGGCGAGGATAGCATCCTTGCCGGCCAGTGCACTAGCCAGGGTATATTCAGGTAACAATCAGGGACTAGACACGTGACAGCAGTGGGGGAAGGACCTGCCGAGGGCGTTAGGGGAGCTTAAGGACATGCACAGGTTGGTGTCAGGAGGTGTCCCATCCCTCGCTCTCTACTGTTAGGGCCTTCATCTCCCTTTTCCATCCCATCGTATTTGTATGCTGTCATCTACCGGACTTACCCATGTCCGAGCGTGACTGCCCTTATACACCTGGACAATAGGATAGATCTCTGCATCAATGAGTGATCTCAGGAACAAGTTTTGGTGTCTCCTCGTGCCAGAAGACCACCCAAACTTTCAGTTCCCTTTGCTACCACCAGCCACTGAGCATACCGGTTGAGCGGGCCAAACTTTCTGTGCAGGAACAACAGCAGAGGTTCAGAGGGAATGTATACATGTACTGTGGAGGCCAGGGACATTTTGTTTGCAGTGCCCTGTGAGACCGGAAACTCTAGCACCTAGGGTTGGCCAGTGAGAGGACCCTAGTTACATTGGCCTGGCAGTAAAGATTCCTCTCAGTTGCTGCTCATCTGAATTCCAGCTCCACGGCAGCGTAATTCATTTGGATCTGGTCTGTCGACTTCAGCTCCCCACTCAACAGGATCACCCCCTGACTATTGCCTCTCTTGACAATCAACTCCTGGCAGAACCTATTCATATCATCACGCTGCCAGTCACACTGCGCATTGGAGTCCTGCATACTGAAATTTCCTTCTACGTGCTACTTACTCTTTACTATCTGACACCAACCCTGACTGAATTCAGTAAAAAATACTGTAGTAGACGCAGATTACTACAGTATATTTTTGCTGTCCCTAATCCAGCCCTATCAACTAATCTACTGTATTTTTCTGACTATAAGACGCACTTTTTTCCCAAAAAATTTTTGGGGAAAATGGGGGTGCGTCTTATAGTAGGAATATACTTACAAATACTGTGGCTGCAGTCCCCGTCTGACACTGCAGGGCGATGCAGCCTCCCTTCCCAGGAGAATTGCAAATATGCCAGTTTAGTGCCCACACATAGTGATCCCATGTAGTGTAGTGCCCATATATTGTAGCTGCTCCATATATTTTAGCGCCCCCATACCATTGTGCCCTGCTTGTGCTTCTGGAGAAACAAACCCATAAATTAAGTGCACTCTCACGACTACTATAATGGCAAACGTGGCAGCTTACTGCAGTTTAGCCTCAGTAAGGCTCAGAAGGAGGAGGGCATATGGATTTGAGAATGCAGAATTTTATTTGAGTGGGTGGGAGCAGTCACTTTTCCAGCGTCTTTGTTCTACCAGTAACATGGGAAGCCCCTATAGTTCCAGTGGCAGATAACGAACCTGAGTGGGGGCTGTTTTTTTTGCGGGATAAATTAGGGATTTTATTGGTAACATTTTGGGGTACATAACTTTTTTCGATCACTTTCACTATAAGGCTGGGATCACATTATTGTGTTCTATGCTGGGCACTCAACGCGTAGTTTCCGTGTACATCCCACAAAAATGCAATTCAGACAAACCGCCCGACGGAACCACTCTGAGACTTATAAAGACATTTTGGACTCTGTTTGGGGTCTATTCTGATGGCATCCATCTTTAGGCCGACACTTGTGCACTAAAAAGATGCATAAAATGATGGAACACTGCCAGAACAGAGACCAGACACAGAGTCCAAAGGGACTTTACATGCTTCACAAGTGTGTGGTTCTGTCGTGGGTTTTGTCTGAATTGCATTTTTAGGGATTTACATGGAATCTCCAACATAAGTGCTCAGCGTTGAGCACAGGATAAATGTGAACTGACACTTATTCCGATTTTTGCAAGGCAGAATGAACAAATAGCAGTGCAAGCATAGTTCTATTTTTTTTTTGTGCCGTTCAATGTGTGGTATTAGTGATAAGACAGCTTTATTCTTCGGGTAGGTGCGATTACAGAGATAGCAGCAAAACATAAAAAACCCTTTATAAACCTGCTATTACACAGTAAAAAATTCTGAGAGCTGCAACTTTTCTACTTTATAGCGAACAGAGCTGCATGAGGGCTTATTTTTCGTGCGATGGGTTGGAGATTTTTTTTTTGTACCATTTATCGCTTTTTAACCCCTTCATGACCTAGCCTATTTTGACCTTAAAGACCTTGCCATTTTTTGCAATTCTGACCAGTATCCCTTTATGAGGTAATAACTCGGGAACGCTTCAACAGATCCTAGCGATTCTGAGATTGTTTTTTCGTGACATATTGGCCTTCATGTTAGTGGTAAATTTAGGTCGATAATTTTTGCGTTTATTTATGAAAAAAATGGAAATTTGGTGAAAATTTTGAACATTTCGCAATATTCAAATTTTGAATTTTTATTCTTTTAAACCAGAGTTATGTGACACAAAATAGTTAATAAATAACATTTCCCACATGTCTACTTTACATCAGCACAATTTTGGAAACAATTTTTTTTTGTTAGGAAGTTATAAGGGTTAAAAGTTGACCAGCGATTTTTCATTTTTACAACAAAATTTACAAAGCCATTTTTTTTTACGGACCACCTTACATTTGAAGTCACTTTGAGGGGTCTATATGGCAGAAAATACCCAAAAGTGACACCATTATAAAACTGCACCCCTCAAGCTACTCAAAACTACATTCAAGAAGATTATTAACCCTTCAGGTGCTTCACAGGAACTAAAGCAACGTGGAAGGAAAAAATGGACATTTTAATTTTTCCAACAAAAATTTTCTTTTAGCATCATTTTTACATGGGCAACAGGATAAAATGGATCCTAAAATTTGTTGGGCAATTTCTCCTGAGTACACAGATGCCTCATATGTGGTCATAAACCACTGTTTGGGCGCACGGCAGGGCTCAAAAGGGAAGGAGCGCCATTTAACTTTTTGAATGGAAAATATGCTGGAATATTTAGCGGTTGCCATGTCGCATTTGGAGAGTCCCTGTGTGCCTAAACATTGGAGCTCCCCCACAGTGACCCCATTTTGGAAACTAGACCCCCAAGGAACTTATCTAAATGCATAGTGAGCACTTTGAACCCCCAGGTGCTTCACAAATTGATCCGTAAAAAAAAGAAAGTACTTTTTTTTCTTAAAAATTTTCTTTTAGCCTCAGTTTTTTCATTTTCACATGGGCAACAAGATAAAATGGATCCTAAAATTTGTTGGGCAATTTCTCACAGATATCTCATGTGTGGTCATAAACCACTGTTTGGGCGCACGGCAGGGCCCAGAAGGGAAGGAGCGCCATTTGACTTTTTGAATGGAAAATTAGCTCCAATTGTTAGCAGACACCATGACGCGTTTGGAGAGCCCCTGTGTGCCTAAACAGTGAAAAAAACCCCACATGTGACACCATTTTATAAACAAGACCCCTTATGGAACTTATCTAGATGTGTTGTGAGCACTCTGAACCCCCAAGTGCTTCACAGAAGTTTATAACGCAGAGCAGTGAAAATAAAAAAAATCATTTTTTTCCTCAAAAATGATTTTTTAGCCCGCTATTTTTTATTTTCACAAGGGTAACAGGAGAAATTGGACCACAAAAGTTGTTGTGAAATTTGTCCTGAGTACACCGATACCCCATATGTGGGGGGGTAACCGTTATTTTGGCGCATGGGAGAGCTCCGAAGGGAAGGAGCGCCATTTTGGAATGCAGACTTGATGGAATGTTCTGCGAGCGTCATGTTGCGTTTGCAGAGCCCCTGATGTGCCTAAACAGTAGAAACCCCCCACAAGTGACCCCATTTTGGAAACTAGACCCCCCAAGGAGCTTATCTAGATGTGTAGTGAGCACTTTTAACCCCCAAGTGCTTCACAGAAGTTTATAAACGCAGAGCAGTGAAAATAACATTTTTGTTCCTCAAAAATCATTTTTTAGCCCGCTATTTTTTATTTTCCCAAGGGTAACAGGATAAATTGGATCCCAAAAGTTGTCCAGTTTTTCCTTAGTACGCTGGTGCCCCATATGTGGGGGGGAACCACTGTCTGGGCGCACGGCAGGGCTCAGAAAGGAAGGAGTGCCATTTGACTTTTTTAATGGAAAATTAGCTCCAATCGTTAGCGGACACCATGTTTTGTTTGGAGAGTCCCTGTGTGCCTAAACTTTGGAGCTCCCCACAAATGACCCCATTTTGGAAACTAGACACTCTAAGGAACTTATCTAGATGCACAGTGAGCACTTTGAACCCTCAGGTGCTTCACAGAAGTTTATAACGCAGAGCCGTGAAAATAAAAAATCATTTTTTTTCTCAAAAAATGATTTTTTAGCCCCCTATTTTTTATTTTCACAATAGTTACAGGAGAAATTGGACCCCAAAAGTTGTCCAGTTCTGAGTACGCTGGTACCCCATATGTGGTGGGTAACCACTGTTTGGGCACACGTCAGGGCTCGGAAGGGATGTAGTGACGCCTTGAAATGCCGACTTGATGGAATGGTCTGCGGGCATCTTGTTACGTTTGCAGAGCCCCTGATGTGCCTAAACAGTAGAAACCCCCCACAAGTGACCCCATTTTAGAAACTAGACCCGCAAGGAACTTATCCAGATGGTGGTGAGTACCTTTAACCCCCACGTGCTTCACAGAAGTTTATATGCAAAGCCGTGAAAATAAAAAAATCATTTTTTTTTCCTCAAAAACTGATTTTTTTTTAGCCCGCAATTTTTTATTTTCACAAGGGTAACAGGAGAAATTGGACCCCAAAAGTTGTTGTACAGTAAGTCCTGAGTACACTGGTGCCCCATATGTGGGGGAACCACTGTTTGGGCACACGTTGGGGCGCGGAAGGGAAGTAGTGACGTTTTGAAATGCCGACTTTGATGGAATGGTCTGCGGGCATCATGTTACTTTTTCAGAGCCCCTGATGTGCCTAAACAGTAGAAACTCCCCACATTTGACCCCATATTGGAAACTAGACCCCGCAACAAACTCCTCTAGATATGTGATGAGAACTTTGAACCCCCAAGGGCTACACAGAAGTTTATAACGCCCGGACATGAAAATAAAAAAATCATATTTTTTCCACAAACATGATCTTTTAGTCCTCAATTTTTTTATTTTTCCAAGGGTAAGAGGAGAAATTGGACCCCGAAAGTTGTTGTCCAATATGTCCTGAGTACGCTGATACCCGATATGTGGGGGTAAACCACTGTTTGGGCACACGTCGGGGCTCGGAATAAAGGGAGCACTGTTTGACTTTTTGAACGCATAATTTGCAGGAATCAATGGTGGTGCAATGATGCTTTGGAGACCTCCTGATGTGCCTAAATAGTGGAAACCCCTCAATTCTAACTCCAACCCTAACACATCCCTAACCACAACCCTAACCCCTACACACCCCTAAACCTAATCCCAACCCTAACCATAACCCTAACCACAAGCCTAACCCTAATCCCAGCCCTAACCCTAATTCCAATCCTAACCCTAATTCCAACCCTAACCCTAGTTCTAACCATAACCCTAATTCCAACGCTAACCCAAATTCCAACCTTAACCCTAATTCTAACCGTAACCATAATTCTATCCCTAATGCTAACCCTAACCCTAGTTCTAACCCTAATTCTAACCCTAATAGAAAAATAAAAAAAAATATTTTCTTTATTTTATTGTTTGTCCCTACCTTTGGGGGTGATAAACGGGGCGTTTATTTACTTTTTTTTTTATTTTGATCACTGTGAGAGTTTATCACAGTGATCAAAATAAATGTATGGAATCTGCTGGCCGGTGGGCACATTGTGCAAGCGCCCACCATTTTCCAAGATGGCGGCGCCCACGAAGAATCCTGGAGGGACACCGGGACGGACACAGGGACATCACAGGTCCCGGGGAGGTGAGGGGTGGGATCGGAAGGCGGGGGGAGCGGAGGCAAGGAGGAGAGCAGATAGTGATGGCGGTGACAGATCGCCCCCATCACTCGGTGTGGGGGGGTGAGATCTCGGTGTCCAGCCATGGCCGATGCTATTGCAGCATCGGCCATGGCTGGATTGTAATATTTCACCAAATTTCATTAGTGAAATATTACAAATCGCTCTGACTGGCTGTGTCACTTTGACAGCCCATCAGAGCGATCGTAGCCACATAGGGGTTAAGCCAGTCCCCCTGTGGTGAAGCACAAAGGGTCTTGTGCCTGCGGGTCGGGTGACCTTTCAGTGACCCCGGTCACCCGACCCGCAGGAACGCGATCCTTCCATGACACAGCATATGCGTCACAGGTCGGATTGGCACCGACTTTCATGACGCATACGCTGTATCAAAGGTCGGGAAGGGGTTAATGAGATTTTTCATACGCAGAATGAACAAAAACCAGCAATTCAGTTATTGTTATTTTTTTGTGCGGTTCAAAGTGCGGCAAAAGGGATAAGACAGATTAGTTCTTCGGGTCAGTACGATTACTGCAATACCAGATTTATATAGTTTTGTATATTTTACAAAAATGAATTTGTTTTTGCATCGCCATATTCTGAAAGCTGCAACTTTTTTCTTGTGCCGAATGAGCCATATTAGGGCTTGTTTTTGCGAGACGGCTTAGCGTTTTAATTTCCACCATTTTTTTCTACATGACTTTTTAATCACTTTTTATTAAATTGTTTTGTGTCAGCATAATGAAAAAGCGACATTTTTGGCATGCTTGGTTTTTTTTTTTTATTCCATATGGAATAAAATGACAATTTTAAAGTTTGAATCGTTACAGATGCAGCAATACCATTTGCGTACTTTTTTGTTTTAGTGCAAAAGCTGTTTTTAGTGACAAAAAGGCTTTTTGCGATTTGTGTGCGCTTTTCTTATGTTTCATTTTTACTACTTTATATAACCTTTTTCACTTTGACCCACTGTAGGACATGTATATTTTTTACTCTGATCGCTGGTCTCATGTACTGCAAAACAAGAGTACTGTAGTGCATGAGACCTGTTAGTGACTCACTGACATCCTGTTAGACCCTGCTTATAGAAGTGCCTAACAGGCTACCGTACCCTGGGGTCATCAGGTGACCTCAGGGTAGCAACGATCGGCACCCGCAATTTCGATCGCGAAGATCGATCCTGTCAAAAAGGGTCTTTTAACTGCCTTTTAACCACTCAGATACCGCTATTGCGATTGACAGTGGTAATTAAGGGGTTAATTGGCTCCAAAACCAGATGGGGAAGAGGCCGCAGGGTGCCAGCTGTCACCCACAGGATTTGTCCCCACTGGAGGGGGTAATTAACTTTTTCCTCAGTGCCATTAAAAAGCAGAGCTGGGGAATAAGGCCCTTTAATGACCGCGATTAAAAGGCGTTTCGGTGGTCATTAAAGGAAACCTGTCACCTCGTTTTAACTCTATAAGATGCGGCCACTGCCTTTCGGCTCTTATCTACAGCATTCTGTAATGCTGTAGATAAGCCCCTGGTCTGACCTGAAAGATAAGAAAAAGAGGTTTTATTATACTCGTCCTGGGGGGCGATCCGAAGGGTGTCGCAGGTCCGTCACCTCCCATCTTCATGCGATGTCGTCATCCTCCTTGCTTCGTGTCGCCTCCTGCGCAGGCGTACTGATCTGCCCTGTTGAGGGCAGAGCAAAAGTACTGCAGTGCGCAGGAGCCCGGAAAGGTCAGAGGTCCAGCGCCTGCGCACTACAGTACTTTGCTCTGCCCTCAACTGCGCAGGAGCGCGACACGAAGCAAGCAGGATGACGACATCGCATGAAGATGGGAGGCGCCGAACGGACCTGCGACACCCATCGGACCGGACCGCATCTGACCGCCCCCCCATCCCGGGTGAGTAAAAAAAAACAGTTTTTCTTCTCTTTCAGGTCAGACCGGGGTTTATCTACAGCATTACAGAATGTTGTAGATAAGCCCCGAAAGGCAGTGGCCGCATCTTATAGTGGCAAAACAAGGTGACAGTTTCTCTTTAAAGGCCCCGTCAGACATAGCGACACACCAGCGATCCCGACAACGATATGCACTTGTCAGGATCGCTGGTGTGTCGCTACATGATCGCTGGTGAGCTGCCAAACAGGCAGCGATCAGGACAGCGACACTGCGGGTAACGTTGCTTAGTTACCCACAGTGTACGTTGGATACCAGCCCGCTGGTGCAGGGAGCTGGTATCCAAGGTACACATCGGGTTTCCAGGCGCTGCGCGGCACCTGGAAACCTGATGTGTACCTTGGTTACCAGCTCCCCTGCAGCAGCGTGCTGGTTTCCAACGTACACATCGGGTTTCCAGGCGCCGACCGGCACCTGGAAACCCGATATGTACCTTGGTTACCAGCTGATTGCTGGTCTCCTGTCTGCCACACGCAACGATGCGTGCTGGCCAGCAGGAGACCAACGATCAAAAAAATGTCCAGGACATTCAGCGACGATCAGTGATACCCAGCAGGGGGGCTGATCGTCGCTGAATGTCACACACAGCGATATCGCTGGTGAGATCGCTGTTGCGTCACAAAACTAGTGACTCAGCAGCGATCTCGCTTGCGAGATCACTGTGTGTGATGGGGGCTTTAGGGATTAAGCAAAAGCTCCCACAGTGATCGACCTGTGCGTACATATATATGGGGGCTGTGACTATTATGCTCTTTTACCTTTCTTTTTGACATTGTGTGAATAAACTTTCAAGATTTTACACTAGAATTTACATTTTCTGCTATCGATTGGTCTTCCTTCGGCACTGCTGGCTTTCTGTGCTCCGGACTTCTTTATGGTTGAGCGGACATTATTGTCCTTTTTCTTATACATGTGCATACATACACATCCACTTGCAGGATATATTTGAGATAGGTTGAAAAATATTTGCGTTACTGTTTATTCCATTTTTTTGCGTTTTTTACATTACAGTTTGTTATTCTAACAGGATTTTTGTAATAATATGATCTATGTATTACAACTCGTAATGTTAAAAACTAGAGCAAAAGGATTTGCATGACTACTGTGTCGGTAGTCTGTGGCCGCCAGATCAGATCTCTTTGAATGTGCTACTCCTTGAAACATCCCCAATGTCTCTTCTGATTGGAAGGCCACCGATATGTCATGCTGCAAAATAATAGGCTGGAGTCACACACACCGAGTAAAAAATCTGACCGTTTTAGTCGGTCGATAATCGGATTAAAATTTCATGAACATTTATGCGACTAGCATCCGATTTTTTGTAGTTGATGCGATTTAGTCGCATCTGACCGTAGTTGTCACATCCGATTTACATCCGACTTGCGAGAATTTCTCGCAGGCTTGCAAAACTGACATATAATGGATCCAAAAGAATAGTATTTAAATCACAATAGAAAGAATATATACACATAGAACACATATATATATATATATATACACATGTCATTGTGACATGTGTATATATATATATATTTATAGTTCCTAGACTTCTACATACTGTAATAGCCGCTAATTCAATTGCCGGCTTTTGTGAAATCACAGAAGCCGACATGAAATGATACATTGTTTAGACACAGTTAACCATGTAATTTCCTGTATTTTGATATATGGTTTGAACTTACAATTACATAAGTGTATGTGTACAAAATTTCAGACATGTAGGGGTTAATTAAAGGTGTAAATTCGTTGTAAAAAAAAATGTGTCAAATCTCTAATTAGATTTGCCCTTTCTGGGGTGTCTGGGGGCAGATGTCAGTAGCCAGGGGGGGCACAAAAAAAATGTACCCTCCCTAGGCTATTATTATCTGCCCCCACTCGCTTGCTTTGTCTGTCTGGTGGAGAAAATACAGCGGGAGCCCACGCATTTTCTTTACAACGAATTTACACCTTTAATTAACCCCTACATGTCTGTAATTTTGTACACATACACTTATGTAATTGTAAGTTCAAACCATATATCAAAATACAGGAAATTACACGGTTAACTCTGTCTAAACAATGTATCATTTCATGTCGGCTTCTGTGATTTCACAAAAGCCGGCAATTGAATTAGCGGCTATTACAGTATGTAGAAGTCTAGGAACTATAAATATATGTATATATATATATATGTCACAATGACATATATATATATATTGTGAGACAGTGAAGGAATATGTGTTGAATGGGGTGTACATTTCACCTAGGTATAAGGGAAATGTGTGGCTTTGTAAACCTAGTGGTAGAGAAAGGTCACTACACCTTGCATTCATTACACACTTGCAGCTCAGGCCTGAAACTACTCAGGTCTTAATTAGGAGACCAGAAGTAGGTGTCTGCAAACACAATCTGGGAGCTGTCTTTAGCCTGGACACAGGGAGGTGTCCCGGCACAAGGAAGCAGTCTCCAGGATTGGGAGCTGGCTTTAGTCTGGACACGGGGAGGTGTCCCGGCACAAGAAGCAGTCTCCAAGAGTGGGAACACGCTCAGCCTGGACACAGGGAGGTGTCCCGGCACAAAGAGCGTCTCCAGGAGTGTGAGCTATCTCAGTCTGGGTGCAGGAAGTACCCCAGACACAGGAGTAGTCTCAGTGAGAATCCGTGTGAATAGCGGCTGAATAGGAGTGGATCTCTCTCAAGTCTGGACATTGAAGGTGCCTTCAGACACAAGGAGGAGTATCTGTGAAACTCCATACTGGTAACATATATGATATGTGTTGTGTTGGGCCAGGCTGGTAGAGCCGGGACCCGGATAGACAGGGAAATCAATCTATGTGGAATTAGTGGCTAGACAAGCCCAGGTTTTCTGGTTATGATTTATTTTTATCTGTTTGCTGTGAACTTTAATAAAGCTGGTTGCGGCCAGTTTTACACCAGAACTGCTGTCTGAATGAACTGTTTTCATGCCATTCTGTCTACCCAGACAGCGATCCTAGAGCTAAATCCCCTGAAAGGCTACAATTGGCGGAGAATGCTGGGGCAGCGCAGTGGCTGATACAGTTAGTGCTGGAGTGTGCATGCAGCACAGAGGCTTAGAGACAGCAATAAAGGTGAAGTCTGTGGAAATAGCAGCAAAAAAAAAAAAAAAAGTGTGTCAGCAGAAACGTCTGTTTGGAGCAGTCTTGGAGAGACAGTGGCCCTGATAGGGTCTGCAGAGAGAAAATGTATGCACAGCAAAACTGAACTTGTTGTGAAAATGACTGTGGAATGTGCAGCAGCAAAAGAAAAGTCTGTGGAGCAGTCTTAAAGAGACAGTAGCCCTAATAGACTTTGCAAAGAAAAAAAAAAAAGTGTCTGCACAGCAGAGCTGAATTTTTCTATGGAAAAGACTGTAGAGTGTGTATGTCTTGAGTGAAGACTGCCGTTGTTAAGACAGAGAAGTCTGACAGCATGGATGACAGCATGGAGTCGCGGTTTGAACAAATGGCGCAAGTTGGTGTGCAACATAAGACTGCCGTTGTCAAGACAAATAAATCCGGCAGTATGGAAGAGCTCATTAAGCACCTGGTCCAGGACCTGCAGAGCGTACAGCAGGTCCGGCAGAGCTGGCGGCAGCAGCAGCAGGAGGCTAACCGGTTGTTTCTTGAGGAGATTGCAGCACTAGAAAAACCTCTCAGCGCCTTGTCCCCGAGTAATGTTGTAAAGGCACCTGCGTTGCCTACAGGAAAGAAGGAGTGCGAGTCTGCCATCAGCAAACCTGGTCATGGAGTTGAAGAGGTGATAGTGGACCACTACACCCAAGCATGTCCTCCTGAGGTACAGCCGTCTGAGAGGTCGTCACTTCAGAGTTCCCGGATGCTGAACTCTCGCGGTAAGAGCGTTCCAGCTGTCGGGGACATGTGGGTGGGAGAGTGTGATGGACAGTGTTGGAGATGTCGTGAAATTGCAGCCAACTGTCCAATAGAGGGGGAGCCTATGTATTGTGATGTTGGCAGATCCCTCTCTCCCTGCGCAGAGCCTGTGTGTGTGTCCACCTCAGCCGAAGAGACTGGACCACAGGTGTGCCCGGTGGTTGTAAATGACTGCCCAGCACAGGCCCTCTTGGACTCAGAGAGTCCAGTGACTTCCGTATGTGACAGCCTGATTGATAGGGACTTCATCCCTGATAAGCATCTGAGTGTGGTGTGCATCCATGGAGACACCAAAGTCTACCCAGAGACTGCCGTGGACTTGGTCCCCAAACTCGGGGAGGTTCCATATGAAGTGGGGGTAGTGAAGAACCTGGTGCACCCCGTCATATTGGGTAATGACTTTCCCCGGTCTAAGGATCTCTGGGGGAGAAATGTTTCTGATGGACAGTGTGATGAAGCTCCTACTGAGGGTGCGCGGTCCCGAGGGGCGGAGCACAATGCTGGTGGGACGTTAAACTTATGTGATAATGATGATGACCGTGATAATGATGATGATGATCATGATAATGATGATGACCATGATAATGATGCTGATAATGATAATGATGATGATCATGATAGTGATGATAATACTGATCATAGTCATGATAAGGATGTTGATAATAATGATGACTGTGATAGTGATGAAATTCCTTTGCAGGTGATGTTGTGAGACGAGGATGGTGGTTCTCGGGAACCGAGTGTCCCTGACTTACCTGTGTCCTGTGACAATTTTGAGAGTGAGCAGTGGCGAGACCCCTCTCTTAGGACGGCACAGGAAAATATGATTGTTCTAAATGAGGTTTCCCAGGAGCCTGGCTCTGAGGAGAGGTTTCTTCATGTTGCCATAAACACTGAAGTCCAGGGAGAGGTCGTGAGCCAGCTCCTAGTACCTGAACTATATAGAAGTATAGTGCTGGGGTTGTCACATAGTCACATACTTGAGGGACCAGATGGTGAAGTTAATGTTGTGAATGACATGTTAACTAAGGTTCCAGATCAGGATGTGAATGAAAATGAATTGTATAACCCTGACAGTGGGCAGGATATGAATGAAAATGAATTGTATAACCCTGACAGTGAGCAGGATATGAATGAAAATGAATTGTATAACCCTGACAGTGAGCAAGATGTGAATGAAAATGAATTGTATAACCCTGACAGTGAGCCAGATGTGACTGAAGAAGTAGAGTATAGGACGAACGGTAGGGCTTCTGGGCATGTCCTGCCAGAAGAGCCTGAAGGTGGGGAACTAGAGAAAAGTGAAAAACCCCCTATACCTTCTGTGATAGTTGGTGACACATGGTCAGTGCACCAGGGACAGGAGGTACGTGAGTTTCTGAGGAAGAGTCAGCAGAAGTGTTCTGATGTGTCGGGTCGTACTTCTCTGGCCAGGCACTATATCGAAAATGAGCCCGGCCCTAAGGTCAAGATGAAACCATGCAGGATACCCGAGGCCCGCAGAGAGTATAGGCCTGGGAGGGTACAGGGTAGTGCGGATGCTTCAGGTGAAGATGAAGCTGATGAGGGCCATGACTGGTCCAGAGTTCACTGTCTCTGTTGGATTGTTGACCAGCCCTCCGGTCTGGATGGCCAGCCCTCCGGTCTGGAGAAGAGGGAGGGGATATGTGAGACAGTGAAGGAATATGTGTTGAATGGGGTGTACATTTCACCTAGGTATAAGGGAAATGTGTGGCTTTGTAAACCTAGTGGTAGAGAAAGGTCACTACACCTTGCATTCATTACACACTTGCAGCTCAGGCCTGAAACTACTCAGGTCTTAATTAGGAGACCAGAAGTAGGTGTCTGCAAACACAATCTGGGAGCTGTCTTTAGCCTGGACACGGAGGTGTCCCGGCACAAGGAAGCAGTCTCCAGGATTGGGAGCTGGCTTTAGTCTGGACACGGGGAGGTGTCCCGGCACAAGAAGCAGTCTCCAAGAGTGGGAGCACGCTCAGCCTGGACACAGGGAGGTGTCCCGGCACAAAGAGCGTCTCCAGGAGTGTGAGCTATCTCAGTCTGGGTGCAGGAAGTACCCCGGACACAGGAGTAGTCTCAGTGAGAATCCGTGTGAATAGCGGCTGAATAGGAGTGGATCTCTCTCAAGTCTGGACATTGAAGGTGCCTTCAGACACAAGGAGGAGTATCTGTGAAACTCCATACTGGTAACATATATGATATGTGTTGTGTTGGGCCAGGCTGGTAGAGCCGGGACCCGGATAGACAGGGAAATCAATCTATGTGTAATTAGTGGCTAGACAAGCCCAGGTTTTCTGTTTATGATTTATTTTTATCTGTTTGCTGTGAACTTTAATAAAGCTGGTTGCGGCCAGTTTTACACCAGAACTGCTGTCTGAATGAACTGTTTTCATGCCATTCTGTCTACCCAGACAGCGATCCTAGAGCTAAATCCCCTGGAAATGTTACAATATATATATGTATTCTATGTGTGTATATGTATTGATTCTATTCTTTAATAAAGCTGTCAGTGTGATTTTACAGTATAGCCAGGGATGAATTGCCGGCTTTTCTAAAGGACACCGGTGCGATTTAATCGCAAGTCACATGTGCGGTCCGTTTGTAATCAGATTTTTCAGCGCTCCCATTGACTTGCATTGGCGATAGTCGACCCACAATCGGTGACAATCGCAGCATGCTGCGATTGCACTCGGACGTTTAAAACGGACCACAAAAAATCTGATGGTGGGAGCTGCTCCATAGATTAACATTGGTCCGACTGCAATGCGATATTTCATCGCATTGCAGTCGTCCGATTTTGTCGCCAGTGTGACTTCAGCCATAACGTAATGGTGGCCTACTAATCAGAAGAGGCATCAGGGATGCCCCATATAATAGAAGATTCACATGACTCTAGTTCTGCATCCAAAGACTACCAAGGCAGCAGATGGACCAGGTTCCTGCAAGTCTTTTTGCTTAATTCTTATTAAAAACACAACTTAAAAAGACAACAATAACAGCAGGTACTAAAACTAATAAAAAACACACACCGAAAATGACTGAAAATGGCAAATAAAATGTGTGTAAGACCTCATTCACACGTCCGTGTTTAACCCCTTAAGGACCAAGCAATTTTGTAGGTTAATGACCAGGCCAATTTTTTACAATTCTGACCACTGTCACTTTATGTGCTTATAACTCTGGAACGCTTCAACGGATCTTGGCGATTCTGAGACTGTTTTCTCGTGATATATTGTACTTCATGATAGTGGTAACATTTCTTTGATATAACTTGCGTTTATTTATGAAAAAAAACGGAAATATGGTGAAAATTTTGCAATTTTCAAACTTTTAATTTTTATGCCCTTAAATCAGAGAGATATGTCACAAAAAATAGTTAATAAATAATATTTCCCACATGTCTACTTTACATCAGCACAATTTTGGAACCAAAATTTTTTTTGTTCGGAAGTTATAAGGGTTAAAAGTTGACCAGCTTTCTCATTTTTCCAACAAAATTTACAAAACCTTTTTTTTTTAGGGACCACCTCACATTTGAAGTCACTTTAAGGGGTCTATATGGTAGAAAATACCCAAAAGTGACACCATTCTAAAAACTGCACCCCTCAAGGTGTTAAAAGCCACATTCAAGAAGTTTATTAACCCTTTAGGTACTTCACAAGAATTGAAACAGTGTGGAAGGAAAAAATGAACATTTAACTTTTTTTCCCCAAAATTTTTCTTTCGACACAATTTTTTTATTTTGTCAAGGGTATCAGGAGAAAATGAACCACAATATTTGTTGTACAATTTCTCCTGAGTACACTGATACCCCATATGTGGAGGAAGAACAACCTTTAGGCTCACGGCAGTGCTCAGGAGGGAAGGAGCATCATTTGCGATTTTGAATGTCAAATTGGCTGGAATCGAGAGCGGACACCATGTCGTGTTTGGAGAGCCCCTGATGTACCTAAACAGTGGAAACCCCCCATAAGTGACCCCATTTTGGAAACTAGACCCCCAAGGAACTTATCTAAATGTGTGGTGAGCACTTTGAACCTCCAAGCGCTTCACAGAAGGTTATAACGTAGAGCCGTAAAATTAAAAAATCATATTTTTTCCACAAAAATGATCTTTTCACCACCAATTTTTATTTTTATAAGGGTAACAGGAGAAATAGGACCCAAAAGTTGTTGTGCAATTTGTCCTGAGTACGCTGATACCCCAGATGTGGGGGTAAACCACTGTGATCGCCTTAGTGCGAACTTTGGGAGGCAGAATGAACAAATCCACAAAAGGTGAAGAATTGGTTTTATTTTTTACGCCGTTCCTCATGCGGTATTAGTGATTAGGCGACTTTATCCTTCGGGTCGGTGCGATTACAGCAATACCAGATTTATACCCTTTTTTCATGTTTAGCTTCTGTCACACATTAAAAGACGTTTTTTGTAAGAATTTTTTGTAAGAAATTTTTGCATCGCTGTATTTTGAGAGCTATAATTTTTCCATATTTCGGCCGACAGAGTTATGTGCGGGCTTATTTTTTGCCGGACGAGCGGACGTTTTTATTGGTACCATATTCGGGCACAACGTTTTTTGATCGCTTCCTATTCCGATTTTTGTGGAAGCAGAATGAACAAAATCCAGCAATTCAGGAATTGTTTTTTTTTTCCCTCCGTTCCATGTGTGGTAAAATTGATAAAGCAGCTTTATTCTTCGGGTCAGTACGATTACAGCGATACCTCATTTATATCTTTTTTTTATGTTTTGGCGTTTTTTACACAATAAAAACTTTTATAGAAAAAATAATTATTTTTGCATCAGTTTATTCTGCGAGCTATAACTTATTTTTTCCTGATGATGCTGTATGGCGGCTCGTTTTTTGCGGTACAAGATGACATTTTCAGCGGTACCATGTTTATTTATATCCATTGTCTTGAACGCGTATTATTGCACTTTTTCCAAGCGGTAAGATGATACCGCTTGGAAAAAGTATAATTTACTACTTTTTTTTTTTTACGGCTTTCACTGAAGGGGTTAACTAGGGTTACGCTTTTATAGATGGGATTTTTACGGACACGATACCAAACGTGTTTTTTTTTACATAAAAATGTGTATTTTTTAGGTGATTTTTTTAAAATTATTTTTTAATAGTTTTTTTTTTACAAATTTTTTAAAAAACTGTTTTTTTTTACCTTGTCCCTTTATGGGACTTTCACTTTTGATTGCAGGTATAATGCATTGCAATGCTCCAGCATTGCAATGCATTATACCTATGGTGAAAGCTGTTGAGACCATGTTGTGAGCATGGTCTCAGCGGCTTTCCGTAGCTGGATGACCCGGAGGTTGTCATGACAACCCTGGGTCATCAAGGCAGAGATCCAGCCCTGCAATTACATCGGGGGACGTCGATCTGAGGCAGAGAGTGTTCCTGACCCTCTGCTTCCCCCCGAACGCTGCGATCGCGCTCAATCGCAGCAATCAGGGGGTTAACAGCCAGGGGCGGCACGGACGCTGCTCCCGGCTGTCAGTGCAGGAAGCTCGGCCACTGCAGCGCTGAGCTCCTGCACTGATCAGGCAGGAGAGGCTGAAATTTCAGCCTCTCCTGCCCGATCGCTGCTGTGTTTGGTCAGTCAGATTGACTGACCAATCACAGCGCTGTGGGTGCGGGGACCGACTGCAAGGGTCCCCGCACCTCTTGCCGTGCCTGTCAGTTGTCATAGACAGCTGTCGGCACTGAACTGTGCACGTCATGCCTTTGAACTACCACTGCGTGTGAACACGCCATGGTAGTTCAAAGGCATGACGTGCACAGTCCGTCCTGGTGCCGGAACTGACATCCTGCCATGACGGACTGTGCACGTCAATGAACATTAAGGGGTTAAACACATATGTGAAAAAAATGGTACTGGTGTCATCAGTGATTTGTTTCAGTGCATTAACAGTGTTTCCGTTTTTACCATCAGTGTCATCAGTATTTTTCACTGATGGATAAATATATTACAAAGCTTCTCTTAGGCTACTTTCACACTTGCGTTTTATCGCGCAGCGCATCGTGCGCTATCGGTCGCATGCACAATGTTCCCCTATCTTTAACATGGCGGGCGCAGGGTCTAGCGCTTGCACGCGCTCATCAGCGTTTGGTGTGCGCAGCGCATTTTCCAGGTGTGCACCCAGACGTGCTAGACACTACATGTTGCATTTTTTTTTCCGGCCCACCACTTTAAAAATGCGCGTGCGCACGTTTGCGCATGTTATGCGCAAAAAAATAACATTGCAGTCTATGGGGGCGCTGGCGGGCGCGTGGCTGTGCGCTCGTCAGCGCTTGTGCACGCACGCAATTTTTGAGCAAACAATGTCTAGACACTTGTCTAAAACACCCCCTTTACACGCAACATTGTTTGTGAGGGGTGGAGATAAAGGAAGGTGTCTTCAGTGCCAGACAGACCCCTACTCAGACTGCCTGGAGACACTGCTGATACAGCCTGGAAGATACAGCCTGGACCCCTACTACACTGCCTGGAGACTTCAGCCTGAACATACAGCCTGGACCCCTACTAGACTGCCTTGAAGACACAGCCAAGACAGCACAAACTTTGGATCCAAGAATGTGAGTATTCTTAACCAAATGACTGCCTGTCCTTTCCAATGTAATATGTACTAAAGCTTTGTATTTTTTTTATTGCAGCATGTCCTCCTCTGGATCAAACTGTTCGCCATCCCGGCAAGAACTGGCCCAAGCAGAGCGTGATGTGAGTATCTTCCTGCCTTTGGGTAAGTATAGCTGCTGAATCTCCAAATGTCTAAAATTTTTGTTCCTTTTTCAGACATCAGCGTCGGACACGGCCATTGAGGAGTCGCAACAGCAGGAGCAGTCGCAGCCAAGACAAGTCCCTGTGTCGAGACGGAATGTAAGTATATAGTCTTTGAATGTCTCTTTTTTTTTTTTTTTTTTGGTCTCTTTCTCTTTTTATTTCTGAAATATATCCAAGATTGTAATTTTTTTTTTCTAGGTTCCACAACGGGACAAGGACCTCTATGTGGACAACGAGGCCCTCATCTGCCAAGTCCATGAGCGTGTCCCGTTGTGGGACAGCCGTGATCCGCAGTACAAGGACAATTTGGTGAGCCGGCGGCTATGGAACGAGGTGGCCGCAGCGTTGATGGATGGCTGGGACAGCGCCTCTCCTAACCTCAAAAAGGCGTTTAGTAAGTATTTCCATGCTCTGTAATGCCGCCGTGACTCTTGTTCCAGATGGCACTGATGGGTTTGCTGGTAGATATATTCTACCTGCAAACCCAACAGTGTCATCTGGTTCAACAGTGACTGCCCTGAGTATGGTATTGCTATGTTGTGTATTGTATTGCTTTTTTATGCTGCATTCACTCTTGTTCCAGATGGCACTGATGGGTTTGCTGGTAGATATATTCTACCGGCAAACCCAACAGTGTCATCTGGTTCAACAGTGACTGCCCTGTGTATGGTATTGCTTTTTAATGTTGCATTCACTCTTGTTCCAGATGGCACTGACGGGTTTGCTGGTAGATATATTCTACCGGCAAACCCAACAGTGTCATCTGGTTCATCAGTGACTGCCCTGTGTTTGGTATTGCTTTTTAATGTTGCATTCACTCTTGTTCCACATGGCACTGATGGGTTTGCTGGTAGATATATTCTACCTGCAAACTCAACAGTGTCATCTGGTTCAACAGTGACTGCCCTGTGTATTGTATTGCTATGCTGTGTATTGTATTGCTTTTTAATGTTGCATTCACTTCTGTTTCAGATGGCACTGATGGGTTTGCTGGTAGATATATTCTACCTGCAAACCCAACGGTGTCATCTGGTTCAACAGTGACTAACCTGTGTATTGTATAGCTTGTTTATGCTTCATTGACTGTTTGCCATTTTCACTAATGTGTTTGTGATGAGACAGATTTTGCCCTGAGTGCATTGTATAATATATATTTTTTTTCCAACAGTGAACAAAGTCCGCACACGTTGGCGCTCGATGAAGGACCGCTTCAACACTGATGTTCGTGCAGAGGGACAGGTTCGCAGTGGTTCAGCAGCAAGGAGCAGAAGGAAATATCGCTACTATCGTGAGTTGGCGTTCCTGAGACCGGTCTTTGCCAGCAGAGCGTAAGTTTTCAAAAAAATTTTTTTTTTTTTGATCAGTGCTTTTCTATTCCACAGCTGATGCTTCTTGTAAATGCATGACAGTAATGTTTTTATTTTCTTTCCACAGCACCTGGAGCAGCACCATGCAGCCTGTCCCTGAAGCGGTCCTTCATCGGACGACGTTGGACCCGTCCCAGCCATCCGACAGCCTGGAAGCAACTTGCAGGTCAGCAACACGGGCAGCTGGTGACCAGGAAGCTGGTCCATCAGGTGTTCCCCTCTCCCAGGTCTCTGCCACTGGTTATGCGGGCACTTCCAGCCAGCGGCAGAGGGCCTTGGAGAGGAATGTCTTGCCCGAGTTCATGCACTTGAGCGAGGCCTTTCATGGCAGTATGAAGTCGCTGTCAGGCACAGTGGAAAGCGGTTTTTCACTCATGGAACGGGGTTTTACCCACATGGATCACCGCTTCCACTGTGTCGACCAGCGGCTTGATAGGCTGGAGGCCGACCTCAACAGACCACCGCACTATTTTTTCAGTAAAATTGAACGGGGCATGGCGGAACACCTTCGTCCTGAGCAACAGCTGAGTGTGTTGCAAGCCTGCAACACTGCTTACTTGCAGGATATGCAGCAGAATCGGTACGTGCAGCAGTCAGTGGTTGCATATCCAACTGTGCCACCACTGATTCGCCACACATCACTACCGACTTCTGCTGCATACCACTGCACGGCCACCAGCATTCCGAGTCACCACTACACCACCACAAGTCCAAGTACTGCTGGACACTCCACCTTCGCCACCACCATGGCAAGCGCTGCTCCTGTCACCACCACCACCACAGACACTGTTCCCCAGTCTAGGACTCCCGCCACCGCAGTACCTGCTTGGGCCACTGTCCCCACTTCTCCTTTTAGGAGCACAGCCACCACTACACAACATTTTCGGAGCACAGCCACCACTTCTCCTTCTAGGAGCACTGCCACCACTCCGCACCATTTTCGGAGCACAGCCACCACTTCTCCTGCTAGGAGTACAGCCACCACTATCCTCCATTTTCTTAGCACAGCCACCACTTCTCCTGCTAGGAGTACCGCCACCACTGTACACCATTTTCGGAGCACAGCCGCCACTTCTGCTAGGAGTACCGCCACCACTATCCACCATTTTAGGAGCACAGACACCACTTCTCCTTCTAGGAGTACCGCCACCACTCAGCACCAGTTTAGGAGCACAGACGCCACTTATCCTTCTAGGAGTACTGCCACCACTCAGCACCAGTTTAGGAGCACAGACGCCACTTCTCCTTCTAGGAGTACCACCACCACTCTGCAGCAGTTTAGGAGCACAGACACCACTTCTCCTCCTTGGACCACCGCCACCACTTGTCCTCCTCAGAGCACCGCCACCACTTCTCCTTCTCCGAGTACCGCCACCGCCACCACAGAGCATGAGACGGGTGACCGACATTCCGTGTTTTATGTTTCAAGGCCTTGGTCCACGAGCTCAAGGCGGTCACACAGAAGTCGGTCCATGCAGGGGACTCCTGCCCCCAAGAAGAGAAAGAAGACTATGTTTGTCCATCCCCCTCTCCTCCTAATGTTTCTCAACCTGCCTCTACTTCCATGTCTGATCTTCCTTCCCCCACTACTTTCGTCGCCCCTTCCCGTCGAACACCTTCCTCGCTTTCCAGCCGTTCGTCATCTCTGCACACCCCCAGAGTATCCCAATCTCCCCCAAAACATCCTTCTCAATAACAATGGTTTTTTTTTTGTTTTGTTGTAAGAAATAAATGTGCAATTATGCTTTTAGTAAAAAACGGTTTGATTAATGTGTCTTTCGCCGCCTACACACACTGTGCCGTACACTTTGCGTTTTTGCCTACACATAACTGCAGGAATGACACATGTTTGTGTCATTCCTGGAGATGTGTAGTCAAAAACACAAATATATGACTTGTATTTTCCTCACCAGTCTCTTCTGTCTGCTAATATTGCACAGACTGAATAGAGGATGGTGTTGAGTGCAAGGCATATCTATTTTACCTTGCCAGGTATCATAGAAAGTTAATTGAGTATGGTGTGTTTTTACCATCATTTCACTTTATGATACAAGGCCAGGGATTCTAGATATACCTTGTAATTAATCACATCCTCTATTCAGTGTGTGCTGAATAAACGGAGGAGATGATGGTGAAAATACACGTTATATGTACAATCCCCTGGCCTTGTATCATTACTATCTCACCTGGGCAGGTGAATACACATGAGTTTTAACCTGCAGCGTCGCTTCAGTCTGCATCTATTTCAAGCATACTGTAGCCATGCTGCAGTTTATAACTCATGTGTATTCACCTGCCCAGGCGTGATAAATTCTGAAGTGAGGATGTGTTATTTGGGGCATCACCACTTCAGCATGACACCAGGCCTGGGTATTGTAGACGATGTATAATCTTTATCATCTCTCCAGTCTGCGTTCAAAATCAAGCCACAGTGATGATACTACAAATAATATTTATAGTCACCTGGTCAGGTATAATAAAGAGTGACGGATGCTAGTGCATCCACAAATCACTATTTGTAACATCAGGTCAGGTGACACAAATATTAGTTGTTTTATCTCCACTGCAAATTGAACCCAAACTAGAGAGATGATAAAGGTCATACAACTTGTGTGTGTGTGTATAGTCACCTGGTCAGGGTTACTAGTAAATTCATGATGCACAAAAAAACACAGCATCATGAATTCACTGGTAAACCTGGCCAGTTGATTATTGTATTTGAGTGTAAAAACACAGACTGCACTCGGTACAGGTATAAACACAGGTATTTTATTAACATACAGACAAGAAGGTATTTGATTTACAGACAGATTTTTTTTACACCATTTGTTCTTGCAATTCCACCCGTCCTACATCTGACATGAAGTAGGCTGCAAATTGGTCACTCATTTGGCTGACTTCAACAGAAGACCTGAGAGGGTGCTGAGTGAACTCAGGCAATGGGTTAGGAGCTGCATCATCAAGTTTAAAGTTTGGGTGCTCTTTAGACATAACAAAATTATGTAGCACCACACATGCCTTCACCACTTCATCCACTGTTTCCAGTTTCAGATGAATGGCTGTGCCCAGAATGCGCCATCTGGAAACAAGTATACCGAAGGCACACTCTACAGTTCTTCTGGCCCTGGTCAGCCTGTAATTACAAATTTTTTTTGTTGTGGTCCAAGTCCCGGCTGGAGTAGGGTTTGAGCAGGTGTTGGCACATCTGGAATGCCTCATACCCAACCATGACAAATGGCTGTAGCAGACCTTCAGTGTGGGGAAGAGGCCGTGGCATGGGGAAATTGAACTGGTTACCATACAACCTCCGGCCCATGTCTGAGTTCTTAAAAGCCTGGAGTCATTCCCATGGCCAAATGCCCCAATGTCCACTGCAACAAACATACAGTCTGCATCCGCAATGGCCATGAGAAGTGTAGAGAAGTACTTTTTGTAGTTGTAGTACTCCGAGCCTGTTCTTTTGGGTTTGATGATCCGGATGTGTTTACCATCAACTGCTCCCAAACAGTTGGGGAAATTGCAGGTTGTCCAGAATTTTTCAGCTATTTCTAGCCACTTTTCTGTGGTGGGCAGGGGCATAAACTCTGGACAGAGAACATTCCACAATGCCCGGCAGGTGTCCTCAACAATTCCTGACAAGGTGGAGATACCAATCCTGTACTGGAAGTGAAGTGAAGAGAGGCTCTCTCCAGTAGCAAGGAATCTGAGAAAGAAAAACAATATATATTATTGTATGTTTTTTTAAAACCTTTAACTAAAGAGAAAAAAAAGTACATGGCATACAAATAAGGGTGTGTTTCCACGGTCAGGAAACACTCAGTAATTGCTGCGTGTTTGACGCTGTGCGCTGGCGCAGCGTCAAACATGCAGCGTCCAGATGTTACAGCATAGTGGAGGGGATTTCAAGAAATCCCGTCTCCACTATGCATAAAAACAGGCGGCAGCCCTGCGTTAATGGACATTCTGCGCGTCTTTTCAGATCGCAGCATGTCCTATTCCCTTGCGGCGAGCTGCGGCACTGCAAGGGAAATACACAGGCCTATGTAGCCCTGCGGTGATTCCGGATGTGTTCAATGAGCACATCCGGATTCACAGCGCGTTCACTAGGGATGGGGCTTTGGGCGGGGCGGACTTTCCACTCCGTCCAAAGCGCTGTGTTTCCTGACGGTGAAAACACTGCCTAATTCTGCAGGTCTTTGTTTACTAGATGGCAGAACAATAATTCTGGCAGCTTTGGAATAGTACATGGCAGAACAAATAAAATGATGCAGGCATTGGTTTAGCAATATTACGTACCGTAATGTCACCAGGAGTCTTTCCTCCGGAGGAATCGCCCAACGGAGCTGTGTGTCCTGTCTCCGGATGAATTGTTGGACACGAGCAAGTAAATCCCTGAAGCTTTCTTGTGACATCCGGGTATAGTCGGTAAATTTCTCTGGGTTTGCCTGCAGCTCGCTATAGAAGGTGTGGTACGCTCCACGGCTCTCTGGAGTTCAACAATGGGATGTACCCACAAACGCCGCCGCTGCCGTCTTCGCTGTCTCTCTCTCTCCCTTTCTTCATGGCAAGCCACTGCATAAGCCTGAGCCATCTTGATGTCCAGATCCAAGATGAAGTGGAAAGTCTTCCAGCGCAGATCCATGTTCACAAAGGCAAATGCAATCAAATGTGAAGAATGGCTGTGAACAGGCTCTATATACAGATTTCCCATAACACATGCCCACTGGTGTCCCATTGGTGGAGTCTGTTACAAGAATTTTTCAAGGATTTTCCTCCTGTGAAATGCACAGAAAAAACGCAAACGCATGCAAAAACGCTTGAAATCGCATCCAAGCGCTGCGTTTTTTTGTCGTAATGCGCACGCTTATGCAACTAAATATTGCAGCGTTTACAAGCATTTGCACACTTTTTTTATGCATTTTATGTGCGCTCGATACGCAGCGCAAAAAAAACGCAAGTGTGAAAGTAGCCTTATCCTTTCCAATGTTAAACACAGACAGCACATAGATGCCATCCGTGTGCTGGACATGTTTTTCATGGATTCGTAGAATTATATTGGCCCTTTTCATCTGTGATACTGGAAAAATATGGACCTGTCTCCTTGACTTTTGCATGGACACATGACCTGTGTAATGTGGATAGCCCCATTGATTATAATGAGTACGAGTTGTATCTGAAAAAAACGAATACCACTTGTAAGTGTAACACAGACATGTGAATGAGGCCTAAATGTAAGGTGTTTTTTGCATGCATTTTTACAAAAAAAAGTTAAATTCTTCCTGTATTAGGATGTGAATAAACATCATGGGCAGGGGTCTGCAAGAGTGTAGAGGGGGCTGAGGAGCTGAGCTTTCTCCACATGTGGTAGATGCTATGTTACATAGCAGACATCGGTCACCCCTCTCGTTTATGGCAGAGTGTGACGTATCAATAGACAACCCTGGCACAATAACACCACTAAAAAGCTCCGGCAAGTGTCCAGGGTTGCGGCGCGGCGTTGGAAGAAAACAAATTCGCAAGACGACTTTACTGCATTTAAACAGGCAACACTCGCTTTCAAATCTGCCCTCACCTCTGCTAAACAGGCATACTTCACAACCCTCGTATCTTCCCTATCCTACAACCCCAGTTATTCAAGCTTTTAACTCCCTCCTCCGCCCACCACTGCCCCCTCCTACCTCACTCATCTCTGCTGAGGCCTTTGCCACACACCTTCAAAAATAAGATCGACTAAACAAGGCAAGTCTTCATTGTTCAACCACCACAACCCCCAGCAGTTCGCCCCCAGGATGTTTCGCCCCCACACATTTCGCCCCCAGGATGTTTCGCCCCCGGCAGTTCGCCCCCAGTATGTTTCGCCCCTGGCAGTTCGCCCCCGAACATTTCGCCCCCGGCAGTTCGCCCCGAAACATTTCGCCCCCAGGATGTTTTGCCTCTAGCAATTAAAGACCTGCCTGAACTGAATGTTTGCTTATCACTAATAATACACCATATGAGTCTAAGATATACAATTCTGATCAAATTAGTTTTTTTAATTCTAAAGCATTGTTTTCTAGATAAGTCATTTTACAAACAGACAGGAAAATAGTAGGATTTCATTGGTTACTAAGGAGGTTGTGCCCCCTTGGTAGCAGAACGAGGGCTCCCCCCCGCCTGTGTAAAGCCGTTACAGGACGGAACACATAGGGGGGGCTTTGCAGAAGGCTGTAAACCAGCAGCCCTTTATACATCATAGGGAATATATTGTTACAGTAGTTGCATGCTCCTGTGCAGCCACGGCCTCTAGAATCCATCCACAAGTACTGCTACTAAGGAGAAACAACCTCCTTAGCAACCACTGAAATACTGCAGCACATGGAGCTTTAACTTGGATGAGACTTTTCACACAGAAGTGAAGCTGCTGGAAGGTCTCCTTTGGAAATGAATATCATGGGCACAGGTACTATAACATAACTTATGTTTTTTGTAGAGTTATGCCATAACTGTATATATCAAAACTGTTGTAACAAGAAACATAAAAAGGTATAGAGGGGAAGGATTAGAGAAAAAGAGAAAAGACAAATTACAGGTTATAATTCTTGAATGATTTTACAGCTGAAAACACTGATCTCAAAACATACAATATGTGACCATGAACTAAAATTCAAAGCTGTAGGCAATGCCTCTCAGATAATCCATCAAGCTTCTATTATTGAAATCTTGCACGATACGTTTAACCCTTGCTGAAATTGCAGCATACTTTTTGTTTCTTTCAGCGATGGGATTTCCTGCTATTATCTGAATAATTTCAAAACTATGGAGCTCTTGCTGATGTTTCAGACAGTTAATGAACCGGTATATATTTTGGAAAACAGTACCACGCGTTTCTCGAAAGCTACGGTGCCATCCTTCGACATCATTATTTGTTCGCTGTTGATCATTCAATGTTTGTTCATACACATTCCAGAGTTGAACTGGAAACAAAGATGCTTGACGCCCTCTGCGATTCATTCCACCGATATAGCTGTCTACAAAATAGTTGGCAACAGGTATTGCTTCTTGTGGAAAGTCAGGATCTTCCACCAATTCAAACGATTGCACAACATTCTGTGGTGGTATAAAGGCCAGGTTAGGTATCATGCATATCCAACGGGCAAATTCATGGTCACCTTGGTATTGCATCTTGAGTCCTTCATTTTGAACTTTACGTCAAACCGACTGTGATAGGTGGAAAAAGCAACCAGTCTTCTCAAGGTTGGGGAATTCACTTTCAAATGCCTGTATTGCAGCTAGTTGAAAATCCAACATCAGGTTGTCTGGCTGCAAGTTCTTCAGCTCTTGCAGCAACCTCTGGTATGTAGAACGGCTCTTGTCTGTCAGCAAGGTGTACACTACCGGAACAACAAGGCGCTATGGACTACATGGATCGTGTAAAGTCGCTTAACCCCTTCACCCCCAAGAGTGGTTTGCACGTTAATGACCGGGCCAATTTTTACAATTCTGACCACTGTCTCTTTATGAGGTTATAACTCTGGAACGCTTCAACGGATCTTCGCGATTCTGAGATTGTTTTCTCGTGACATATTGTACTTCACGTTAGAAGTAAAATTTCTTCGATATAACTTGCGTTTATTTTTGAAAAAAACGCAAATATGGCGAAAATTTTTAAAATTTTGCAATTTTCAAACTTTGAATTTTTATTCCCTTAAAACAGAGAAATATATCACACAAAATAGTTAAGAAATAACATTTCCCACATGTCTACTTTACATCAGCACAATTTTGGAACCAAAATTTTTTTTTGTTAGGAAGTTATAAGGGTTAAAAGTTGACCAGCGATTTCTCATTTTTACAACAAAATTTACAAAGCCATTTTTTTAGGGACCACCTCTCATTTGAAGTCACTTTGAGGGGTCTATATGGCAGAAAATACCCAAAAGTGACACCATTCTAAAAACTGCACCCCTCAAGGTACTCAAAACCACATTCAAGAAGATTATTAACCCTTCAGGTGCTTCACAGGAACTAAAGCAACGTGGAAGGAAAAAATGAATATTTAACTTTTTAGCCACAAAAATGATCTTTTACAAACTTTTTTTTATTTTCACAAGGGTAAAAGGAGAAAATGGACAGATAAGGTTGTTATGCAATTTCTCCTGAGTATGCCAATGCCCAATATGTGGGGGAAAACCACTGTTTGGGCACACGGCAGAGCTCGTAAGGGAAGGAGCGCCGTTTGACTTTTTCAAACTAAAATTGGCTGGAATTGAGATTGGACGCCATGTCGTGTTTGGAGAGCCCCTGATGCGCCTAAACAGTGGAAACCCCCACAAGTGACACCATTTTGGAAACTAGACCCCCTAAGGTACTTATCTAGATCTGTTGTGAGCACTTTGAACCCCCAAGTGTTTCACAAAAGCTTATAATGCCTGGGTGTGAAAAATAAAAAAAAACAATTTTCCACAAAAATGATTTTTTAGTCCCAAATTTTTGAATTTTCCCAAGGAAATTGGACCCCAAAAGTTGTTGTCCAATTTGTCCTGAGTACGCTGATACCCCATATGTGGGGGGGGGAAAACTGTTTGGGTGCACGGCAGGGCTTGGAAAGGAAGTAGTAACGTTTTGGAATGCAGACGTTGATGGGGGTCATGTTCCGTTTGCAGTGCCCCAGATGAGCCTAAACAGTGGAAACCCCCCACAAGTGACCCCATTTTGGAAACTATACCCCCTAAGGAACTTATCTAGATCTTTGGTGAGCACTTTGAACCCCCAAGTGCTTCACACAAGTTTATAATGCCCGGGCATGAAAATAAAAAATCCTATTTTTTTCCCACAAAAATTATCTTTTAGTCACTAATTTTTTATTTTCTCAAGGGTAACAGAGAAAATTGGACCACATAAGTTGTTGTCCAATTTGTCCTGAGTACGCTGATACCCCATATGTGGGTGGGAACCACTGTTTGGGCGCACGGCAGAGCTCGGAATGGAAGGAGCACCATTTGACTTTTTCCAACCAAAATTGGCTGGAATTGAGATTGGATGCCATGTTGCATTTGGAGAGCCCCTGATGTGCCTAAACAGTGGAAACCCCCCACAAATGACCCCATTTTGGAAACTAGACCCCCTAAGGAACTTTTCTAGATCTTTGGTGAGCAATTTGAACCCCCAAGTGCTTCACACAAGTTTATAACGTAGAGCCGTAAAATTTAAAAATCATATTTTTTCCACAAAAATGATCTTTTCACCCCAATTTTTATTTTTCCAAGGGTAACAAGACTCCAAAAGTTATTGTGCAATTTGTCCTGAGTGCGCTGATACCCCATATGTGGGGGTAAACCACTGTTTGGGTGCATGGCAGAGTTTGGAAGGGAAGGAGCGCCGTCTGACTTTTTCAACGCAGAATTGGCTGGACGCCATGTCGTGTTTGGAGAGCTCCTGATCTGCCTAAACAGTGGAAACCCCATAAATGACGCCATTTTGGAAACTAGACCCCTCAAGGAACTTATCTAGATGTGTGGTGAGAACTTTTAACCCCAAGGTGTTTCACTAAAGTTTATAACGTACAGCCGTAAAATAAAAAATCTTTTTTTTTTTTTACAAAAATGATTTTTTCGTCCCCAATATTTTATTTTCACAAGGGTAACAGAAGAAATTGGAACCCAAAAGTTGTTGTCCAATTTGTCCTGAGTACGCTGATACCCAATATGTGGGAGAAAACTACTGTATGGGCGCACGTCAGGGCTCGGAAAGGAAGTAGTGACATTTTGGATTGCAGACTTTGATGGAATGGTCTGGGGGCATCATGTCACATTTGGAGAGCCCCTGATGCACCTATACAGTGGAAACCCCCCACAAGTGACCCCATTTTGGAAAATAGACCCCACAAGGAACTTATCTAGATGTGTGGTGAGCACTTTGAACCCCGAAGTGCTTCACAGAAGTTTATAACGTACAGCCGTAAAAATAAAAAATCCTTTTTTTTTTTACAAAAATGATTTTTTCGCCCCCAATATTTTATTTTCACAAGGGTAACAGAAGAAATTGGAACCCAAAAGTTGTTGTCCAATTTGTCCTGAGTACGCTGATACCCAATATGTGGGAGAAAACTACTGTATGGGCGCACGTCAGGGCTCGGAAGGGAAGTAGTGACGTTTTGGATTGCAGACTTTGATGGAATGGTCTGGGGGCGTCATGTCACATTTGGAGAGCCCCTGATGCACCTATACAGTGGAAACCCCCCACAAGTGACCCCATTTTGGCAAATAGACCCCACAAGGAACTTATCTAGATGTGTGGTGAGCACTTTGAACCCCGAAGTGCTTCACAGAAGTTTATAACGTACAGCCGTAAAAATAAAAAATCTTTTTTTTTTTTTACAAAAATGATTTTTTTTGCCCCCAATATTTTATTTTCACAAGGGTAGCAGGAGAAATTGGACCCCAAAAGTTGTTGTCCAATTTGTCCTGAGTACGCTGATACCCAATATGTGGGAGAAAACTACTGTATGGGCGCACGTCAGGGCTCGGAAGGGAAGTAGTGACGTTTTGGATTGCAGACTTTGATGGAATGGTCTGGGGCGTCATGTCGCATTTGGAGAGCCCCTGATGCGCCTAAACAGTGGAAACCCCCCACAAGTGACCCCATTTTGGAAAATAGACCCCACAAGGAACTTGTCTAGATGTGTGGTGAGCACTTTGAACCCCGAAGTGCTTCACAGAAGTTTATAACGCACAGCCGTAAAAATAAAAAATCCTTTTTTTTTTTGCAAAAATGATTTTTTTGCCCCAATATTTTATTTTTACAAGGGTAACAGGAGAAATTGGACCCCAAAAGTTGTTGTCCAATTTGTCCTGAGTACGCTGATATCCAATATGTGGGAGAAAACTACTGTATGGGTACAAGTTGGGGCTCGGAAGGGAAGTAGTGACGTTTTGGATTGCAGACTTTGATGGAATGGTCTGGGGGCGTCATGTCGCATTTGGAGAGCCCCTGATGCGCCTAAACAGTGGAAATCCCCAACAAGTGACCCCATTTTGGAAAATAGACCCCACAAGGAACTTATCTAGATGTGTGGTGAGCGCTATGAAGCCCCAAGTGCTTCACAGAAGTTTATAATGTACAGCCGTAAAAACAAAAAAATATTTTTTTTTGTACAAAAATGATATTTTCGCCCCCAGTTTTTTATTTTCCCAAGGGTAGCAGAAGAAATAGGACAAATTGCACAATAACTCTTGGGGTCCAGAGTACGCTGATACCCCATATGTGGGGATAAACTACTGTTTGGACGCATGGCAGAGCTGAGAAGTGAAGGAGCACCGTTTGACTTTTTCAACGCAGAATTGGCTGGAATTGAGATCAGACGCCATGTCACATTTGGAGAGCCCCTGATGTGCCTAAACAGCGGAAACCCCCCAATTCTAACTCCAACCCTAACCCCAACACACCCCTAACCCTAGTCCCAACCCTAACCACAAACCTAACCCTAACACACCCCTAATCCCAACCCTAACCCTAATCCTAACTTTAGCACCAACCCTAACCCTAACTTTAGCCGCAACCCTAACCCTAACCCTAATGGGAAAATGGAAGTAAATACTTTTTTTTAATTTTATTATTTTTCCCTTACTAAGGGGGTGATAAAGGGGGGTTTGATTTACTATTTATAGTGGGTTTTTATGATTGGCAGCTGTCACGCTAAAAGACGCTTTTTATTGCAAAAATAGTTTTTGCATCATCACATTTTGAGAGCTATAATTTTTGCATATTTTGGCCCACAGAGTCATGTGAGGTCTTATTTTTTGCGGGACGAGTTGACGTTTTTATTGGTACCATTTTTGAGCACGTGACTTTTTTGATCGCTTTTTATTTCGATTTTTGGGAGGTTAGAATGAACAAAAATCAGCAATTAATGAATTTCTTTTGGGGGAGGCGTTTATACCGTTCCGCGTGTGGTAAAATTGATAAAGCAGTTTTATTCTTCGGGTCAGTACGATTATGGCGATACCTCATTTATATCATTTTTTCATGTTTTGGCGCTTTTATAGAATAAAAACAATTTTATATAAAAAAATAATTATTTTTGCATCGCTTTATTCTGCGAGCTATAACTTTTTTATTTTTTCGCTGATGATGCTGTATGACGGCTCGTTTTTTGCGGGACAAGATGACGTTTTCAGCAGTACCATGTTTTTTTATATCGGTCTTTTTGATCGCGTGTTATTCCACTTTTTGTTCGGCGGTATGATGATAAAGCATTGATTTTTTTGCTTCGGTTTTTTTTTTTTTTTTTAAGGGGTTCACTAAAAGGGTTAACTAGTGGGACAATTTTATAGGGGGGGTCGTTACGGACGCAGCGATACCAAATATGTGTACTTTTATTGCTTTGTTTTTTTTATTTACAGGAAGAAGTGAATTTATTGGGGAATATATATATATATTTTTATTTATTTTGGATTTTTTTTTATAACACGTTTATTTTTATTTTTTTAACTTTTTTACTTTGTCCCAGGGTGGGACATCACAGTATTTTATCAGATCGCTGGTGTGACAGTGTGCACAGCACTCTGTCACACCAGCGATCGCACAGGCATAGATGCAGGCTTCTCAGTGCCTGCTCTCGGCAGGCACTGAGGTAGCCGCCTCCCTCCAGGACCCCGGTGCCATCTTGGATCCGGGTCCTGGGAGGGAGGAAGCCCTCAGAACAGCGCGATCACATCGCGCTGCTCTGAGGGTCTCAGGGGGGCGCGCAGGGAGCCCCCACCCTGCGCGATCCTCCCCTGTGCCCCCAGTACACCGCGATCATGTTTGATCGCGGTGTGCAAGGGGTTAATGTGCCGGGAGCGGTCCGTGACCGCTCCTGACACAGTCATGGGTGTCAGCTGTGATAATCAGCTGACACCCGGGCGCGATCGGCTGCGCTCCCCCCGGGAGCGCGTCCGATCGCACGAGACGTACTATCCCGTCCATGGTCATACTGGCCCAGGTACCATGGACGGGATAGTACGTCCGATGGCAGTAAGGGGTTAAACAAGGCTGGTGTAGTGAAAAACATGCCATCAGCAAACCACTCTTTACTTTGTGCCAGTAGATGGAGATTGTCTCTTGTTCCAAATATTAACATACGGCTGTGTCCATTTCCTAATTTTAAATGAAAGTATTAGTAGAGGAAATAACAGAAAAAGTGTAACAAGCATCAGACAGATAATTTTGGGATGAATTAAAAAAAAATATCCTAATCAGAAGCCTCTGTTCATATCTCACATTAAAAACTCACATTTTGCTCCAGATTTTCTGATTTCATAATAAAAAAAACTGAAGCAAAATCTAGTGTAAAGGGGCCAACCAATACTTTTTTACAACAATATATTGTCCCAGTGGAAAATTATATATTTTTGTTTAAAAAAAAATTATGCATAATGGAATTGTTTTAATACAATGTTAAATAGTTAAGTAGCTTACCAGAGTCATGCAGAAGGAACTGCTGCTGGACAGCATCAATACTGATCTCCTGAAACTCCTGGGGGATAACAAGTTGATCAAGGGTTTGAGGTAACCTTGGGATATTGCCAAGTTGCCTTGCTAATCATATTGTTCTCTTCAGTGATGCTTTCCTTGGGAGAAGTGCTACAACATTAGAATGGGCTCCTGAAACGACGTCTGTGAGAATCTGTTGTGGTGTCTCCTGTGTTGTCCTTGCCCTGGTGACTGCCTCATTAACAAGTCGGATTGCTTCAGGTCTTGCAGCTTGTGCTGCGTGACTGTGAAGATTGACTACTTTCACAACTTCGCCAGATTCTTCATTGATCCAAACACGTCCCTTGCAAGTCGACCGTTTTTTACATACCCAGATGGAATGGACATCATCAGCGGTTCGTTTGGAAAATAAGTAAATGTGATTCTCATGGACCAACTTCCTCCTTCCACTTTTGGACAGAACTGAATTAATAGTTGTAAAAAGTGAATTGCTGTGGAAGCTGACTGATTTTTTGTGGCAGTACACTTCTCTCTTTGTGGAGAATTCAGACACTGCTATATTCTGATGTACAGATGGAATAAAAGCTAGTCTAATGTAACTTGCAGGACATCTGACCTGCTACTTGTTACATCTGCAACAAAACTTGCAACAAAGCAGGTCAATGCTGGGTCAGGTAAAAGTTCAAAATTGTTTTGATTTTAGGCCTCTTGCACACTGTAATTTTAAAAGTGCTTTCACACTTGTGTTTGGGGCCGCCAGAGGTCGATCCGCTCTGGATCTGACATCCAGCTGACCCCGGGGCAATGCTGGCGGAATGCTGGCATTCTGCTTGCATTGCCCATAGAAGTGAACGGCTGGGTTCCGCGATCTGCAGCTGCCTGTTCACTTCCGTAATACCGCATTCCGCTATCAGTGTCAGATCAAAAAGAAAAGCATTTTCTTTTCGTTCCGCTGCAGGTTAAGCCCCCGTCTCACTAGTTTTGTGACGCAACAGCGATCTCCCCAGCGATATCGCTGTGTGTGACATTCAGCGATGATCAGCCCCCCTGCTGGATATCGCTGATCGTCGCTGAATGTCCTGGACATTTTTTTGATCGCTGGTCTCCCGCTGGCCAGCACGCATCGCTGCGTGTGACAGGCGGGAGACCAGCGATCCGCTGGTAACCATGGTACACATCGGGTTTCCAGGTGCGGGGCTGTGCCTGGAAACCCGCTGTGTACCTTGGATACCAGCGCCCTGATGCAGGGAGCTGGTAACCAAGGTACACAGCGGGTTTCCAGGCACCGCGCAGCGCCTGAAAACCCGACGTGTACCTTGGTTACCAGCTCCCTGCATCAGGGCGCTGGTATCCAACGTACACTGCGGGTAACTAAGCGATGTTACCCACAGTGTCGCTGTGCTGATCGCTGCCTGTTTGGCAGCTCAGCAGCGATCATGTAGCGACACACCAGCGATCCTGATCGTTGTCGGGATCGCTGGTGTATCGCTATGTGAGACCCGGGCTTTAGTGGAACGGCGGCATTACAGAAGCGAACGGGCGGCCTGTAGTGCATATGTAGCGGAAGTGTGAAAGCACCCTTATGCTGCCACTGTTTTAGAACTCCAAAGCACGTGTTTTACTAGCATTTTTGAGCGCTTTTGTGAGCGCTCTCGGTAATGACCCATAAGATACAGGCTATTGATGACCAATTACAACTAGGAGACAATATGATTTTGGTGACGGCGGATGTTGAGGCATTGTATACCTCCATTCGACATTCTCAGGGCCTCAATGCAGTATCCTGGTTCCTTACGAACAGCAATTTGGAATCCCCCTTGTGCACTTTTATTTTGACCCTTTTGGAATATGTACTTACACATAATTGCTTTACTTTTGATCGGCAAATGTATCTCCAGTTACAGGGCACGGCAATGGGGGCTGCTTGTGCTCCGTCTTATGTCAATCTATTTTTGGGACTTTGGGAAAGAGAAATTTTCCAAAGCACCCCCATTGCCGGCTCTGAAAAAATCCATGACTGGGTAAGATATATTGATGATATTCTTTTTGTTTGGGATGGCTCTGCGGATGAACTTCAAGTCTTTATGTCCACTTTAAATGATAACGATTTGAATATTCATCTCCCGTACTCATATGGTAGAAAGGTGAATTTTCTTGATATTGATATACTAGTTCAGGATGATGGTTCTATTTGCACAGATATTTATCGCAAGCCCACCTCGACCAATTCTATATTGCATGCCAATTCATCACACCTCAAATCTACCATACGATCAATAACTGTGAGCCAATATTTGAGGGCCAAAAGGATCTGTTCTACAGATGAAGCATTCCAAAAACAAGCTTGTGACCTGTATTCAAGATTCCGTGAGAGGGGTTACAGTCATAGGCCGATTAGACGGGCTTACAAAAGGGCACAAAGTACAACCAGAAGCCATCTACTGTATAAAAGGAAAGAAAATAGGGAGGTGGACACAAAAGTAGTGAGGCTTATCACTCCTTATAACGAACAGTGGGGGCAATTCACGGGTGTTATCCGAAATCACTGGAAGGTACTATTAACGGATCCTATCCTTAGTAAATCCCTCTCAGAAAAACCGAGTATCACAGCTAAGAGATCAAAAAATTTATCTGATCTATTAGTCCGTAGTCATTTTGTTTCTCATAAAAATGAGCAGAGGAAAAACTTTCTGAATGAAATACAAAAATATTTAGACTTGAGAGTCCTCAGTGGTTGATACCTTTTAATGGCTAACTGAAAAGATGGTAACAAATTGCAAGCTTTCGAGACTACTCCGGTCTCTTCATCAGGCAAAGACTAAAACAAAAACTGAAGAATCACATATATATATATATATACACAAGAGGACACAGGAATAGTGCAATAGGTAAGACAAGTGACGTGAAGCAGAACTGTCATTATGGCAGAGGAATGAACATAAATATTGGAACAGATCATAGATAAGGAGAGAGTTTTATTACCCTCTGATTGGGGTCTGGTGTTGTGTTTTGATGCCCCTAGAAGGTCAGAGACGCAGATTCCTTAATTGATATAGAATGACATGAATCCATGTGACACGTTCATTCCAGCACTAAGAGTGTCAAAGGTCATCATAAGTTTGTATTCCCAAACCTTTCTATCTTTCTCAGATTTGAAGTTAGAATCCAGGGAGGCCGATTATTTCATGTGTGGGCACCCTTACTGAGCAGGTATCTGGATGGGTAGAGGGCATTCTTAAACCCCTGGTAAAGGATACACCCAGCTACATTCAGGACACAACTGACCTACTGAATAAACTAGCAGCAATAGGTCCCCTACCAGAAGGAACCATCCTGGCCACCATGGACGTGGAATCTTTGTACTCTAATATCCCACACCAGGATGGATTAAATGCCTGCAAAGTCTTCATGGGAAACACCGGAATGATGCTGATTCTGTGGTGAAACTCACAAAATTTATCCTCACCCACAATTACTTTGAATTTGACAACAAGATCTATCTTCAGGAGACTGGCACAGCTATGGGAAGTAAAATGGCTCCACAGTATGCAAATCTTTTCATGGCCAAGCTTGAAAGCGACTTTTTGTCCTCATGTCCCATCAGGCCTCGGGCCTACTACCGCTACATTGATGACATTTTAATCATCTGGACGGAGTCTGAACAACAGCTAAAGACGTTCCATGAACAGTTCAACCAATTTCATCCAACCATCAACTTAACACTCAACTACTCCAGCACTGAAATTAACTTTTTAGACACCACCATTAAGCTAAAGAACAATGAAATAGAGACATCCCTGTATCAGAAGCCAATCGACCGTCCAACATACCTTAAATGGGACAGTTTCCATCCAAAACACATAAAAAACTCTATAGTCTACAGCCAAGCCATCAGATACAACCGTATATGTTCCAACCCCATGGATAGAGATGAACACCTTGGTCGCCTCAGAAAGACTTTTTTGAACCAGGGCTACCATCCAAGAACAATTGAAAACCAAATTACAAGAGCCACCAGAATATCAAGGAATCACCTGCTACATTACAAAACTAAAGAAGAAAATAACCGGGTGCCTCTAGTGGTCACCTACAATCCAAATCTGGAGATGCTAAGGGGAGCTGCACGGAAACTACAACCTTTACTACAAAAAGATGCCCGATTACAATCCATATTTCCAGACCCCCCACTACTATGTTTTAGGCAGCCCCCAAATCTAAGAAGCATCATTGTCAGAAGCTCCCTGTCCTCCCCAACAGCTGCAGGAACCTTTCCTTGCAAACAGAAGAAGTGTAAAACATGTGCATCTATAATGACCACGGACAAGATAAAGATACCCAACTCCCATCAGGACTACAAGATCCCAGGTACTTTCAGCTGCATCACATCTAATGTGGTGTACCTAATTATATGTACTAAATGTCCAACTGGGGGTCTGTATGTGGGGGAGACCGGGAAAAAACTGAGAACAAGGATGAATTCTCATCGCCACACGATAAGAGAAAAAAGAATGGATTTACCTGTGGCAAAACACTTTTGTATGCCCTGTCATAGCATAATGGATATGGAATTACTGGTATTAAAATCTAACTTCAAATCTGAGAAACATAGAAAGGTTTGGGAATACAAACTTATGATGACCTTTGACACTCTTAGTGCTGGAATGAACGTGTCACATGGATTCATGTCATTCTATATCAATTAAGGAATCTGCGTCTCTGACCTTCTAGGGGCATCAAAACACAACACCAGACCCCAATCAGAGGGTAATAAAACTCTCTCCTTATCTATGATCTGTTCCAATATTTATGTTCATTCCTCTGCCATAATGACAGTTCTGCTTCACGTCACTTGTCTTACCTATTGCACTATTCCTGTGTCCTCTTGTGTATATATATATATATGTGATTCTTCAGTTTTTGTTTTAGTCTTTGCCTGATGAAGAGACCGGAGTAGTCTCGAAAGCTTGCAATTTGTTACCATCTTTTCAGTTAGCCATTAAAAGGTATCAACCACTGAGGACTCTCAAGTCTAAATATTTTTCTATCTACTGGCTAACACGGTATGAAGATACACATCTTTCCTATATCTGAATGAAATACAGGGATTCTTCCCTTGCAGGAAATGCAAAGCGTGTCTTAATACAACAAAGGCAAAAGAGTTTCAGGACTCCAGTGGTACTCTGACTTTTTCTATCAGAAAATGCCTGACCTGTTCTTCAAAAGGAGTGATATATTTGGCCAAATGTCCATGCGATAAAATATATGTGGGGATGACAACCAGAGAACTAAGTCAGGATATGCAAGCACGTCCGCGATATTGAGAAGACGAAGGATACGGATGAAGTTGAACAGTTGAAAACCTTGCCTAGACATTTCAGGAGATTTCATAACTCAGAGACTGATGGTCTCAAGGTTATGGCCATTGATCAGATATCCCTGGGAATCAGGGGTGGGAACCTTTTTAGGGTCCTTTCACAAATTGAAAGCAGATGGATCTTTAGACTCAATTTCATGGCTCCTTTGGGCTTGAATGAGAGCCATGGTTTTGGGTCCTTTCTTTAGGTATAGAGTTATCATGGGTTACTAGTTTTATTTAGTTCTGGTTTTATGTCATGTTTTATAATTCTTTTTCCTTTTTTTAGTGCTTTATTATTCCCTGCTGAGATTAAGAATAATCTGAGATTGGAATGTTTATTTCAAGAAATGAACTATCGATTGGAATTTACTGTCTGAATAATCAAAAAGGACAAGAAGTCTGAATATGAATTGGCTAAACGAGAAAATTTATTTAAAAACCATTTCTATGGACATTTGGGGTTTACCATTTTTGTGGAAATATATCCATATATGTAGGTTGTGTGTATTCTAATTTAATTTTATTTAATTGGTAATTATTGTAATTTAATTGGTAATTATTGTGTATGTTCACTTGTTTCCTTTTTATGGTGTTTAACGGCACAAATACACATTTATTAATATTATTATTATATAATTTTTATATAATTTCTATATTATTTCATATTATATTATTTACACATTTTTCTTTTGGGTTATGGATATACAATATTTATTTGTTGTGTCTGGTATAATTTTTATTATCGATCACGGATATAATATAATTTTATGTTATGGTTAATTTGTGTGATTACGGATTACTCTTTATACAAGAACCTGCTAATATGGTTATTTATAGAAAAGACTTGGATATTTATTTATTATGTCTTCCTATATTGTGAATTAATTGTACCGCTTTGGTATATGTTATTCATATTGTTTAAGGCTCTTCATATTATTCTCCATTTTATTCATTTTTTCTTTTCCTTTAATTACGAGAATAATTATTAGGGTAATGGTATATGGACACCAAGTGCTGAGTGCGCATGCCTGGATTTCATCCCTCCTGGAGCTTTCCGATGCGTATCATGTGTTTACCCGGCTTCCTACGTTGCATAGCAACGAAATCGCTGTGTGCCACGACTTCGCAAAAGAAAGTCTCCTGCTTACTAGGAGGAATCTCATTCACGCATGCGCCATTACATATTCAGCACGGATCTCAGAAAGGGAATCCCAATTGGTCAGTACAACGCATATATACTGCAGCCAGGGCTAAGTAAAACCACGCCTCCTGACGAAGTTATTTCGAAACGTGCGTAGGGGCGCCAGGCACGGAGAACACAGCTCTCCATCTTCCTTCGGTGAGTACTTCAGCTGGGCTATATTCGGGCTTTATTTTCACTTCCACCCTGAAAGGGGTATGGATTTATCCATTCACTATACCACATGGTGGGCAATTTATGACACATAGGATTAGTGCTGGTATATAGTTAAATGTAAGCCGTATAGAGCAGCTAAGCATTAACCGTTGGTGAACTAATTCAAGCAGCTGCTTGATAGTTTGGATTAGCCTGGTGTTTATATTGATTTAGACAGCCTGCACAGCGCTAGTATTACTCTTATCCTCATTTGAAGGAAGTTGTTCAGCAATGTTTGCATTTTTATGTAGTGACTTTATCAGAGCAAAATAATAGATGACAGATATATCATGATTGTTATAAACTATTGTTTCAATACAGGTTTCTATAGTGATAGTTGTTCTCTGTCATCTAAATGATTCACTATTATATGCTCATATATACAAGGAAATAATGAGTCACAACAATTATGGATTCAGCTGTGTATAATAATTCCCCTACAATTATTTAGCCTGGTTTTATTTCATTTTGGTTTGTGGTGCTCTTGGTACAATAATTTTTATGTATTTATTCATGTAATAAAATTTACAATTTTTCAAGAAAACTTTTTGGTTATTTCTTCCTTTTTTTCATCGTGATTTTGGATATGTTTCAAAGGGGAATAGCAATTGTAGTTATTGATCAGTGAGTTATTGAATGATTATTGGGTCACCTATTTCAGCATATTGATATAGGAAAGATGTGTATCTTCGTACCGTATTAGCCAGTAGATAGAAAAATATTTAGACTTGAGAGTCCTCAGTGGTTGATACCTTTTAATGGCTAACTGAAAAGATAGTAACAAATAGCAAGCTTTCGAGACTACTCAGGTCTCTTCATCAGGCGAAGACTAATACAACATCTGAAGAATCACATATTTATACACCACACAGCACAGAAAAAATGCAATAAGATAAGACAAGTGACGTGAAGCAGAACTGTCATTATGGCAGAGGGATGAACATAAATATTGGAACAGTTCATAGATAAGGAGTGTGAACGTTTTATTGCCCTTTGATTGGGTTCTGGTATTGTGTTTTGATGCCCCTAGAAGGTCAGAGAAGCAGATTCCTTAAATGATGTAGAAAGACATGAATCTGTGTAATATATTCATTCCAGCACTAAGAGTGTCAAAGGTCATCATGAGCTTATATTCCCAAACCTTTCTATCTCTCTCAGATTTAAAGTTAGATTTTAATACAAGTAATTCCATGTCCATCATGCTATGACCGGGCATACAAAAGTGTTTTGCCACAGGTAAATCCATTCTTTTTTCTCTTATTGTGTGGCGATGAGAATTCATCCTTGTTTTCAGTTTTTGCCCTGTCTCTCCCACATATAGACCCCCAGTTGGACATTTAGTACATATAATTAGGTACACCACATTAGATGTGATGCAGCTGAAAGTACCTGGGATCTTGTAGTCCTGATGGGAGTTGGGGATCTTTATCTTGTCCGTGGTCATTATAAATGGACAGGTTTTGCATTTCTTCTGGTTGCAAAGTTTAGGTTCCTGCAGCTGTTGGGGAGGACAGGGAGCTTCTGACAATGATGCTTCTTAGATTTGGGGGCTGCCTAAAACACAGTAGTGGGGGGTCTGGAAATATAGATTGTAATCATCATTAAACCTGCTGACAAGGGAGGTGCAATAATCATGATGAACACATCAGACTACATGAAGGAAGCAAACAGACAACTGATGGACACACGCTACTACAGAAAATTGGAGTCGGATCCTACACTGGACTATTACAAGGAACTAAGCAAGTTGGTATCTTGTCTGTCTGACAAATCCATAAGAGCTGATGACCTGATACCAGAAAGTCCAAGAACAGGGACGTTTTACATGCTTCAAAAATCCACAAAGCTGGGAATCCAGGGAGGCCGATTATTTCATGTGTGGACACCCTTACTGAGCAGGTATCTGGATGGGTAGAGGGTATTCTTAAACCCTGGTAAAGGATACACCCAGCTACATTCAGGACACAACTGACCTACTGAATAAACTAGCAGCAATAGGTCCTCTACCAGAAGGAACCATCCTGGCCACCATGTATATGGAATCTTTGTACTCTAATATCCCACACCAGGATGGATTAAATGCCTACAAAGACTTCATGGAAAACACCGGGAATGATGCTGATTCTGTGGTGAAACTCACAAAATTCATCCTCACCCACAATTACTTTGAATTTGACAACAAGATCTATTTACAGGAGACTGGCACAGCGATGGGAAGTAAAATGGCTCCACAGTATGCAAATCTTTTCATGGCCAAGCTTGAAAGCGACTTTTTGTCCTCATGTCCCATCAGGCCTCGGGCCTACTACCGCTACATTGATGACATTTTAATCATCTGGACGGAGTCTGAGCAACAGCTAAAGGCGTTCCATGAACAGTTCAACCAATTTCATCCCACCATCAACTTAACACTTAACTACTCCAGCACTGAAATTAACTTTTTAGACACCACCATTAAGCTAAAGAACAATGAAATAGAGACATCCCTGTATCAGAAGCCAATCGACCGTCCGACATACCTTAAATGGGACAGTTTCCATCCAAAACACATAAAAAACTCTATTGTCTACAGCCAAGCCATCAGATACAACCGTATATGTTCCAACCCCATGGATAGAGATGAACACCTTATTCGCCTCAGAAAGACCTTTTTGAACCAGGGCTACCATCCAAGAACAATTGAAAACCAAATTACAAGAGCCACCAGAATATCAAGGAATCACCTGCTACATTACAATGCTAAAGAAGAAAATAACCGGGTGCCTTTAGTGGTCACCTACAATCCAAATCTGGAGATGCTAAGGGGAGCTGCACGGAAACTACAACCTTTACTACAAAAAGATGCCCGATTACAATCCATATTTCCAGACCCCCCACTACTGTGTTTTAGGCAGCCCCCAAATCTAAGAAGCATCATTGTCAGAAGCTCCCTGTCCTCCCCAACAGCTGCAGGAACCTTTCCTTGCAACAAGAAGAAATGCAAAACCTGTCCATTTATAATGACCACGGACAAGATAAAGATCCCCAACTCCCATCAGGACTACAAGATCCCAGGTACTTTCAGCTGCATCACATCTAATGTGGTGTACCTAATTATATGTACTAAATGTCCAACTGGGGGTCTATATGTGGGAGAGACAGGGCAAAAACTGAAAACAAGGATGAATTCTCATCGCCACACAATAAGAGAAAAAAGAATGGATTTACCTGTGGCAAAACACTTTTGTATGCCCGGTCATAGCATGATGGACATGGAATTACTTGTATTAAAATCTAACTTTAAATCTGAGAGAGATAGAAAGGTTTGGGAATATAAGCTCATGATGACCTTTGACACTCTTAGTGCTGGAATGAATATATCACACGGATTCATGTCTTTCTACATCAATTAAGGAATCTGCTTCTCTGACCTTCTAGGGCATCAAAACACAATACCAGAACCCAATCAGAGGGCAATAAAACTTTCACACTCCTTATCTATGAACTGTTCCAATATTTATGTTCATCCCTCTGCCATAATGACAGTTCTGCTTCACGTCACTTGTCTTATCTTATTGCATTTTTTCTGTGCTGTGTGGTGTATAAATATATGATTCTTCAGATGTTGTATTAGTCTTCGCCTGATGAAGAGACCTGAGTAGTCTCGAAAGCTTGCTATTTGTTACCATCTTTTCAGTTAGCCATTAAAAGGTATCAACCACTGAGGACTCTCAAGTCTAAATATTTTTCTATTTCAGCATAGGAATTTTTTGTATGGTTAATATTGATGAACGCTGTTCTATTTTTTGGGGGCTTTTTTAACCTATTTTTTCTCTCTAAAGGATTAATCTCTTATTTTACTATCTGTGTGTTTAAAGGTTAACTACCGTATATACTCGAATATAAGCCGAGATTTTCAGCCCATTTTTTAGGGCTGAAAGTCCCCCTCTCGGCTTATATTCGAGTCATATACCAGGGGGTCTGCGGGGGAGCGCAGCTGTCCTATATACTTACCCCTCCGCCGGCGCGGTCTCTGCAGCCCCTGCTCTTCTCCCACGGTCCCGGCGCCTGTGTTCAGCGGTCAGCTGGTACCGCTCATTAAAGTCATGAATATGCACATATTCATGACTTTAATGAGCGGTAACACGTGACCGCTGAACACTGGCGCCGGGACCGTGGGAGAAGAGCAGGGCAGAGACGCGCCGGCGGAAGGGTAAGTATAAGCGATATTTACCTGTCCCGTTCCGCTGTATCCTCGGGTCCTCTTGCTGCGATGTTCAGGCAGAGGGCGCGATGACGTGGTTACTGCGCGCCGCGCCCTCTGCCTGATCATTGACTGCTGGAGGACCCGGAAGACAGCGGCGCTCAGCAGTGCACCCGGTGACAGGTAAATGTCTCAGGTGCCGGGGCCCTGAGTGAGCGGTGACACCGGCACCTGTCCCCCATAGCGCGCCGGTGTCCCGCCTGCTCAGGACACCGGCACCTGGCCCCCAGCAACGAGAGGTATGTCTTTTTTTTTTTTTTTTCGGTTGCAGCAGCAGCGGCAGCAATTGAGGCCTATACTATGGAGCATCTATGGGGGCATAATCTATGGAGCATCTATGGGGGCACAATCTATGGATCATATATGGGGGCATAATCTATGGAGCATCAATGGGGGCACAATCTATGGGGGCACAATCTATGGAGCATCAATGGGGGCACAATCTATGGAGCATCTATGGGGCACTATCTATGGAGCTTCTATGGGGGCACTATCTATGGAGCATCTATGGGGGCACAATCTATGGATCATATATGGGGGCATAATCTATGGGGGCATAATCTATGGAGCATCAATGGGGGCACAATCTATGGGGGCACAATCTATGGAGCATCAATGGGGGCACAATCTATGGAGCATCTATGGGGCACTATCTATGGAGCATCTATGGGGGCACTATCTATGGAGCATCTATGGGGGCACAATCTGTGGAGCATCTATGGGGGCACAATCTATGGATCATCTATGGGGGCATAATCTATGGGGCACAATCTATGGATCATCTATGGGGCACAATCTATGGAGCATCTATGGGGCACAATCTATGGAGCATCTATGGGGGCATAATACATGGGGCAGCATATAGGGCATAATCTCATTTTCCACCCTAGGCTTATACTCGAGTCAGTAAGTTTTCCCAGTTTATTGTGGCAAAATTAGGGGGGTCGGCTTATACTCAGGTCGGCTTATACTCAAGTACATACGGTATATTGCATTTAAATCTTGGTGTAGCTATATTCACAAGGGGTTAATTAAGGGTGGGGGTTCATAATTAAGGGGTTATAAGGGCTAGCTGGTTGGGGCTCAAGTCTTTTTGGAAGTGCATTGAGCAGCAGGGTGGTTTGCTGTTAAAGGAGAAAAAAAAATCTCTCTTTAAATCTTCAGCTTCAGCGAGTGTGAGCGAGCTGAGTGTGACCAGTGCGCAAGTGCGAACGGTGGTAAGTGTGACTTGAGATTCAGTGAGTTTGGATTCAGGGAGTTGATAAGGGAGGAATTACTGTATTAATGTTATATTTTATTAATACTTTTTTTTATTTTTACTTATCCTTGCTGTCTGGTGAAATCCCCATTAGAAATGTCCTCCACTATTGCCAATGCCATCCAGTGTACATCTTGCCACATGTATACAGTCCTTGAACAGCCGGTCGAGGGTGCATACTGCTGTGCGAGATGTGAGCACGTTGTGCATTTGGAAGCCCAAATTCTGGATCTAAATGTGCAGCTGGCAACACTGAGATCCATAGACAATATGGAAAGGAGTCTTCTGCTCACTGAGCAGACGCTCAATGGGATAGATGAGGGGGGGATGCTAGGAGGGAGCTGCAGGACACTGAAGCAACAAGCTGGGTGACAGTTAGAAGGTGGGGTAGAGGGAAGAGCGCCAGGGAGGCTAGTCCTGATCTGGCACACCCCAATAAGTTTGCAAAGTTGGCAGATGAGGGGGTTGTCAGTACAGGGGTAGCACTGCTGCAGCAAGGCATGTCCTCTGAAAGCCGGAGGAGTGTCTGCTCCAGTAAGGGGGGAATTAGGAAAGCAGGGCAGGCCAGACAGGTGCTGGTAGTGGGGGACTCAATTATTAGGGGAACAGATAGGGCAATCTGTCACAAAGACAGGGATCGTCGAACAGTGTGCTGCCTACCTGGCGCTCGAGTCCGACACATCGCTGATCGGGTTGACAGATTACTGGGAGGGGCTGGTGAGGACCCAGCAGTCATGGTGCACATTGGCACAAATGACAAAGTAAGAGGTAGGTGGAAGGTCCTTAAAGACGATTTCAGCGAATTAGGCTGCAAGCTTAAAGCAAGGACCTCCAACGTGGTATTTTCTGAAATACTGCCTGTACCACGTGCCACACCAGAGAGGCAACGGGAGATTAGGGAGGTTAATAAGTGGCTCAAGAATTGGTGTAGGAAGGAGGGGTTTGGGTTCCTGGAGAACTGGGGCAACTTCTCAGTTGGCTATGAGTCTCACAAAGTACCAGGGCTTATGGGGTACTCGGCACCGAGCCCGTTAACTTCAATGGGGGATAGGTCACAGGTAGCACAGCTCGGTCCGTTGCCTGGGCGCTCATACAAAGGGGGATATTTACAGGGGATTGTAGTAATTGTTCGTGACACCACCTGTGGTTTCTGATCAGGGTGACCAGCGCTGCAGCGCTGCAATCCTCAGAGGGGTTGTTACTGGGCAGCAAGATGTTAAGTCTTCCACAGGTAAGACTGGTCCCTCTAGGTATATGGTGGTGCAGGGTGCAGACAATAAGGCAGACACACACAAGTCAGTCTCTTTCCATACCTTTACTGGTGGTATTTGCAGGTATGTCCCGGGAAGCTGCTCAGGGTGGAGGATGCACATCCAGGTAATCACTGAGTAGGTTTAAGGCCTCCTTACTTCTTAATGTGTGAGTTTCCAACCTGCATGAAGCTAAGTTCAACTCTGTGTAAAACAGCTACGCCCGGCCGACATTGTGGTGGAGCCTTCTTTTGGCAAGAACTAAGTCTATGGCTGATCAGGCCCGACTCCTGTCCTTCCTGACCCCGGTTATAGGGCCCCTCTGCGACCTAAAGTCCAGCAGGGATTCCGGTTTTCTCCTACTAGCCGTGAAGGTTCTAGCAAGCTTCGGACCCGGTGTCCGGTTGTGCAGAGTGGAGGCAGCTACCGTAGCTATACCACCTCGGTCATTCTTTTCCTTTTGTCACCACTCGCCTGTCGCCCTACTCTCACCCTTAACATAAGCACGGGTAGCAGTAGGCGTAGTCGTCAGCTTCCTTCCTTCCACAGCTCACTGACAGTTTCTCAGTTGGCTCGTTGTTATAATAACTGTAGTCCCTTCCTTCTAATCCTTCATAGACTCTGTCCAGAGCAGCTCTCAGGACCTTCCGTCAGACTGAATTCACGCTCGCTCCGAGAGTCACTCTCCACGTTCATAGGGAACTAACAGTCAGCCTGTTCTGAGGTAACAGCTTGCAATCTTTCCTCCTCTGTCTCATCTGACAGGAATCACCACACGTCTGAACTCGCACTGGCTCAGACAAAGCTCCGACTAGAAAGACCTCCAGTCTGGAATGTCCAGAAGACTGGCTACTGCTAACGTCTCCCACACCCTTAAATATTCTAAGGCTCCCTCTGGTGGCAATATAGGGAAGTGTGAGTGTGAATGAATATCAGGTATTTGTGCATTACCTTTCTGTGCATTCTCCAGGGAACATGTGTACCAAGCGCAGCTGGGCCACACATCCCCCCCTAGTTATATTCAGCACTCCCGGGCTGAAATAGAAAAAACAATTTTTATAATAACATCAACAACATAACTCATCCCTTGCGGGAGGTAAGGACACTTTAACGTTACATTGTGTACAAATTGCATTACAAAAATATCAAATACTTTTTCAGTGCAAATACAATATTCTTGTGGAGGACCCGCACCAAACCTCCCCACGTGGGTCCTGGGTGGGCTGCAGGACTTCCTTGCTGCAGACCTCACTCAAGGCCACACCATACGGGTTTTTCTTCTGAGGTAGAATGGCTTTTACGTAAAACCAAGATGGGGCACCGAAGTGCTAACTATTTACAACTAAAGTTCTGTGCTGCAAGAGTCCTCAGCACGCAGTCCTTTGCATAAGAACATTTCACACAATATACTTCACATTACCCAACTGGGGTATACTACTTCAAATTATGCAAACATCATCATCACATTTTCAACATTCAATAAATGCAAATCTTCTTAACTTTTTACAGTTGCAGTAAACCCTGTCTGGGTCCTACTGTTCTTCTTTGCAAATAGCAGTGACACATTCCATACCTGGGGTTGGAAGTACGCGGTGCGCTCTGGAACGCATCACTAAAAGATCATGTCCTGCTACCTGGGTCTGGGTAGCTACAGTCCTCTTTTCAATTTTGCGACTTGTTGGAGGCCTTACAGGTGCCTCTTCTGAATACAAATCTGGCTCCATGGGGGTCGCACTAGCCTGCTGCGATGCAGAGTAGGATGCAGATGTGCGCAGTGATGCAGGACAGGATGCAGGCGCGCACAGTGGCTCAGCTGGAGACGCACAAGGCTGTTGCGATGCAGAGTAGGATGCAGAATAAGATGCAGGTGCGCGGCCGGTTGCTAATGGGGCTTTGACTTGGGACACTGAGACACGGGTACATTACTGGCTTCAGGGACGGGGTCGCTGACACGGGAGACATTCAAGGCATACCACCCCTTAAGACCCCAGTGTCGCGTGTAGGTGACTATATCCCCAATCATGAGATCCCTTCCCGGGTGTCCCTCTGGCAGGTGAGACTCCACATCCCTGCAGTTGACGAATACCTCCTGGTACAGGCCTGGCTCATGGATGAACCCCTAGCCTCCCCGGAGTTTAAAGTCTCTAATGGCCCCCTGGCGCCGCGGTTCCCGGAGCGTACCTTTATCTCTCCTGACGTTTTCCTTATCAGCGAGAAACTTTTCCTGGTACCTCTGGCGAAACTGCTGCACCTCTCTCTGCTCCTGCTGCCGCCGCTGGTCATGCTCACGGCATCGCCACTCGTTCTCCAGCTGGGCGGCGTATTCCACGTCATCCAGGTACTCCATCTCCTCCCAGTCGACCTCCATCACGGACGGCTGGGTCTCCTCCGGCGTCCCTACTGGGGGACTGCATTCCGCTGCGGCCTCCAGGCCTGGCTGGCACTCCGATGCGGGCAGGGCCTCCTCAGCCTCCTTCCCTCCCGCCGCGTCCTCGGCGGAGTCAGGATCAGCTCTTTCGGGGCCGGCCTCCGGTTCTTCATCAGCCGCTGGGTCCAGTGGCAGCTGCACTTCTGGAGGGGAGAGCGTTGCGTCCCACAGCAGCCGCTGTTTCAGGGAACGCCAGCTTTTCTCCATCGCCTCCATTTCTTCACGGTGTCGGGCCATGTCCCTCAGCACCGCATCCACCTCCTCCACTTTCTGCATTCTTTTGTCGGTCTCCCGACCTGGGGACGGCTCAGGCACAGGCAGTAGCTCTTCAGGGGAACGGGGTCTGCGCACCGCCATTCCTCCACACAGTGTCTCCTGTCCTTCCGCCATCTCACTCCAGGCCAGACTGTGTTTCCCATCTGGAACAATCTGGTCCTTTCCGTGCAGGCGGGACTTTCGCTTTCTCTTTCTGGCATAGAGGATGAAGAGAAGGCGGATCTCTTGCAGTGGGACAGGCTCTCACATTATAATAGCACTTAGACAGGGCGCCCATAGCTTTCGCGCCACAGGGGGGGTACGCCCACCTTCACCAGCGCCTCAGGGCGCGAATATGGTGGCAAAATGGCGGAAAATGGCGCCAAAAGTCAAACAACAGCAACACAGTCTTTTTGCTCAAAAACAGTCCAATTTAGGCACACAGGACTCACATATAGTAAGCTTCGTATCCTGTTCATGATGCCAAAGATGAGTCGCACAAAGTACCAGGGCTTATGGGGTACTCGGCACCGAGCCCGTTAACTTCAATGGGGGATAGGTCACAGGTAGCACAGCTCGGTCCGTTGCCCTGGGCGCTCATACAAAGGGGGATATTTACAGGGGATTGTAGTAATTGTTCGTGACGCCACCTGTGGTTTCTGATCAGGGTGACCAGTGCTGCAGGGTGAATCCTCAGAGGGGTTGTTACTGGGCAGCAAGATGTTAAGTCTTCCACAGGTAAGACTGGTCCCTCTAGGTATATGGCGGTGCAGGGTGCAGACAATAAGGCAGACACACACAAGTCAGTCTCTTTCCATACCTTTACTGGTGGTATTTGCAGGTATGTCCCGGGAAGCTGCTCAGGGTGGAGGATGCACATCCAGGTAATCACTGAGTAGGTTTAAGGCCTCCTTACTTCTTAATGTGTGAGTTTCCAACCTGCATGAAGCTAAGTTCAACTCTGTGTAAAACAGCTACGCCCGGCCGACATTGTGGTGGAGCCTTCTTTTGGCAAGAACTAAGTCTATGGCTGATCAGGCCCGACTCCTGTTCTTCCTGACCCCGGTTACGTATCAGCACTATAGGGCCCCTCTGCGACCTAAAGTCCAGCAGGGATTCCGGTTTTCTCCTACTAGCCGTGAAGGTTCTAGCAAGCTTCGGACCCGGTGTCCGGTTGTGCAGAGTGGAGGCAGCTACCGTAGCTATACCACCTCGGTCATTCTTTTCCTTTTGTCACCACTCGCCTGTCGCCCTACTCTCACCCTTAACATAAGCACGGGTAGCAGTAGGCGTAGTCGTCAGCTTCCTTCCTTCCACAGCTCACTGACAGTTTCTCAGTTGGCTCGTTGTTATAATAACTGTAGTCCCTTCCTTCTAATCCTTCATAGACTCTGTCCAGAGCAGCTCTCAGGACCTTCCGTCAGACTGAATTCACGCTCGCTCCGAGAGTCACTCTCCACGTTCATAGGGAACTAACAGTCAGCCTGTTCTGAGGTAACAGCTTGCAATCTTTCCTCCTCTGTCTCATCTGACAGGAATCACCACACGTCTGAACTCGCACTGGCTCAGACAAAGCTCCGACTAGAAAGACCTCCAGTCTGGAATGTCCAGAAGACTGGCTACTGCTAACGTCTCCCACACCCTTAAATATTCTAAGGCTCCCTCTGGTGGCAATATAGGGAAGTGTGAGTGTGAATGAATATCAGGTATTTGTGCATTACCTTTCTGTGCATTCTCCAGGGAACATGTGTACCAAGCGCAGCTGGGCCACACAGCTACAGATTCTATGCTAGGGACGGGCTGCACCACAATGGGGAGGTGCAGCTGTGTTGGGGGAGAAAATGGCTAGAAGGTTGGAGGAGTCTTTAAACTAGGGACTAGGGGAGAGGGTATTCATTTTATAGGAGGGGAAGACAGTGCAGATACCTGGGCACAAATAATGAAATTGGGGGTGGCATGGGGGGTGGGGTTAGAACAGTTAATAATTTAAGAAAGAATAGAGGTTCAGAGAGATACATAAAGTGCATGTATACTAATGCCTGAAGCCTCACCAACAAAATGGCGGAATTAGAATTAATTTTGTTGGAACATAATTATGACATGGTGGGGATATCTGAGACTTGGTTGGATGAGAGCCACGACTGGGCGGTTAATTTACAGGGCTATAGTCTGTTTAGAAATGACCGTAAAAATAAGCGAGGTGGGGGTGTGTGTTTATATGTAAAATCATCCTTAAAACCCATCCTGCGTGATATCTGTGAATCTAATGAAGATGTAGAGTCTCTGTGGGTGGAGATTAGGGGAGGGGGGAAAAATAATAAATTACTGATAGGGGTTTGTTATAAGTCTCCTAAAATAATGGAAGCAACAGAGAATATCCTCGTAAAGCAAATAGATGAAGCAGCGACTCAAGGAGAAGTCATTATTATGGGGGACTTCAACTACCCTGAAATACATTGGGGAACAGAATCCTGTGGTTCCAGCAAAGGGAATAGGTTTTTGACAACTATGAGAGACAATTACCTTTCACAACTAGTTCAGGACCCAACAAGAGGGGGGGCACTGCTAGACCTAATATTACCAACAGGCCAGACCGCATATCAAATATAAGGGTTGGGTAATAGTGATCACAAAATAATAAGCTTTCATTATCCTTTAATAAGATGTGTAGTAGAGGGGCTACAAGGGCACTAAACTTCAGGAAGGCAAATTTCCAACGGATGAGAGATGATCTTAGTGCAATAAACTGGGACAATATCATCTAATATATAAAGCTGAATGTATGTATGTGGGTATGTTTGTCCGGGATTGGAATCCGCACCGTCGCACTTACGGGCATGAAATTTTGCACGCCCGCACGTCTCGACCCCGAAAGCGTCCTAGGCTATGTTTTGAATCGAAATTTTAACTCCGCGCGTTCCAAATCGCCAAACAATTTTGGCCCTATCTACATAATGGGGAGAAAGCTGAATGCTTGTGTGTATGTCCGGCATAGGAATCTGCATTTACGGGCATGAAATTTTGCACACCCGCACGTCTCGACCCCGGGAGCGTCATAGGCTAGGTTTTGAGTCAAAATTTTAACCCCGCGCATTCCAAATCGGCAAATAATTTTGGCCCGGGATAGGAATCTGCACCGTTGTACTTACGGGCATGAAATTTTGCATGCCCGCACATCTCAACCCCAGGAGCATCATAGGCTATGTGTTGAATGGAAATTTTAACCCCCGCATGTTCCAAATCGCCAAACAATTTTGGCCCTATCTACATAATGGGGAGAAAGCTGAATGCTTGTGTGTATGTCCGGCATAGGAATCTGCATTTACGGGCAAGAAATTTTGCACACCCGCACGTCTCGACCCCGGGAGCGTCATAGGCTAGGTTTTGAGTCGAAATTTTAACCCCACGCATTCCAAATCGGCAAATAATTTTGGCCCGGGATAGGAATCTGCACCGTTGTACTTACGGGCATGAAATTTTGCATGCCCGCACATCTCAACCCCAGGAGCATCATAGGCTATGTGTTGAATGGAAATTTTAACCCCCGCATGTTCCAAATCGCCAAACAATTTTGGCCCTATCTACATAATGGGGAGAAAGCTGAATGCTTGTGTGTATGTCCGGCATAGGAATCTGCATTTACGGGCATGAAATTTTGCACACCCGCACGTCTCGACCCGGGAGCGTCATAGGCTAGGTTTTGAGTCGAAATTTTAACCCCACGCATTCCAAATCGGCAAATAATTTTGGCCCGGGATAGGAATCTGCAACGTTGTACTTACGGGCATGAAATTTTGCATACCCGCACATCTCAACCCCAGGAGCATCATAGGCTATGTGTTGAATGGAAATTTTAACCCCCGCACGTTTTGGTGTGTGATTTTTATGTGCAGAATAAATTTTTGTTAACATAGTCTATTTTGTTACAGCTAACAGCAGTTAATAATTAACCCGGGCGAAGCCGGGTACTACAGCTAGTGAGACATAAAAATACACAAAGAAAATGGGAGATGTTTATTAGCATCCTGAAAAGGACCTGTACACAATATATACCCTATGGGAATAAACATGCTAGAAATAGGAGGAAACCACTATGGCTAAATAGAGCTGTAAGGGGCGCAATAAGTAACAAAAAGAAAGCGTTTAGGGAATTAAAGCAAGTAGGTAGTGATGAGGCATTAAATAAATACAGAAGATTAACTAAATTCTGTAAAAAGCAAATCAAGACAGCAAAGATTGAGGCAGAGAGACTCATTGCCAGAGAAAGTAAAAATAATCCCAAAATATTCTTTAACTACATAAATAGCAAGAAACTAAAAAATGATAGTGTTGGTCCCCTTAAAAATAGTCTGGGTGAAATGGTGGATGAGGATGAGGAAAAAGCCAATATGCTAAATGACTTTTTTTCAACTGTATTTACGCAAGAAAATCCCATGACAGATAACATGATCAGTGCTGAAAAAAATTCTCCATTAAATGTCACCTGTTTAACCCAGCAGGAAGTACGGCGGCGTCTAAAAATCACTTAAGTTGACAAATCCCCGAGCCCGGATGGGATACACCCCCGAGTACTGCAGGAATTAAGTACAGTTATAGATAGACCATTATTTTTAATCTTTAAAGATTCCATAATAACGGGGTCTGTACCACAGGACTGGCGTATAGCAAATGTGGTGCCAAAATTCAAAAAGGGGGCAAAAACTGAACCTGGAAATCATAGGCCGGTGAGCTTAACATCTACTGTGGGTAAAATCCTGGAGGGTTTTTTAGGGGATACTATATTGGAGTATCTGAGGCTGAATAACCTCATGACACAGTATTAGCATGGGTTTACGAGGGACCGTTCTTGTCAGACTAATCTGATAAGCTTTTATGAAGGGGTAAGTTCTGAACTGGATCAAGGGAACGCAGTAGATGTGGTGTACATGGACTTCTCAAAAGCTTTTGATACGGTGCCACACAAAAGATTAATACGTAAAATGAGAACAATGGGGATAGGGGAAAATATGTGTTAGTGGGTTAAGAACTGGCTCATGGATAGGAAACAAAGGGTGGTTATTAATGGAGCACACTCGGTCTGGGTCACGGTTAGCAGTGGGGTACCACAGGGGTCAGTATTGGGGCCGCTTCTCTTTAACATATTTATTAATGACCTTGTAGGGTGCATACAGAGTAGTATTTCAATATTTGCAGATGACACTAAGCTCTGCAGGGTAATAATTACAGAGGAGGACAATTTTATATTACAGGAGGATTTATGTAAACTAGAAGCTTGGGCTGATAAATGGCAAATGAGCTTTAATGGGGATAAATGTAAGGTCATGCACTTGGGTAGAACAAACAAGAAGTATAATTATGTGCTTAATTGTAAAACACTGGGCAAAACTGTCACTGAAAAAGACCTGGGTGCATGGGTGGACGACAAACTCACATTTAGTGGCCAATGTCAGGCAGCTGCTGCCAAGGCAAATAAAATAATGGGATGTATTAAAAGTGGCATAGATGCTCATGAGGAGAACATAATTTTACCTCTATACAAGTCACTGGTGCGACCACACTTAGAATACTGTGTACAGTTCTGGTCTCCGGTGTATAAGAAAGACATAGCTGAACTGGAGCGGGTGCAGAGAAGAGCGACCAAGGTTATTAGAGAACTGGGGGGTCTGCAATACCAAGACAGGTTATTACACTTGGGGTTATTTAGTTTGGAAAAACGAAGGCTTAGGGGTGATCTTATTACAATGTATAAATATGAGGGGACAGTACAAAGACCTTTCTAATGATCTTTTTACTCTTAGACCTGTGACGGGGACAAGGGGGCATCCTCTACGTCTGGAGGAAAGAAGGTTTAGTCATAATCACAGACGCAGATTCTTTACTGTAAGAGCAGTGAGACTATGGAACTCTCTGCCGTCTAATGTTGTAATGAGTGATTCCCTACTAAAATTTAAGAAGGGACTGGATGCCTTTCTTGAAAAGTATAATATTACAGGCTATATTCACTAGTTTCCTAGATATTGCGTTGATCCAGGGAGCTAGTCTGATTGCTGTATGTGGAGTCGGGAAGGAATTTTTTTCCCCAATGTGAAGCTTACTGTTTGCCACTTGGGTTTTTTTTTTACTTTCCTCTGGATCAACATGTTAGGGCAGGTTAGGATAGGATATGGGTTGAACTAGGTGGACTTAGTCTTCCTTCAACCTTAATAACTATGTTACTGTGTTACTAAGTGCTCAAAAATAGCTCCTGTAATAAAATAAAAAAAGCTGGCCGAAACAACACCTCGCTTTGCCAGCCATTGTCTTATATATTCAACATTGGCAATCTTCTTAGCGATTTTCCAGTGCTTAGCACTTGGGAAAGTGCCTACTGTGAAAGAGGTCGTAGGGCTAAAACACGAGGCAGAAATTCCCTGCCTAATTTGGGGCCGAAACATCTGGGGGCAAAAAGCTGGGGGCGAAATGTTCGGGGGCGAAACATCCTGGGGGCGAAATGTTCGGGGGCTAACTGCCGGGGCGAAACATCCTGGGGGCGAAATGTTCGGGGGCGACGTGTACCTGGGGGCGAACTGCTGGGGGATAACTGCTGGGGGCGAAACTTCCAACTCCCTTGTATACCAGACCAATGCCCAAATCCCATAACCTCCCTCTCCAACATCACTGAAGGGGAGCTTAATTGTCTCCTCTCCAAATCACACCTCACCACTTGTGCACTTCTTTGCCCCAACACATCCGACTATCAACCACATTCGGATCCTTCAGACGGAACCTGAAAACCCACCTCTTCAGGAAAGCTTACAGCCTGCAATGACCCCGCTACCGCTTCACTACTGGAGCTACCACCTCACCAACACCGAAGCTGTTGCAACCCCCCCAACCTGCTGTCTCCTTCCCCACCATCCTGTAGAATGTAAGCCCGCAAGGGCAGGGTCATGTCCCCTCTGTATCAGTCTGTGTTTGTTAGTTTGTTTACTGTAAGTCTAAGTTCACAATAGCGTTCAAGGGCTTTGCGGAGGGCTGCATACTTCCTCCATTAAGCCCCGCCTACTACTGCATGCGTCCTGCGTACCTATCTTTAACATTGGGTACGCAGGACATGCGGATGCGTTGTTTTGACATGCCAGCTGACTACACAGGAACGTAACAAGTTGCGTTTTGGGCGTGCGGCGGGCTCCTCAAAACGACGCATCCGCATGTCCTGCGTACCCAATGTTAAAGATAGGTACGCAGGAAAAAATGCAGAAGTAGGTGGGGCTTAGTGGAGGAAGTACGCAGCCCTCCGCAAAGCCCCCGAACGCTAATGTGAAACCAGCTTAGGCCCCATGCACACTTTGCGGTTTTTGATGTGGTTCCGCAGCGGTTTTTGCGCTGCGGAACCGCACGCCATGTACAGTACAATGTTAGTGAAGGGGAAAAAAAAAAGCTGTGCACACGCTGCGGAATTTTCCGCGCGGATTGGGTGCGGTTTCAAAACCACAGCATGTCAATTCTTTGTGCGGATTCCGCTGAGGTTTTACACCTATTCCATTATAGGTGTAAAACCGCAGGGCAATTCCGCACTAAAAATCGCGCCAAAACCACAGTAAATCCGCGCTAAAACCGCAGTGCGGTTTACCTGCGGTTTTCGCAAAATCCGCGCGGAAAAAAACGCAAGTGAATCCGCAAAGTGTGCAAAGTGTTATCTGTAATTTGTATGTAACCCTTCTCATGTGCAGCACCATGGAATCAATGGTGCTATATAAATAATAATAATCTGTGTCTAACTATTGAAACACCAACATCTGGACAGCAGTATTTAAATGAAGTGCTTGCTTTTTGCGTGCATCGACTCTATCAGCCCCAGTGGCACGATTATGGGGTACCGAGGTGACATCTTCTATGGAATACCCCACCCCACTGTATCTGCATGCTGGATGCAGCTATAGTTGAAAGGAATGATGGAGGAGGTAGCTATTGGCTCCTGTTCTATCATTGTCCCTCTGCAGCCGAGCTCTGACGTCTCAGTACAACGGGCATCATAATATCAGTGCATTGCGCTTGCTTTAAACCAGCCTCAGAGACCAGAGCAGTGTGGGAATGGGGAGAGGTGATTTTATTTTTTTTTTAAATCAATTAATACCTTCTGGAGGTAATTATACTGTTTGTGGGACTATGTAGGGTGGCATTTTACTGTTTGGAGGGCTATGTGGGGGCCAATTATACTGTTTAAGGTGCTATGTGGGGGACAATTATACTGTTCAGAGAGCTATGTATGAACCAATTAGGGTGAGTTTCCACGGTCAGGAAACGCTGCGTGTTTGGCGCTGTGCGCTGGCGCAGCGCCAAACACGCAGCGTCCAGATGTTACAGCATAGTGGAGGGGATTTCAAGAAATCCCGTCTCCACTATGCGTAACAATACGCAGGTGGCAGACCTGCGTAAACGGACATGCGGCGCGTCTTTTTAGACCGCAGCATGTCCTCGCGTATTGCGGCGACGGTGCGTCGCCGCAACAGAATTAACACAGGGCTATGTAGCCCTGCGCTCTTTCCGGAGGTGTTCCGGAGGTGTCCTGAATACCTCCGGAAAGATCGCGCGTCATAAAGGGGGCGGGGCTTAGACGGAGCGGAATTTCCGCTCCGTCCAAAGCGCTGTGGTTCCGGACCGTGGAACCACAGCCTTATACTGTTTGCAGGACTATGTGTGGGCCAATTATACTGTTTAGAGGGCTGGGGGCAATATACTGTTTGGAGGGCTTTGTGGGGCCATTATACAATTTGGAGGGCTGTGTGGGGGCCATTATACTGTATGGAGTGCCATCCTACTGTATGAAGTGTTGTAGCCTGTGGGGGGCTTAAACTGTGTGGGAGGACTGTTGGGACCATCCTACTGTGTTGGGGATCATCATGTTGAGTGTGGGGCCCATCATTACTGTGGTGGATTCACTGTGGGGTATCATACTTTGTGGTAGGGGGTATTGTAATGTCATCATACATACTATGTATGTGATTGTTACTGTGGTAGAATTGACTGTGAGGTATCCTACTGTGTCTGGGGGCACGTTGTTTGGCATCATACTATATGTGGGCCATAGAAGGAGTATCTTAGTGTATGGGAACACTAAGGGACTTCAATAGGAGCAAAATTATTTTGTAAGGGCTGTAATGTGTTGAGACATGCTCTTCTGTGACCCTGTCTAATATTATGTTTTTTTTGTGGGGGGGGGGGAGATGGGTGGAATTAGGACTTCTGCTATGGGGTTTTATGATATTATGCATGACCCTATATTGCAGCACATAGTTCAAGATATCAAATGATCGCAGGTTCACATCCTCTATGGGACTAAACAAATTCAGACATTTACAAAAAAAAAAAATATATATATATACAGTCCTCTCAAAAATTAGCATTAGTGCTAATTTCATTATTTCCATAATGTAATGTTAAATTAACTTCAATTAGATTCATTACACACACTAAATTTCAGGTCTTTATGTTAGGCTAAGTGCACAGTTGCAGATTTCAGAATATTCCTACAAAACGATTTTGGCAAAACCGCTTTTTTTGCCGGATTTGCGCGTTTTGTCGTTTTGCGCGGTTTGATCTTACCGCATTTTTTTTAGTCAATATAAGAGGAAAAACGTAGAATCGCAAATTAATGACAAACTGCTGATTTTCGCATGCTTTTTGCGAAAAACCATTCACAAAATTGCGAATTCATTCTAAATGATAGGATCTTAATACATCGTTTTTGACGGTTTTTTCCGCGAAAAACGCAAAAACGCAATATCCCTGAACTGTGCACTTAGCTTAATACTGATGATTTTGGCATACAGCTCATGAAAACTCAAAAATCCTGTCTCAAAAAATTAGCATATCAAAAAAAGGTTCTCTAAACGAGCTATTACCCTAATCTTCTGAATCAACTAATTAACTCTAAACACATGCAAAAGATTCCTGAGGCTTTAAAAACTCCCTGCCTGGTTCATTAAGGGTATGCCACACTAAACAATATCGCTAACGGGATCGCTAAAAAACGTCACTATTTAGCGATCCCGTTAGCGATATTGTTCAGTGCGGCAGCTTCCAGCGACGAGCTTCCTGCTGTGATCTCGCTCGTCGCTGGAATCGTTCCGGACCCTATTTTATCGTCGGCGCTCCCGCTGGGTAAGTATCTTATCGCTGTGTGGCACCTTTTCTTAGCGATTTAGCGGTACTTTTGTACCGCTAAAGTCGTTAAGAAGATCGCTAACGGCGATAGCGTCGTTAACTATATCGCTAAATGCGGCAGCATTTAGCGATATAGAAACAATCCCGCTAGCGATCTCATTAGTATGCAACGCTAACGAGATCGCTAGCGGGATAGCTTAGTGTGGCAGTACCTTTACTCAAAACCGCCATCATGGGTAAGACTGCCGACCTGACTGATGTCCAGAAGGCCATCATTGACACCCTCAAGCAAGAGGGTAAGACCCAGAAAGAAATTTCTGAAACAAATAGGCTGTTCCCAGAGTGCTGTATCAAGGCACCTCAATGGGAAGTCTGTTGGAAGGAAACAATGTGGCAGAAAACGCTGTACAACGAGAAGAGGTGACCGGACCCTGAGGAAGATTGTGGAGAAGGACCGATTCCAGACCTTGGGGGACCTGCGGAAGCAGTGGACTGAGTCTGGAGTAGAAACATCCAGAGCCACCGTGCACAGGCGTGTGCAGGAAATGGGCTACAGGTGCCGCATTCCCCAGGTAAAGCCACTTTTGAACCATAAACAGCGGCAGAAGCGCCTGACCTGGGCTACAGAGAAGCAGCACTGGACTGTTGCTAAGTGGTCCCAAGTACTTTTTTCTGATGAAAGCAAATTGTGCATGTCATTCGGAAATCAAGGTGCCAGAGTCTGGAGGAAGACTGGGGAGAAGGAAATGCCAAAATGCCTGAAGTCCAGTGTCAAGTACCCACAGTCAGTGATGGTGTGGGGTGCCATGTCAGCTGCTGGTGTTGGTCCACTGTGTTTCATCAAGGGCAGGGTCAATGCAGCTAGCTATCAGGAGATTTTGGAGCACTTCATGCTTCCATCGGCTGAAATGCTTTATGGAGATGAAGATTTCATTTTTCAGCACGACCTGGCACCTGCTCACAGTGCCAAAACCACTGGTAAATGGTTTACTGACCATGGTATTACTGTGCTCAATTGGCCTGCCAACTCTCCTGACCTGAACCCCATAGAGAATCTGTGGGATATTGTGAAGAGAAAGTTGAGAGACGCAAGACCCAACACTCTGGATGAGCTTAAGGCCACTATCGAAGCATCCTGGGCCTCCATAACACCTCAGCAGTGTCACAGGCTGATTGCCTCCATGCCACGCCGCATTGAAGCAGTCATTTCTGCAAAAGGATTCCCGACCAAGTATTGAGTGCATAACTGAACTTTATTATTTGATGGTTTTTTTTTATTTTGTTTTAAACACTTTTATTTTATTGGACGGATGAAATATGCTAATTTTTTGAGACAGGTTTTTTGGGTTTTCATGAGCTGTATGCCAAAATCATCAGTATTAAAACAATAAAAGACCTGACAAATTTCAGTTGGTGTGTAATGAATCTAAAATATATGAAAGTTTAATTTTAATCATTACATTATGGAAAATAATGAAATTTAGCACTATATGCTAATTTTTTGAGAAGGACCTGTATATGGTATAGCTGAATCTATAAGTCTGTTCTAAAATTTTACAAACCTGTATGGTAAAAACCGTAAAGAGAAAAAATGGGAATGTCAGAATGTTGGGGGGTAACTTTACTTCCCTAAAAATGCAATAAAAAGTGATTAAATCTTTGTATGTACCCCAAATTATTATCACTAAAACGTCGATCACCATGTAATAAACGAGCTCTTAATCAGTCCCATCAACGAAAAAAACAGCTGTCCCGGCGCCAAGGAGCCTTTTGGGCAGTAACATTGTGCTGTACGCGATGAATACTCGTATATGTAGCACAGCTCGCCCTCATGGAGAACACCAGATGGAGACGAGCGCGGTGACGTTTCTGGGACTTTTACCAACATTTCTTTTTTTGTCACACACTCTTCAATCCTCTGTATTTTACCCCAAGATAGCGGCACACGGACGGCGACAATGCTGCGGTGTGCGTCATGTCACCATAGCCGGGCACAAAGCCATAAACTGTGTACAGGTGGCACCAGCACCAATATATGGAGGAGGACCCTCCAAAAAACATAAAGACACTGCCATGGACGGGAAGGAGACACGTGCAGGGCCACCAGCACTGACAGCAGAAGTGCCTGCCCGGGCACCTGCTAATGGCGCCGCCTGAGGACACAGTGGCGGAGTTCATGCGGTCACCGGGCTGGGCCGTGTGGGATAAGGGAGACGGCCGCCTCTTCCACAGGAGGGCGGAGAGGAGTGACAGGAAATCTGGCCTCCCCAGCACCGCTGCACACAGGCCGCCTCCACCAAGAGGTCTTTGTCAGCAGAGCCGCAACCAATGAGTTGTGTTATCTCGCCCCCATCCTCCCGCTGCCATCGCATGATCTCACCACGGAATGGGAAGCAGCCCGAGCATGGAGCCGCGCACCGGGCGCCACTGACGACGGCTTCCTGTGCACATGCCGGCGGCCTGAGGGGTCGTGTCACCAGCGCCCACATTGTGCCAGGTACGTGCTGTGTCCTTTGTGTAGTGTGGAGACGCCTGTCGTGGTATCGCAGCGTGTGTGCGTGGAGGGGTGCGCTACCGCACCGTGTGTTTTCTGCTGCAATTCTGTGCGACTTTAGAGCAAGTTGGGGCCTCTAAGTGTGGCTATAGTTATAAGGGTATGTGCACACAACGTTTTTTACAGGCAAATTACACCTGAAACCTCCACAAAAAATCTTTTAAAAATACCAGAGTGACTACCGTGTTTCCCCGATAGTAAGACACCCCCGATAGTAAGACGTAGTGGGGGTTTTAGGGGGATCGGCTAATGTAAGACGTACCCCGAAAGTAAGACATACTGGTAGTAAACTGTACGTTGGAAAAATAGCTGTCCTCTGTGAAAAATAATAAAAAAAATAATAAATAATGATATTTTCACCTTCCGGCGGCCCCCGCAGCTTTCCCGCCTCTCAGCGACGCTCCCGGCAATTCCCGGTCCCAGGGGTCCTTTTCGACAATCACCCCGATGACGTAGCATCACGCGAGACCGCTACGCCATCTGGGTGATCTCGCAATGCATTACTGGGAACGGGATTGGCCGGGAGCGTCGCTGAAGGCAGGAAAGCTGCGGGGGCCGCGGGAAGGTGAGAATATCATTTTTTTTTTATTTTAATTATTGTTTTACCAGGGATATGGTACCCAGGGCCTGGAGGAGAGTCTCCTCTGCTCCAGACCCTGGGTACCACCGCACATGAACCGCTTAGGCCTCTTTCACACATCCGGTGTATTTTCCAATATAAGACATACCCCGAAAGTAAGACATATTGGTACTTTTGGGGGTAAAAAGAATGTAAGACACTGTCTTACTTTCGGGGAAACACGGTATATTTCCTGCAATGGAAACCGTCTTCAGTGCAATTCTTCCTTCTTTTGGAGCTACTTTTAACACTTGAGGCTTTGAAAGCCAAGAAGTGGCTAAGAGCAGTGATGGGTCCAGTCTCCAGCAAGAAGGCGCCTCCGGAAACACCGCTGGAATTTTCATGGAACGTCTCATGTTCTGCGTCAAAACGTGTCGTGTGCACAGAGCCTTAGGTGTGGGTCACATAGCGCCTTCTCCTATGGTCAGTATCACCATCGGGGGCCACATCTCCAACCTTCCGCATGATGGGATTTGGGCGTATGCGATAACGGGGCCATAGAATACAATGACGCAGATGGAGCACTGTGATCTGTCATATGCACCTTGTTCAGCCGTATACGCCTATTGGGGACAGGCAGTTAGACGTAGTCACCTACATCTTACTGGCAGCCTCAGCTAGGCGTATACGCCGTAAATGTGTGATATTTATGAGCTGTGCTACCAACAGATGATGCATGTAAGGCTATAGGGTGAGATCTGCCACCGAGCGCTGAAAGTCACACCGTGCAACACTGCATGTAGCCATTTCCTCCATTGTCACGTTGCGACCTGTGACATAGTTGCATGTTTCCAAATGTGTTGGATTTTCTGTTGCTGATTGCACATCACATGCGACACATTGAAGTCTGTGGAATGTAAGTTGGCAAGCGAGCAAACAGCGAATAGTCAGGCAACAGCGACCAGTCAGGCAACAGCGAATAGTCACGCAACAGCGACCAGTCACGCAACAGCGAATAGTCACGCAACAGTGACCAGTCACGCAACAGCGAATAGTCACGCAACAGCGACCAATCACGCAACAGCAAGTTGCAGACCAGTCATACAAATATTTCTGTCTTGTGAATAAAATTAGTGGAGCAACACTTTAAAGGGGTTATACGGACTTTATCCCCCCCCCCCCCCCCCCGTCCCTCTTCTCCGAAAGTGTTAAGAACTTATTGGCATATGGTTGTTAGCTGAAGAAGCCAGCTGTCCATCAGCGTGACGTTGACAGAGCAGAAAAGAAGGAAGTGCTCCCAACATGACGTCACCGGAAGCAGGAGAGGTCCGCACCTGCTTTAAGCCGATCGTCGCAGGGCAAAGCGGCCAGGTAGTTAGCAAGTAAGTTCTCAGCCCAAAGGGAACAGAAACACGTCACGGATAACCCCTTTAAAGTTTACATTTCAATTAAATTAAGAATTATATTGAATCTTTTCCAGAGCTGTAGGTCAATTTGTTTAGTTCTTTCTTCTCTGACTTGGTGTTGGCTGTCTGCTTGAACAGTGAGACAGGTTCCCTTTTAAAGGGGTTGTCTGGTCTTAAAGGGACCCTGTCGTCATAAAATAACTGTTTGAACTAAGTCCTGCTGCTTAGTGCTTTGCGGTGGGGCCAGTCATTTGAATATACCTTTCAGCCTGCTTGCTTTCCTTTTCCATCTATCTCCACCCCCCCTCATCTTTGACTGACAGATCTGGTTTCATAGAGCCAGAAAGGTGGAGATAGGTGGGAAGGTGTATATAAATGATTGGCCCCCGCTATGAAGCACCGAGCGCCTGTACTTACAGTAGTTTGCACAGTCACTCTGTGCTAACAATGTGATTGCAGACATGTGAATGCTCCCACTGCGCAATGGGAGGATTCGCCGATACTGGGAACAGTGGTCATGTGACCGCAAGTATGCTATATGCATACTCCTAGCCACAATCCGACTAGACTGTTCCCGGCCTATCTCAATACACTTGCATTGAGCAAGGCTGATCTCGTCTACTTTGAATGTGCCCAGGAGTATGCATATCACACCCTTGCGCTATCATGACCACCTTTCGCACCATCGGAGATTCCTCACAGTGTGTATTGCGTGCGATGTGAGAATTCACAAATCTGCAGTCAAATAGAGTGGCTGCAGAGTTGTAGTTGAAGACAGGACAACCCCTTTAAGACTTTTTTTTTCTCTTAACAACCCACCATGATAGCACACTGAAGGATGTAACCCCTTTCATAATAAGGACAGGAAACACAAAAGAGGTCAAATAGCCCCTCCAACATCCTCCCCTCAGTGTTGCTCCTGTCCCTATCAGGGCCACTCTTTGAGCCCTTATCTATAGATTTGGGCAGACTTTCTTGGAAAACATCTTTTCTTGTAGCCATAACTACAGCCAGGAGAGTGGGCAAATTACAGGATCTCTCGATTAAAGAGTCCTTCATGAGGGTCCTGGAGGACTGACGTATTCTTCAATTAGACCATCGTTCCTACCTAAGGTGGTTTCTGAAATCCACAGGTCTCAGAAAATAATCCTTCCCTCCTTCTGTCAAAAACCAACAAATGAAAAGGAAAGGGAGTTCCATACTATGGATGTACGGAGAATAGTTCTTCACTATCTCCAAGAAACGGAGAAGTGTAGGAAAGACCAGAATCTGTTTATCCATCTTCAGGGTCAGAATAAGGGGAAGAAGGCCTTCAAGTCCACAATCGCCAACTGGATCAAGAGAGCAATTACTGAGGCATAGCAAACTCAGAGCCTTTCACCTCTAGAGAAGTTCACGGCTCACACTACCAGAGTGTTATCGGTCTCACGGTCCCTGGGCTGAGAAAGCCAGCGCTTCCATGAAGCAGATGTGCAGAACAGCTACCTGGTCTTCGGTCCATACATTCTCCACGTTCTGGATTGGCAGCACTTTCTGGATACTCGCTCCGTCCAAATCGCTGCCGGCTTTTGTATGCGCGATGATTCCTTGTGATCATTGAACACATGCGGAATCACCTCATCCTATACATAGACTGTCTAATTTATCTTGCAGAGACGCAGCGTCTCCGCAAGATAAATAGACGTGCAGCGGTCTATAAAGACGCGCCGCATGTCCAGTTACGCAGGGCTGCCGGATGCGTCCCTGCACGCATAGTGGAGATGGGATTTCATAAAATCCCCTCCACTATGCTGTAACATCTGGACGCTGCGGGTTGGTCCCTGCGGCTGTTCTCCGCATCCAATCCGCAGCAAATACTGAAGGAACACGCCACATTGAAACATAGCCTTACAGACTACATTTAATGTCTATTAACCCCTTCATGACCGGAAGTATTTTCGTTTTTTGCTCCCCTTCTTCCCAGAGCCATAACTTTTTTATTTTTCGGTCAAAATGGCCATGTGAGGGCTTGTTTATTGCGTTTCAAGTTGTATTTTTGAACAATGCCATTGGTTTTAACATATCATGTACTGGAAAAAGGGAAAAAATTCCAAGTGCGGTGAGATTGCAAAAAAAAAGTGCAATTCCACAGTTGTGGGTTTTTGTGTTTTTTTTCACCATGCTCAATAACTGCTAAAACTGACCTGCCATTATGATTTCTCCAGGTCATTACGAGTTCATAGGCAGCAAACATGTCTAGGTTATTTTTTATTTAAGTGGTGAAAAAAATCCAAAGTAAAAAAACCCGCAATTTTCTGAGACCTGTAGCATCAGCATTTTTCGTGATTTGTGGCTGGGTGAGGGCTTATTTTTTGCATGCCGAGTTGACGTAACGATAACATTTTCATGTAGATACGATCTTTTGATTGCCCTTTGTTGCAATGTAGCGTTGACCAAAAAAAAAAACGTAATTCTGGCATTTTGAAATTTCTTCTTGCTACACCATTTACCGATCGGGTTAATTTTTTATATTGATCGGGTGATTCTTTTTTTTTTTTTTTTTTTTTCTTTTTTGCATGCTTCAATAGTCTCCATGGGAGACTAGAAGCTGCAGTTGTCTGATCGTCTCTGCTACATACAGGCGATGATCAGGCGGGATTTCCGGACGTTGACAGCGGCATTTATCAAGTTAACAGCCTCGGGTGGATCGTGATTCCACCCGCGACTGTTAGAGGCACATGTCAGCTGTTCAAAACAGCTGACATGTGCCGGGAAAGATGTGCGCTCAGCACTGGAGCCCACATCAAAGGGAGGGATTCCGACATGGGCGTACTATTACTCCCAACATCAAAAAGGGGTTAAAGACTTCGCCTTTGGGAGAAAAGTCCTTCAGGCTATTATCCCACACTAACATTACTCTTGGGTATTTCTCCAGTGTGCTGTCATAGGGGGTTGTTAGAGAATATAGAATTAGACTTACCGGTAATTCGGTTACCCCCACGACAGCACGGATAATTCCCTACCCCTGCTTATTAATTTTGCATTATTCAAATAAGGAGAATAAAATATAATTTGAAGCATTCATACTCTTGTGGTCCTTTTTATACTAACACAGGGGAGGATGTGGGATTTGTGTATCCTATCCCTATTAGGAAAGGGGTTACATCCTCAGGTGTGCTGTCATGGTGAGTTATTAGAAACCAAATTTCCGGTAAGGCTAATTCTATATTTTAATGTAGTAAAAGAGGTATATAATTGTAGACACATACAGATATGTATGTCTGCTTTATTTAGCTGTCTTACATAGGCACCAATTCGGAACCAATGTCAAATTCTACCATTTTATCAAAGAGGAAACTGACAGGTTAAGTAATTTTCCTGCATCTTACCACTCTGTCCATTGTTTATGGGACTCAGCCATGTAGAAAGTGTACACAGTGTCCAGGATTTATTCTCCTCCTAACTGTGACCGTGCAGTGAGTCATTACTGCAGATGTAGTAATTGTGGGAACAGGTTGGAGCCCCAGCAGACATTTAGCACCTACCCTATGGATATCACTTCTGGAAAAGCAATATGCCCTCTATAATTTAACATGCCTGAACCTTGTTTCCCAAACCTCTGCTGTCATATTACTGTTGTGTCGCCCTTGTAAAACCTATGTTTTCAGCCGGTCTCACTAATTTGTTTCTAGTTTGTGTGGCCAGCTTTACTCTTGGAAGTGTAAATCGGTAGACTGATAACTGCAGATTGTGTTTAATGTTAAAAAGTGACATTTTGCACAGCAAGATGCATAGTGTGTTTGCGTGTTCTCGTCGATCTGGGGTTGTCGTTCAGGATAATATGCCTGCAACTCCCTGATTTGTCATCACTGAAAATGTAACTAATATCCATTCTTTATTTTCTAGTTCCTGGTGACCCTAAAACATGGATGTCTTCTGCCTTCTCTTTCTTCTTCCTTTATGCAGTAAGTTTTGCAAGTATATAATATATCAGGAGAGAATGAATAAGTTATAGGGGTAACCTTCCTTTCACAGTGACAAGTGCCATAAACTCAATGGAAAGTACCAGATTCAGTTCTGCTCTCCAGTCCTAGGCCATATTTCTGTAGAGAATGCCTCTGCTGCGACATTTGACATTAGATCATATATGAGCGACTTGATTGGCTGCTCACATTTTAATTCTCTCTTGAATTATTGTGAAGACACATTTGTGGAATTTGTGCCTTGACCTATTTAGGAGCACTACATATGTATGACAATGATAGGGAGGCACAGACTTCAGCAACATCATGGAGACGTTGGGTATGAGCTTGTAAGGCCGAAAACACATGTCCAAAGGTCTGTGTTTGTTTTGCAGCCACAGACCGTGCAGTCATTGGGAGTTGACCATAAACTCTTCTGTGTACCAAAGTGTTATACAGCAAAAGCTTGAATGATCTCAAGCACACCTGCAAATCTACATCAGAATGGCTGAAAGAGGAAAACGTCAAGGTGTTGCAAGCCATGTATAAACTAATGTCCGCAGACCTCAATAACCTTAAGTAACAATGTAAATAGTGGGCCATAATGACTTCAAAATGATATGAGAGACTGATACAGACACAGAGAAAAAAAACCTTCAAGTTATTGCTGCTAAAGTGGTTGTACAGGTTATTGACTTTTGGGGTGTACTTATTTCTTTACACACTGCTCCTGCATTTAAACTTACTTTTTGTCAAATAAAAAAGGCACTGTGTCATTATTTGTGGTGTTACCTAATTTTACAACCACGCATTTTTTGTATGTTCTTTGTATGTAAAATTCAAGATGGTGTAATTAAATTTCCTCCTGCCTGTTAGGACTCCAAAATGACCACCTCTCTTTTTAATACTGTCTTTTTGCATTTTTTTAAAGGATCCATTGAAGTCATTGTCCCTGATTTTCCTGTCACTGGATCCTGGATGAAGATGTCATACTTCCTTGCAGCTTTTCTCCTCCACATGGATTTTCCTTGCAGGATCTCAGTGTGTTCTGGGAGATTACAAAACTCCAGCAGGTTCATGCTTTTACCCAAGGACAAGAACAACTAGAGAAACAAGATCCTAAATTTATTAACCGGACACAACTTTTTCTTGGACAGCTACCAGCGGGTAACATGTCTCTCTTACTGCACAAAGTCAGTTTATCTGATGAAGGCAGCTATACATGCTTTGTAAATGTGGGGAACTCCAGTTCAGCTGCTGTAAGCCTTCAGTGGCAGGTAAGCATTATATGTGGGCCCGAATCTCGTTAGTGACATTCATCTGGTGATGTTCAGTTAACCCATATGTTTCACTCAACCACAGCCTTCTACACTAAGCCAACTTTGCATATGGATCCTAGTGAAGGACTTAAACCTGGTGACCAGGTAACAGTAACCTGCCATACCTACCGTGGATATCCTCAGGCTGAAATACTGTGGCAAGATGGAAGTGGGAAGAACCTTACAGAAAATATTACAGCATCTCAAGTAGCCAATGAAGAAGGCTTGTTCCATGTGCAGAGCTCTATCCGTGTAATCCTGGAGACCAATGACACTTACACTTGCCTGGTATATAATCCTCTGCTGCAGATGGTGACTCATGCATCTCTCAGTGTCACAGGTCAGTGCAGGAAATACATCACTTAGTCATAGGTCAGTCACCAGATGTTTGGCTTTTGTGTGTAGTAACAGCGGAGAACTCCTTCCTCCATTTACAGTAAATCAGTCTGCACTAGGCAGTTGGTGTATATACGTGTGATAATGATAGTTTAGTACTATTCAGAATACATTATCACTTGTGTTGTTTTTATACACCTACAGTCCAGCAAAGTCGAATCGGGACCATAGCACACAACTGCTGAATGACTACCTATTCATTTCTATTGCAGCGCAGTATGTTAATATATGCAAATATTTGTCATTAATGCTATTGGCTGGGTATATTAGGTGTAAAAGCGCCCTTCAAATACTACTTTTTCAGCCAATATGACATCAGATATATCAGCACACTAGGCTCTATAGTTACTGAGGCATGCAGTTGCATCTTTCCTCACTTGTGTCGATCGAGTGGAAAGAAACATTGGAGGTTCACTGTACATTTCCATCAAATTGGCATAATCAGTTGAGTTAGCCAATTTTAACAATTAAATTTGAGTTCACGTACTCTGCTAATCTCTACTATGTTATTTTTTTATTTATTTTTATTTTTTTTTAACATTTTCTAGACCTGGTTTTCTTAGGGATTGTCCAGGCTTGGAACAAAGCCTGCAGTCACTGTGACAACAGACTACCCTTAAGGTACTGCCACACTAAGCTATCCCGCTAGCGATCTCGTTAGCGTTGCATACTAATGAGATCGCTAGCGGGATTGTTTCTATATCGCTAAATGCTGCCGCATTTAGCGATATAGTTAACGACGCTATCGCCGTTAGCGATCTTCTTAACGACTTTAGCGGTACAAAAGTACCGCTAAATCGCTAAGAAAAGGTGCCACACAGCGATATATACTTACCCAGCGGAGCGCCGACGAGAAAATAGGTCCGGAACGATTCCAGCGACGAGCGAGATCACAGCAGGAAGCTCGTCGCTGGAAGCTGCCGCACTGAACAATATCGCTAACGGGATCGCTAAATAGTGACGTTTTTTAGCGATCCCGTTAGCGATATTGTTTAGTGTGGCATCCCCTTAAATCCCCTGTAGTAGTTACTTGGCCATGGCCAAATGTATTTAGGTTGCATACTTGGTCACCTGCTAATTAGATACATTTGGTGGTTGCTCCAATTCACTTCTGTGGGGAGAAGCCGAACTAGTAGTGATGAGTGAACATGCTCGGTATCGGGGTTATCTTTGCACGCTGGTGTACTAATAGAGTATCTTCGGCGTGTTCAAATACTATGTTTGAGTCGCTGCGGCTGTTCGACAGCCACAACACATGCAGGGATTGCCTGTTTGTTAGGCATGTGTTGCGGCTGTTGAACAGCCGCAGCGACTCAAACATAGTATTCGAACACGCCGAAGATACTCTATTAGTACACCAGCATGCTAAGATAATCCCTTATCTGAGCACGTTCGCTCTTCACTACTAGCGAGTAGTAGTCTAGTTGGCTTGTTAACACAAGTATGAAAATGACACATGTGGTCGCATGACTTCCACCCCATTGCGCCAGGAATACTGGAGAATTGTGATAACATGACTCAAAACTTTTCTTTCAAGCCAAGAAAACCCTCATAACTACATATGTCTCCCTAATCAGGCTATCCTAATTTCTAGACTGTTACTCAGTGCCTAACTACTAGTTTGATTTATTTTCAGTAACAGTGTTTTTTTATGCATTTCTTGGCTTGTTGAGAAAACAAAGTGTGTAGCAGAATAATGTATCAATCACAAATGGTCACACACTTAAACAAAAACAAACTCCGGTTCTTTACATGTGCTTTAAAACACAGGAAAAAAGTATGTATGACATACTACAAGTTCTGATGCTACCATTTGTGGCTGTGGTAAGAAACTAATACAGATCATTAGTTTACTGTACATATAAAAGGGTTAGAACTGAATATAAAAGGGTTGGTCTCTTTTGATTGAGTCCACCAAATTGATGAAGTTCTGTGCCAACTAAACTCATTTATTGATCAAATTCGGTGGCTTTATTTAATTTGTATTTTGTTTTTGTGTAAAGGTCAACATCTTTCTTTCCCTTTGGTCGTTGTGTGGGTGACGGTCGGGCTATGTGCTTGCCTGCTTGGTCTTCTAGTTGCTCTGGCATGCGTGTGCAGAAAACATCTCAAACAGAGCTGTGAGGAGGAGCAGGAAGAAGCAGGTAACTAGAAGAAATTATGGACTGGGTCTGGGTCACAATAGTGCTCTGCTGTGATGCATATATTGATGCTGCACTACATATCAGTGTGGATGCGTTTCCAGCAGGTTTTAGTCTGCAACATAATATAGTAGCAAGCAAAATAATAAGATGTTAGCAAATCAACTCTACTGGCCTGCATTGAGGATTTGGGAGATTTTTAATATACACTGCTCAAATAAATAAAGGGAGCATTAAAATCCCACATCCTAGGTATCACTGAATTAAATATTCCAGTTGTAAATCTTTATTCATTACATAGTGGAATGCGGTGGGAACAGTAAAACATAAAAATGATCAATGTAAATCAAAATTAATATCCCATGGAGGTCTGGATTTGAAATGATACTCAAAATCAAAGTGGAAAATTAAATTACAAGCTGATCCAATTTCAATGGAAATGCAGCAAGACAAGGAAATTATGCTTAGCAGTGTGTGTGGCCTCCACGGATGTGTATGACCTCCCTATAATTCCTGGGCAATTCTGATGAGGCGGCGGATGTTCTTCTGAGAGATCTCTTCGCAGGCCTGGATTAAAGCAACAGTCAACTCATAGACAGTCTGTGCTGCAATTTTGCGTTGGTGGATGGAACAAGACATGATGTCCCAGATGTGCTCGATTGGATTCATGTCTGGGGAACAGGCAAGCCAGTCCATAGCATCATTGCTTTCATCATGCAGGAACTGCTGACACACTTCAGCCACATGAGGCATAGCATTGTCATGCATCAGAAGGAACCGAAGTTCCACTCCACCTGCATATTGTCTCACTACGGGTTTGAGAATCTCGTCCCTGGACCTAATGACAGTCAGGGTACCTCGGGCTAGCACATGGAGGGCTGTGCGGCCTTCCAAAGAAATGCTTCCCCACACCATTACTAACCCACTGCCAAACCCGTCATTCTGGAGGATGTTGCAGGCAGCATCTCCAGACTCTGTCACATGCTCAGTGTGAACCTGCTCTCATCGGTGAAGAGAACAGGGTGCCAATGTCAAATCTGCCAATCTTGGTGTTCTCTGACAAATGCCAATTGCCTTGCATGGTGTTGGGCTGTAAGCACAGCACCCACTTGCAGACGTCGGGCGCTCATACCACCATCATGGAGTCTGTTTCTGACAGTTTGAGCAGACACATGGATGTTAGTGGACTGGTGGAGGTCATTTTGCAGAGCTCTGGTGCTGCTCCTCCTGTTCCTCCTTGCACAAAGGAAGCAGTAGCGGTCCTGGTGCTGGGTTGTTGCCCTGCTACAGCCCCTTCCACGTCTCCTGGTATCTGCTCCATGCTCTGGACACTGTGCTGACAGACACAGCTACCCTTATTGCCACAGCTTGCATTGATGTGCCATCCTGGATGAGCAGCACTACCTGAGCAAATTCTGTTGGTTGTAGACACCACCTCATGCTACTGTACAGTACCTCTAGAGGTGAGAGCAATGATAAAATGCAAAAGTGACAAAAACAGCCAAAAAAGATGAGAATAGAGAAATGGTCTGTGGTCACCACTTGCAGAACCACTCCTTTATTGAGTGTGTCTTCCTAATTGCCGATCATTTGTACCTGTTGTCTGTTCTATTTGCACAACAGCAGGAGAAATTGATTCATAATTGGTGTTGCTTTGTTACTGGAGACATAGATTTCACAGAAGTGTGATTGACTTGGAGATACATTGTGTTGTGTTAGTGTTCCCTTTATTTTCTTGAGCAGTCTATAGATCTCATTAGTGTTTGCCAGATTTCATGGCAAGTATTTTCTGGCCCCGTAATCCATGAACTGTTGGCATTTCCTGACTCCCTCACACCAGTCCTTATTTCCACAGCATAGAACTGTACACAACGGTGTCACTATTTGTCATGGGTTTGTTGCAGATTTTCATCGATTTTTAAATTCATTGATTTTTTTTTCTCAGAATCTGCAGGAAATCTGCATTGGCGAATCTGTATGATTTGGTGCGGACTTACCATTGTGGGTTTCCCTACAGATTTGTTGCAGACTTTTTTTTGCAGCAAGTCTGACCCCTGTAAACTTACCCTAGAACAAATTTGGGGTGCCTGGTGCAGAAACATAGCAAAAGAAAATAAAGTACTCCTAGGAAGATGCATTAGACATTGCACTTGCTAAATGGTTCAGTGTAATCTGTGTTTAACCCTTTAGCAAAAAAAGGCGCACATGTATATTATTGCTGCAGTGCACATGTAAACTGGTGGGAATAGTAGATATCCGCCATTTATCACTTATCCTGTGTTCCCACGTGGTTGCAGCTGTGAATCCTTTCAGCATACAAGTACCACGGCACCATGTCTCTTTGCCATTAAGGAGTTCGGGGCACCTTCAGTGTGTACTATGGCACCCACGAAAGCACCTCGTTATAAATATTCTATAGGTGCTAATTGTTGTTCACTGACAGAATAAATTTGCCCATCAAGTTTAACAATATTCTTATTTCATTTCTGTAAAACAGGCAATGAAGAGCGTGAGGAAAATGGAGAGTTAAAAACAGGTATGGTTAAACATAAATGGAGAAAAACGTGTCCTATAGAAGGCTGTTCTGCTTTTATTGCGGTGTTGTTTTTTTTTTTGACTGATGATGCCACTGAAAATAAAATACAGCAATGTTCTCTTTTTACAGCCATGCAGCCTCTAAAAAGCAGCTCAGCAGAAGGTAAGACACTGGTTTAAAGAAAAAAAAAAAAAGTAGACTTTCGAGAATAAAATGATCAATAGAAATTAATAATGGAGTAGAATGGTAGAGCAAGACAGTAATAAGAAATCCTCTCATACACAACAGATAAAATATCTTTTGAAGCAATGTTTCTCTTTGGTCTATAAATGGCTATTTGAAAAGTCTTCAAACATTAGTACTAAAACAGTTTTTCTCTAGTAGCCTTCCACGACAGCATAGCATAGGAGGATGTCTCCATGTCCTATTGGGGGACAGGAACACAGAGAGGTTAAAAACCGCTCCCACCTCTCAATAACTAGTGATTCCTGTCCCCCTTGGGGCACGGAGAGATTCTGGTACGCTGTGTGGCCGGCAGTAGCAGCGTTACCTGTGTGAAGTTCTTGCCGGGCAGTGGTGGTCGGGGCCCCGCGCCTTCCTCCTCCGTCCTGCTCCCGTCTCCCTTGGATTCCGGGACCACCCGAGCTGGCTCCCTGCGTCTCCTCTCGGGGATAAAGCGGGCCTGTTCTCCCCGCCGGAGGCCTCCTGAAGCTCTACGGCGTCTTCCCCTCCATGTGCGCTGCTCTAACCCGGAAGAGGTAAATCACTTCCGGGTTTTGCGTTCCACCTGTGGAACGCATGCATCTTCCTGTCGGGAGATGTGCTGGAGCGCACGCCGATGCCTGCGCTGGACCCGGAGGGGGAACCATGATGCGCTGGGCAGTGCCTTTATTTTACATATATAAAGCTGCCAGAAGATGTCAGCAGGTAAGCTACCCCTGCCATGGAGACGTCCAGCCCTGCACCTGCAGAGCCCAGCGCTCCCCCAGCCACCGTAAGTGTCGGGGAAAGGTCCCCCCCTTTAAGGATCTCTGTTTATTCCCGCTCTTACATATCTCCCTCTGTTGCAGGGAGAAGTAGCTGCCCAGAGACCTTCAAATAAACAAAACAAATGTGCAATCTGTACTCTCAAATTGCCACTAAAATGGGATAAAAAGCTGTGCCAAAAATGCACCGATAAAGTTGTTAGAGCCGAGCACCCCTCGTTGCTAGAGGAGATCCGCATGCTGGTTAAACAGGAAGTACAAACCTCCCTGGCCGCGTTTTCACCTCCTCCCACTTCCCTTGCCATCACCCTCACCTGATCCTTCTCACCCTAAAAAGAGGAAATTCCAGGCGGAGCAGTCAGATTCTGAGTCCGACATCTCCCAGGGGTCATCCACATCTAAATGGGAAAATCCTTTATCCCACAAAAATGCGGAAATCAGGAAATATCTGTTCTCTTCGGAATATACCGAAGAGCTGGTGAGTGCTATCCGTAGCACCATGGGGTTGGAGGACCAGCCAGCTCCTCATTCCATTCAAGACGAGTTGTTTGGTGGGGCCCAGGTGGAACAGCCGACAGGCTTTCCGGTGCATAAAAGCATATCCGACATGATAAATCGCGAGTGGGATTTCCCGGAAAAATGTCTAACGACCCCCGCAGATTTTAAAAATAGATTTCCCCTTGACGAAAATTCAATCAAGTGGGATATACCTAAAGTGGACGTACAGGTGTCAAGAGTGGCGAAAAAAACGGCCCTGCCATTTGAGGATTCCTCTCAGCTTAAGGATCCCATGGACAGAAAAATTTAAAGCCTCCTCAAAAAATTGTGGGAGACCTCCACCTCTGCCCTCAAATATAACATAGCGTCCACCTGTGTCGCCAGATCTCTGTATTGCTGGCTAGAGGAACTGGAGAACCACATCTCCAGGGCATTCCAAGGGGTGACTTACTAGATTCGTTGCCTATTCTCCATAAAGCAACAGGGTTTCTAGCTGACACCTCGATGGAGTCTATCCGCATTGCCGCTAGAAACCTGGTCCAGGCAAATTCAGCCCGGAGAGCACTCTGGCTTAAGATGTGGAGCGGGATGTCACCTCCAAAATAAAATTATGCAATTATGCTCTATCCCCTTCAAAGGGAGACTATGTATTTGGGCCAGCCCTGGATGAAATCTTGGAAAAGGCCACTGATAGGAAAAAAGCTCTCCCGGAGCGAAGGCCTCCTAAGAAGCATGTTTTTCGACCCTCCCAGGCTCAATCCTCTCAATACAGAGGTAAAGGGAAGACGGGAAGATGGAGCTTTACTAAAGGGAAACCCAAGAATATCCTTGTTCCCCAACAAGCTCTGCAGGAGCAACAATGACTCCGATCCGGTGGGGGGGGAGACTCTCGAGTTTCTTAAACCGTTGGCGAGAAACTTCCGACAGCCAATGGGTGTTAAATGTGATAAGAGAAGGTCTCTTGATAGAGCTCGAAACTCCCCTTCCCTTCCATCCCGGGAGTCCCAAGCACTGATCTCAACAGAGTTACAACAGTTGATAACCTCAGGCGCCATATCTCCAGTCCCAGCGAACGAGCAAGTAAAGGGCCATTACTCGCGCATCTTTTTAGTGAAAAACCATCAGGGAAAGCAAGCGTTATAATAAACCTGAAAACCCTCAATCAGTCGGTAACCTATCGGAAGTTCAAGATGGAGTCAGTAAAATCTGCTATCCCCTTGATTGCTCCTCATTCCTTTATGGCAATGATAGATCTAAAAGATGCCTATTTTCACATTCCGATACATCCTCCACATCGGAAGTATCTGAGATTTGCACTCCGGCTGGGTCACGAAGTAGCACACTTCCAGTTTAATGTGCTCCCCTTGGGGATTTCTTCAGCCCCAGGGTATTTTCAAGGATCATGTCAGAAGCAGTGGCACACATTCGGGAATAAGGCGTGGCTATAGTTCCCTATTTGGACGACCTTCTAATCATCGGTCCCTCCGCCGAGATGCTCAAAGCACGGGTTGCCAAAGCTCAGGACATCCTGCAGAACCTGGGGTGGATTATCAACGTGAAGAAATCTCAGCTCCAGCCCACAAAGATGATAAGATTCCTAGGGATCCTTCTGGATTCAGAGAAGCAGAGATCGTGCCTACCGGACGACCACCGTCAGAATCTAATAGACAAGGTCCTGACCTTCAAAAAACAGAGATTACCTTCTCTATGAACAGCCATGTCTCTGTTGGGATCAATGACGGCCTGCATACAATCAGTGGCATGGGCTCAGGCCCACTCCAGAGCTCTGCAGGCACACATCCTAGAGAATTGGAACGGGAACCCTGCCTCTAAACAAGAAGATCCCGACTCCAGGGAGGGTCAAAGCCTCCTTAGCGTGGTGGTTAAATCTAAATAACCTCCGCAAAGGGTAGTCTGGTCTCAGACACCTCTGGTAACAGTAACTACCGACGCAAGCCTAAGGGGCTGGGGAGCAGTGATCCTTCAGACACCTTTCCAAGGCCTCTGGAGTCATCAGGAGAGTATCAAGTCCTCCAATTACAGAGAACTAAAGGCGGTACAAAAAGCCTTTCAGGCAGCGGCCCTCTGATATCAGGTCATCATGTAAAAGTACTCTCGGACAATATGACCACGGTGGCTCATCTCAAACATCAGGGGAGCCCCAAATTCAACAGTTTTAGCATTCGCAGCATCAGTTTTGACACTGGCCATTACTCCAGGCAGCAGCACGTTGTGTGCAGCATTTTTCATGCCCTGTTACAGGCGCCAGACTAGTCCCATGTTTATCATCAGTAATATCTAGCATAAAATAAGTCACATTCAGTAGTTTGAAGCAGTTCACAGAGAATTCTGAAAATAACAAATTTGTATGTCAATCCATTATGTAAGGCTAGGTTCACATTTGCGGTTGAGTCCGCAGCGTATCGTCCGCAAACACATGCAAATGTTTGCGGTTGCAGACGATAGGCAAGTGCTATTTTCCCAGCGAATTTTTTAATTTACACAAGCCATGCCCAATGGGCGTGTCTTATGTAAATTCTTGCGTACGCATGTCGTTGCGTACGCTTGCGTTTACATAGCCAGTAATGCGTTTTTTTACGCATGTCATCCGCATGTGGATGACTACTGATATTTGACGCGGCAAAAAATGCAACAAGATGCGTTCGGCGTGCCACGCCGCATACCACGAAAAGACGCAAATGCACCCGAACGCATACAAACGCATGTCCCTGCGTCCCCATGTTAAAGATAGGTACGCAGAATGTATGCACATCAAACGCAGCAGACTAAACCGCAAATGTGAAACCGGCCTAACTGAATGCTAAATCATGCTTACATTTCTTTTGACAGGTTGTAAAATGACAATTTAAAAAAAAAAAAAGCTGTATGTTCTGTCTTTTGTCCCTCACAATTCCTCAGCCATATCTTGTTGTTAATACTCCAGCTAAATTGCTGAAGCGCAGTGTTAAGAAACCAGTGGGGAGCCAGGCAAGGGTCCTGGAGCGTCATATGCTGCTCTACCTAGTTTAAAGTATCATCCATATCCACAACAGTAGAATTTAACTTTTTTATTTAAGTCATTGGAAAAAATCCAAGAACAAATTGTTGTTTTTTTTCGGCAAGAGATATTGATATGCGTGGCTTTAAATATCCACACCTCAGGTCATTTTTATACTATAAATTTTGCAGAATGTTGCTGAAATTTTTTACTTTCTCATCCACTTGTTAGTTAACTGTATTCTTATACAGATTTTCTGTAAGCTAATCAGCACAGAAAATCCACAGCATTTAAAACCCGCATGGACATACTGTAACATGGATTTTTTTACATGGACAGCCAGATTTGTGTTGCTTACCTGTAGAAGAGATGGCACTGTGGGGAGGAAAAAAATAAATGGCAGTGTGATACTCTGGCTATGTAAGGCTAGGAAACCTAGGATCAATTATGTGAATCTGACATGTCAGCTTATAGGATTTCATTTACTTTTCTACAGGAAAGCTCTGCTAATGTCTTGATGTTAGAGATAACTGGACACCCTGATAGGTCTATATGGAGAGCTACGTAATATTCTGCTTTAAGTTTATACAGTTAGATCCAGAAATATTTGGACAGTTTTGGCATTTTAGCTGTTTATCAAAACATATTCAAGACACAGTTTTATATAATCAATATGGGCTTAAAGTGCAGACTCTCAGCTTTAATTTGAGGCTACTCACATCCTAATTGGAGTAAGGATTTAGGAATTACAACTTTTTACTATGTAGCTGCCTCTGTTTAAAGGGACCGAAAGTAATTGGGCAATTATCTCAAAAGCTCTTTTATGGGCTGCATGAGCTATTTCATTGTTAGTACATGATCAATTAAGCAGGATAAAGGTCTGGAGCTGATTCCAGGTATGACATTTGCATTTGGAATCTGTTGCTGTGAACCCATAACGTGTGCTCAAAGGGGCTCTCAATGGTAGAAAAACAGACCATTGCTAGGCTGAAAAAAAGACGAAATCCTTCAGAGATAGCAGAAATGTTAGGATTGGCCAAATTGACAGTTTTATACATTCTTAAAAATAAGAGTGCACTGGTGAGCTTGGGAATTCAAAAAGTCTTGGACATTCATGGAAGACAACAGTGGAGGATGATCACAAAATCCTTTTACATGGTGAACAAAAACCCCTTCACGTCATCCACCCAAGTGAAGAGCACTCTCCAGGAAGTAGGTGTTCCAGTATCTAACTCTACCATAAAGAGAAGACTTCATGAGAGCAAATACCGAGTTTTCACCACAATGTGCAAACCATTATTTAGCTTTAAAAGCATTCTTTGGACAGATGAAGCTAAGATCAACCTGTACTACAATAATGGGGGAAAAAGAAAGCATTAAGAAAACTTGGAACGACTCATGATCCAAGGCACACCACATCCTCTGTAAAACATGGTGGAGGCAATGTGCTGGCATGGGCATGCATGCCTTTCAATGGCACTGGGTCACTAGTGTTTATTGATTGATATGACTGTAGAGGGAAGAAGCCAGGTGAATGATGAAGTGTACAGGGCTTTCTGCTCAGATTCAACCAAATGCAGCAAGGTTGATTGGACAGCACTTCACAGTGGACAATGACGCAAAAATACTGCAAAAGCAAACCAGTGGCTTTTAAGGCAAAGAGGTGAAATATTCTGCAATGGCCAAGTCAATCACCAGATCTCAACCTCATTGAGCATGCATTTCCCATGCTTAAGTCAAAAAGACCCACAAACAAGCAACAACTGAAATCAGCTGCAGTAAAGGCCTGGCAAAGCATCACAAAAGAGGAAATCCATTATTTTTTATAAAACAAATGACTCCCAGACTTCAGGCAATCATTGCTTGTAAAGTATTAAAAATGAACATTTTATTCATGGTAAGGTTAACTTGTCCAATTACTTTTGAGCTGCTGAAATGAGGAGGCTTTGTAGAAAAATGGTTACAATTCTTTCACATGATACTCAGTCACTGTCCAAATATTTTGAGACCTAACCGTAGCTGATCTATATAGGAAGCATAGCATGCTTCATAATATAAGAAATTGGATATAGGATTAGGCTATGTTGAACATATATTAGAAATTCTGACAAGGTTTAGTTTTCATCTGTTGACCCAGTCGGCTGACTTGTTCTCAAATGTATTTTCTCATTTCAGGTGATGACACTTCAACTTTAGAATGACATTTACACAATGATCTGGAAAATTTACACTGCACTCTACCCTCGAAGGATGAAGGAACCTTTCATGGAATATGTGGGTTTGCCTTCCTGTGTGGAAGTATACTTGGCCCAATGTGTAAAAACTTTCTATATTAGTAGTAGCGATAGAAGGCCGTAGGATAACACTGTTTTTGTCCACTCTGCTGCTTAACGTTTCAGTAGTGAGAGCTGGATCAATGGTGATTACTTTTGGGAAGTAAAGTTATTTATGGCATATTTTAATTACATACATACACTGCAGAACTGCACATTTTAACATTTTATAAAATATTTTTTTAATTTCTTTGAACGTTCTTTTTAGTGACTGAACTGGTCATTGAATGTTCATTCTGTATCGGAGTTGTTACATTTCCTTAGTTCTGCGGGTCCAGAAATCTACAGGAGTGTGATAAATCACACAGAAGCTTGTAATGTATTACCCATTTTGCAAAAAACAAGTGTGAATTTTGAAAAAGCAGTACAGTGCCTAATATATTGTATGTTTTTATGACAATAAAGTTTGATACATTATTCTGCCTGGGAACTACAACATTAAGGGATTTACTTTTTTTTTTTGTAAGAGGTTTTTAATAAAATGCTTTCTTGTCATGAAAAATGTGTTTATCATATTAGAAAGTAGAGAATGAAACACTAAGATTATTACAAATTAAAGGATTTTTCTGGAGTGCATATTCATGGCATATAATCTTATATATAATCGCCAGTTGGGAGTTCCGGCCGCTGTCCCCCAAATCCCATAAGGCACCGCGCCAGTGTCACTTGCGCCTACGAAAGTTACATACACGTCTCCGCTGTTCCCACACAGGCGCAGTAACAGCCACAACTGCGCGCTCTACCCGCGCAGGCGCGGTAACGACGCAGCTGTAACTGCGCCTGCATGGGCAATAGCGGTGACGTCTAATTTCCCTTCACTCCCGATGCGATAGCATCGGACCTATTTCTAGTATAGGATAAATGACAGCATGGCTGGTTCCTTGGATTCTGTTAACACCCTACTGAAGATTCTGGTTCAGGTATCTGCCCTGAAAAGTACAGCTCTTGCTCGGTGGTCTGTCTTTAGAGAGGTGCCCCTAAAGTGTTAGGCCACATTCACACTATCAGTATTTGGTCAGTATTTTACCTCAGAATTTGTAAACCAAAAACAGGAGTGGAACAATCAGAGGAAAAGTATAATAGAAACACATCACCACTTCTGTATTATCACCCACTCCTGGTTTTGGCTTACAAATACTGATGTAAAATACTGACCGAATACTGATAGTGTGCACATGGCCTTAGTCTGACAGTTCATTATAATTATAGGGGTAGACTTGCCAGGGGCGCGTGCAAAAGGTATGGTTGTGTTTTGTTCATAACCCAAAAAACAGAAGCACTACAGCCTCCATTATGTAAGTGCTATATGCGATCACATCCCATGTTCAGAAAGGTCATCATGCTGTGGACAGAAGAAATGGCGCCTGTTTGTGTAATGCACCATTCTGGCTCGCAAGCTATTGGTCATACTTCTGTGATATAAAGATTTAATGCGTATTTACTCTCATACATATAGTAGATGTTTCATGGCTAAAAGTTTAAGCTTCTTTCTGGATTTTTTTTTTTATTGCTCAGTGAAACTGCTCTATTTTTGCTGGTCTGAATCCAAGAGGACAGCTTACTCACTCACTGAAAAAAAAGACTTCTATCTTGCTGACTAATGCCTATTCCCATAGAAAACAACTGTATAAAAAAAACCTAGCCTCCGCATCCGCTTGAAACACTAACCATGTATTTGCTTTTTTACTGCAACTGAATGCTCTACATATTGCCTCTTTTGGACCCCTGCTTTCTAGACACTAAAAGGATATATTCACATGAGACAGGTTTGTTGCAGAAATTTAATCGACTGTCCTATTCTTTATGCGAAGTTCACACGGACATATAAAAAGAAAAAAAGTCTGCTCATCCAGTAAAACAGATGATTATTTTTTTTACCTGTATTATCATCCAAATGGCATCTATTTTTATACATCAGCAGTGAATAAATTAACAAAACAAAAAAGTTTCCTATCTTAATACAGGAGAAGTATCCGTAAAAATCGGATGCTAATGGGAAACTATTTTGTAATCTTTGCATGATTCATATTTTGGATGAGAGTCGCCTATTCAAATATACATAGGCGACTTCATGTTGCAACTTTTTCTTCATGAAACAAAAGGTCATCTGAACAGACCCATTGAGTAACATTGGTCCGAGTATTTTCCACAAACAGCACTTGAATTGAAAATGTGTGAACAAAGCCTTAGAATGGGGCTTGTAGAAATCTATGGCAGAAGCGGCTAGAGCAGGAGATGGTGAGCTATGTAGATATATAGCTTTCTGCCCTCTGATTCAATATTTTCATTCAACAAGCTGTTTAAATGTTTCAAGGACTGGTAGAGAAAGCCTGCGAGTCCTGTTTCTCCTGCCCACACACAATGATTGACAACTCTGACTGCACACAGTGTCGTCCAGGAAAAGCTGTTAATCATCGTTTGTGTAGGTGGGGAAACTTGGAAACATGACGGATCCACTTGATACCACATTTGGACAGGGAAGATTTGAAAATCTGATATGAAGTGAAGTTAGACAGAAATAAATGTAGAGACCTGGGACAAACTATTTTAAATTGTACAGCATACCCCATATGTCCTGGTTTTCTGCAGGATCCCTGCAACAGATTTCATTCCTTGCAATGCAAAGTCTTGATCAATTGAAAACTGTTTTAAAATTGATAACCAAAATTGAAATTGGTAATAAGTTGAAAAGTATTGTTCCCATTGTCAACAACACTAACAATGTTGGTGGTCTGTGCACACTTTGCGTTTTGTTGTTCTTTCTGCGCATTTTTGTCTCAAAACTTGAAGGATTTCCTAGTCCCAGCAAAGTGAATCAGAGTCCTGAAGCCTCCAGGCACATATGTTTTTTTTTTTCCTTCCAGATTTGCAGGAGATACAAATTTGCAACATGTTTATTATTTCAGCGTTTTTGCTGCATGTTTTACTCATACCAATGAATGGTAAAAACGCGTGCAAAAAAGTCAAATGCACACCTATTTTCCTGCCAACACATAGGTATTTTCAGCAGATTTTCTGCTTCAAAACCTGAAAATGTGCGCATACTCATAGTGTATAGGGACACACTTTATTGATAATAGGAATAGTAAGGCTGTGTGCAAACGTTGCGGATCCGCAGTGGATTTTCAGCTCGGAATTGCTGCAGATCCGCAAGTGTTTGACCGTACAATGTTAAGCAATGTGGAAAAAAAAATTGCTGTTCACATGCTGCGGAAAATTCCGCACAGAATCCGCAGCGGTTTATTTTCTGCAGCATGTCAATTCTTTGTGCAGATTCTGCAGCGTTTCTACACCCATTTCATTATAGAAAACCGCAGGCCAAAAAACATAGGAAAATCCGCTGAAAATCTGCATTAAATTCGCACCAAAACTGCACAAAAAGCACGCTGATTTTTACCTGTGGATTCTGCCAAGAGATGCAGAATCCGCTCAGGAAATTCCTGAGCCCAATTCGCAACCGTGTGCCCATACCAAAATACCCAGCTGTAAAGGTATTCATACATTTGCAAGAGGTATTAACCCCTTAGTGACAGGGCAAAGTTTTTGAAATCTTACCAGTATCACTTTGTGGTAATAACTCTGGAACGCTTCAACATATCTCATTGATTTTGAGATTGTTTTTTCGTGACATATACTTTCTGATAATGTAAATGTATGTCGATATTTTTATAAAAAAATGCAGAAAATTTCAAATTTTACAAAACTTTCAAGAAATTAGCAATTTTAAAAATTTACAGACGTAACAACACAAATTGTGGCTGATGCATCAAGTTGTCTGCTATATTGTACAGTTGACAGCTACAGGATTGTCACCCAACGGAGGATGCTAGTCTCTTATATCGTAGGTCAGTAAAAAGATGTATTGGTAATCACTAAGGGGTTAATAAAGGATTTATATAGGGGCCTGCTCTGCAATACAGAAAAGATTCTTTGGTTGCCCTTTTGAGCTGGTCAAATTATAGTTCGCTATAGCTCATAACATGGCTCAACCAGGGTCACACAAAATACACCAGGACTAATAACCCCTTCACGACAAGTGCTGTATATACAGGTGCTTCTCACAAAATTAGAATATCATCAAAAAGGTAATTTAATTCAGTTCTTCAATGCAAAAAGTGAAACGCATATGTTATATAGTCACTACAAACAGAGTGATCTATTTCAAGTGTTTATTTCTGTTTTATGATTATGGCTTACAGCCAATGAAAACCCAAAAGTCATTATCTCAGTAAATTAGAATACTTTATAACACAAGCTTGAAAATGATTTTAAAATCCGAAATGTTGTCCTACTGAAATGTATGTTCAGTAAATGCACTCAATACTTGGTCGGGGCTCCTTTTGCATCAATTACTGCATCAATGCAGAGTGGCATGGAGGCGATCAGCCTGTGGCACTGCTGAGGTGTTATGGAAGCCCAGGTTGCTTTGATAACAGCCTTCAGCTCGTCTGCATTGTTGGGTCTGGTGTCTCTCCTCTTCCTCTTGACAATACACCATAGATTCTCTAAGGGATAAGGTCAGGCGAGTTTTGCTGGCAAATCAAGCACAGTGATACTGTTGTTTTTAAACCAGGTATTGGTATTTTTGGCAGTGTGGACAGGTGCCAAGTCCTGCTGGAGAATGAAATTTCCATCTCCAAAAAAGTTTGTCGGCAGAGGGAAGCATGAAGTGCTCTAAAATTTCCTGGTAGATGGCTGCGCTGACTTTGGTCTTGATAAAACACAGTGGACCTACACCAGCAGATGACATGGCTCCCCAAACCATCATTGATTGTGGAAACTTCACACTAGACCTCAAGCAGCTTGGATTGTGGGCCTCTCCACTCTTCCTCCAGACTCTGGGACCTCGATTCCCAAATGAAATGCAAAATTTACTTTCATCTGAAAACAACATCTTGGACTTGGACCACTGAGCAACAGTCCAGTTCTTTTTCTCCTTGGCCCAGTAAGACACTTCTAGCGTTGTCTATTGGTCATGAGTGTCTTGACACAAGGAATGTGACACTTGTAGCCCATGTCCTGGATATGTCTGTGTGTGGTGGCTCTTGAAGCAATGGCTCCAGCAGCAGTCCACACCTTGTAATGTGCCCAAAATTTTTGAATGGCCTTTTCTTAATCCTTTAAAGGCTGCGGTTTTGTTAATACTAACTTACTGAGATAATGACTTTTGGGTTTTCATTGGCTGTTAGCCATAATCATCAACATTAACAGAAATAAACACTTGAAATAGATCACTATTGACTATATGAGTGTCACTATTTGTATTGAAGAACTGAAATTAACTTTGATATTCTAATTTTGTGAGAAGCACCTGTAGAATGCAATAACAGGTGATCAAAACATCATATCTATCTCAAAGTGGTATAGATAAAAACGTCAGCTTGGCGCTCCGAAAATAAGCCCTCACCCAGCCCTAGATTCTGAAAAATGGAGAAGCTATGTGTCTCAGAAAATGGCGCCATTTTTTTCTTTCAACACACCTTGGATTTTTTTCACCACTTAAAAAAAAAAACACGTGTTTGGTATCTACAAACTCAGGTCAGTTTTAGCATTTAGTGAAGTTAAAAGAAAAAACAATTGTGGAAATGCACTTTTTTTGCAATTTCACTGCACCTTGGATTTTTTTTCCCATTTTCCAGTACAAATCAATGGAGTCATTCAAAAGTACAACTCGACCTGCAAAAAACAAGCCCTTGCTTGGCTATATTGACGGAAAAATAAAAAGTTATGGGAAGAAGGTGAAAAACGTAAACACAAAAATGGAAAATGGCCCGGTGGTTGAAGGGGTTAACTTCACTCTGAAAACTTGTATTTACATGACCAAAGAGTTTTGTACACTGTAGGACCTTGACACCACAAGACACTTCAGAAATTTGTATATTACTTGGTTGTATAGAAGTTATCAAAATTACTCCCTCCTGTCTTCTATCTCCTCCTGCTCTATCAATTTAACCCCTCCTCGATACGGCCAATGTCCATTTTTCCCGTTTTTGTTTTTTGATCCCCTTTTTCAAAGGGCTATATCTTTTTTTCTTTTTCCAGATGGTGTACTGTAGAACAGGAAAATATTTCCAAGTTTTGCGAAATTGCTAAAACCATGCAATTCTGATGTTTTTTGGTAATTGATTTTACGGCGTACATTATGTGGATAAAATGACATGGCAACATAATTGTCCATGTCAGTACGATTACAGTGATATGAAACTTGCCATTATTCTGATGGTGAAAAAAAATTCTGAATTCTTTTTGATTGTCGCCATTTTCCTACACTCATAACGTTTACATTTTTCAATCGATAGGGAAAGCAAAAATTAAACATTTGGGAGGGTGACAGGATTAGGTTTCCCCTCTTTCCAAAAGAATCGTTTTCAATTTTGTGATAACGTGATCGGTTTGTTCCCGGGGTTTGTTGTGTTCGGGGCTCTGGAATTTTAACACGGGGAAAGGGGTTGGGGAAACCCAAATTCTATATCTTTCCCTTTTTTGTCAGTGTGCGGAAATTTTTACTGCCTCCAAGGGGGTTTAAAATACGTCTGATCATTTTCATGCAACCCTAGAATTTTAAAAAGGTAAGTTGCATCCAATTCCCTTGGGGGGCCCTCACACTGGCGAAGAATCGGAGACTGCCAAAGCGTTTAAAAATCGTTTTTTGCAGTCTGCCCCTTTTTTAAATTTTTGGGGAAAACCTTGGGGGCCCAGTATCGATTTTTTGTGGTCCGTTTTAAAAAAGGGGCCCTGTGCAATCGCAGATGTGCGGTTTTACCCTTGGTGGGTGACTATCGCCAAAGCAAGTCTTTTGGGGCGATGAAAATTTGGGTTAAAAAAACGGACGCAAGGGGTGATTGGTGAAAAGGATCGGGTTTTCCCTTTGAAAAGGCCGGGGAATTCATCCCCTTTCCCGTAAAAAAACACTGACAGCTTTAAAACCCCTTACCCCCAAAAGGGGGGTTTTTAAGTTAAAAGACCGGGAATTTTTTCAATTTGACCCCGTTCTTTTTTTGGGTTTTAAAATTGGAAACCTTTTAAGGTTTTTGGATTCGAGATTTTTTTTCTTTACATATTTTAATTTGTTGTGGTTTTAAATTTTTTTCCCTATAAATTTTATTTATTTTGAAAAAAATGCAAAAATGGCCAAAAAATTTTTTAAATTTTGC
>JARQOD010000004.1:354113925-354229111 GCA_033576555.1 Oophaga sylvatica
AATTGTGTCTCATCATCTTCCACCTCTTGTGACACTTTCCCACCATCGCCTTCATGTGACCGTGGCTGCTCAAATATTTGGGCATCGCTACATGCAATCTCCTCTTGCCCTGCTTCAAGTGCACAGGTCAAGAGGCCCGAATCTATAAATGGAAAAGTGATCAGCCCTTCAGAGTGTCCAAGTGTGGGATCAGTTGTCTCCAGGCACTCGGCATGGTTGAAGGAAGGAGGATCAGGGTGAGGTATATGCGGTCCAGACTCATAGCTACTGAGACTTGACCATGTGGAAGACAGGGTGGTGGTGGAAGTGGCAAAGTGACTGGAAGCATTATCCGCTATCCAACCAACAACCTTTTGACACTGCTCTTGGTTCAATAGTGGTGTGCTGCTGCGGTCTCCTAGTAATTGGGACAGGAAGGTCGGATGAGAAGATGTGAGTGTTTGTTGTAGCATAATTTCAGCTTGACCACGGCCTCTGCATGCACCATCACATCCAGTTCCTCATCCCGTGTCACACGCCTTGCCCATTTTAAATGGAGGACAATATTTTCCACGTTCACTACAAATGGCTGAATTTGGAGCGAACATATATGTGATCCGAGTGACGTACAAACTCCAGTTTAAAATAGCTGTCCTGTAAGTATTTTTGATAAAACAGTGGACCTACACCAGCAGATGACATGGCTCCCGAAACCATATCCGATTGTGGAAACTTCACACTAGACCTCAAGCAGCTTCGATTGTGTGCCTCTCCACTATTTTCCAGACTCTAAGGCTTTGTGCACACAGTGCGTTTTTGATGCGTTTTCGCAGCATTTTTTTCCACGCGGAAATGGGCCAAAAATGCTATGGAATCCTTATGAAGGCTTATTCAATGGCAATCCTGAAGTGTTGTGCACACGATCAGTAAATTTCTGTGCATATTTGCAGTGGTTTTTTTTTCTGCAGCATGTCAATTCTTTTTGCGTTTCTGCAGCTTTTCTGCACCCATTGACTTTAATTGAGTCTGTCAAATCCGCAGCAAAAACGCAGGTATAAAAATGTTTGCGAATTTGCTGCGGATTTGCTGAGTTTTTGTTTTGTGTTTCTACCGACTTCCTATGGTGTTTCCCTCTGACAGTGTGGGAAACACTGGCCCTGTACAGTCATGGCCAAAAGTTTTGAGAATGACACAAATATTATATTTTCACATGATCTGCTGCCCTCTGGTTTTTATGTGTGTTTGACAGATGTTTTTATCACAGACAGAAATATAATTGCAAACATATGAGTAACAAAAGCTTATATTGACAGTTAGAATGAGTTAATGCAGCAAGTCAATATTTGCAGTGTTGACCCTTCTTCTTCAGGACCTCTGCAATTCTCCCTGGCATGCTCTTAATCAACTTCTGGACCAAATCCTGACTGATAGCAGTCCATTCTTGCACAATCAATGCTTTCATTTTGTCAGAATTTTTAGGTTTTTGTTTGTCCACCCGTCTCTTGATGATTGACCACAAGTTCTCAATGGGATTAAGATCTGGGGAGTTTCCAGGCCATGGACCCAAAATCTCTATGTTTTGTTCCCTGAGCCATTTAGTTATCACCTTTGCTTTATGGCAAGGTGCTCCATCATGCTGGAAAAGGCATTGTTGATCGCCAAACTGCTCTTGGAGGGTTGGGAGAAGTTGCTCTTGGAGGACATTCTGGTACCATTCTTTATTCATGGCTGTGTTTTTAGGCAAGACTGTGAGAGAGCCGATTCCCTTGGCTGAGAAGCAACCCCACACATGAATGGTTTCAGGATGCTTAACAATTGGCATGAGACAAGACTGGTGGTAGCGCTCACCTTGTCTTCTCCGAATGAGGCGTTTTCCTGATGTCCCAAACAATCGAAAAGGGGATTCATCAGAGAAAATAACTTTACCCCAGTCCTCAGCAGTCCACTGCCTGTACCTTTTGCAGAATATCAGTCTGTCCATGATGTTTTTTCTGGAGAGAAGTGGCTTCTTTGCTGCCCTCCTTGAGACCATGCCTTGCTCCAAGAGTCTCCGCCTCACAGTGCCTTCAGATGCACTCACACCTGCCTGCTGCCATTCCAGAGCAAGCTCTGCACTGCTGGTAGCCCGATCCCGCAGCTGAAACACTTTTAAGAGATGGTCCTGGCGCTTGCTGGTCTTTCTTGGGCGCCCTGGAGCCTTTTTGGCAACAATGGAACCTCTCTCCTTGAAGTTCTTGATGATGCGATAGATTGTTGACTGAGGTGCAATCTTTCTAGCTGCGATACTCTTCCCTGTTAGGCCATTTTTGTGCATTGCAATGATGACTGCACGTGTTTCTTTAGAGATAACCATGGTTAACAGAAGAGAAACAATGATGCCAAGCACCAGCCTCCTTTTAAAGTGTCCAGTGGTCTCATTCTTACTTAATCATGACAGATTGATCTACAGCCATGTCCTCATCAACACCCACACCTGTGTTAATGGAGCAATCACTGAAAAGAGGTTAGCTGGTCCTTTTAAGGCAGGGCTGCAATGATGTTGAAATTTGTTTTGGGGGATAAAGTTCATTTTCTAGCCAAATATTGACTTTGCAAGTAATTGCTGTTAAGCTGATCACTCTTTATAACATTCTGGAGTATATGCAAATTGCCATTAGAAAAAGTGAAGCAGTAGACTTTGTAAAAATTAATATTTGTGTCATTCTCAAAACTTTTGGCCATGACTGTAGTTCTTATTGGCGTTAATGCTACCGCCGGTAACACTGTTGGTCAGAGTGCTGCGGAATCATGCTGTCAAATGTCAGCGTGACCCCGCAGTTGTGATTGTGACCCACAAGCGTGGGCTTATAAGAATACTGCTCCCATTGGGCTACGTCTGGCTGATGGGAGACTTAGTCTCATCTGCCAGCACCTGTGCTCACAGTTAAAAAAAAAAGTTAAATTACATAGTAGGTAATCGCTCCTGCAGTGTATCACTGAGCTGCCGTAAGAGTTCACCGGAGTTTATCAGCTCCAGTGCTCTCACAGCCCTGCTGCTTGTGAACTTTCCCATGCAGCAGTTGTGCAGTAAGGGAGATCACGGGAGCTGATCAGCTGATGAACTCCGGTGAACACTCTCACGGCAGCTCAGTGATACACTGCGGGAGCGATTACCTCCTGTCAGTGTATCGCCATAATATTGTGGTTTATTATTTTATTTTTGTTGCAAGAGATGTTGGCTTCGTTGGATAAGGCGTTTGGTAAGTATGGTTTAATTAAGATTATTAAAGGAGTCTGTGTCATTATTTCAAATAAAGGACTATATTATTTTGTCTGTGTTTTTATACAATATCACTATGGGGTTACCAATGAATAGGTGTCTTATAGACGCCTCTCCATTATTAACCTGTGGGATTGATGTGACCTGATAATAGAAAGGTGACATCAACCCCACAAATATGAACCCCACTTGCCACCGCTACAGGGCAAGTGGAAAGAGTGAGGCTAAGTGCCAGATTTGGTGCATCTTATAGATGCACCTTTTCTGGGGTGGCTAAGAGCTGATGTTTTTAGTCTGGGAGGGGCCAATATCCATGGCCCCTTCCTAGACTATTACTTTCAGCCCGCAGCTGTCTGCTTAGCCTTTGCTGGTTAGATTTTATAAGGGACCCTACATCAATTTATTTAAGGCTAAGCAAACTGCTGCGAGCAGATATTAATAGCCTAGGAACCTTTATGGCTAATGGCTCCTTCCCAGAATATTAACAACAGCCCTCAGCCATCGGCTTTCCCTCTGCTGGTTATTAAAATTACGCTGGTGCCAATGCCACTTTTTTCTTGAAAATTAACAATTGCTTACCCTCCTTGAGGAGTGTGTCATTGACTGCCTTCTGAACATATGTCAAGTCAGTAGTCTTCCCCATGATTGTGGAGCCTACTGAAACAGACTAAGAGACCTTTTTAAATGCTTAGGAAGCCTTTGCAGGTGTTTTTTGTTAATTATTCTAATTTACAGAGATGACTTTTTGGTTTTCATTGGATGTAAGCCATAATCATCATTAACAGAAATAAACACTTTAAATAGATCACTCTGTTTGTAATGACTATATAATATATGAGTTTCAGTTTTTGTATTGAAGAACTGAAAAAAATTAACTTTTTGATGATATTCTAATTTTGTGAGAAGCACCTGTATGTAGTATATGGCCGCAGTTCCCCCCATATATACAGTAGGACAGCCCCTGTTCCCCCATATATACAGTGACTTGCGAAAGTATTCGGCCCCCTGGAACTTTTCAACCTTTTCCAACATATCATGCTTCAAACATAAAGATACCAAATGTTAATTTTTGGTGAAGAATCAGCAACAAGTGGGACACAATTGTGTAGTTGAACGAAATTTATTGTTTTCTTTAAATTTTTGTGGAAATACAAAAACTGAAAAGTGGGGCGTGCAAAATTATTCGGCCCCTTTAACTTAATACTTTGTCGCGCCCCCTTTTGCTGCGATTACAGCTACAATTCGCTTAGGGTATGTCTCTATCAGTTTTGTGCATCAAGAGACTGAAATTCTTGCCCATTCTTCCTTGGCAAACAGCTCGAGCTCACTGAGGTTGGATGGAGATTCTTTGTGAACAGCAGTTTTCAGCTCTTTCCACAGATTCTCGATTGAATGCAGGTCTGGACTTTGTCTTGGCCATTCTTACACCTGGATACGTTTATTTATGAACCATTCCAATGTAGATTTTGCTTTATGTTTGGGATTATTGTCTTGTTGGAAGACAAATCTCCATCCCAGTCTCAGGTCTTTTGCAGACTCCAAGAGGTTTTCTTTAAGAATGGTCCTGTGTTTGGCTCCATCCATCTTCCCATCAATTTTAACCATCTTCCCTGTCCCTGCTGAAGAAAAGCAGGCCCAAACCATGATGTTGCCACCACCATGTTTGACAGTGGGGATGGTGTGTTCAGGGTGATGAGCTGTGTTGCCTTTACGCCAAACATATCGTTTGGCATTGTTGCCAAAAAATTCGATTTTGGTTTCATCTGACCAGAGCACCTTCTTCCACATGTTTGGTGTGTCTCCCAGGTGGCTTGTTGCAAACTTTAAACAACACTTTTTATGGATATCTTTGAGAAATGGCTTTCTTCGTGCCACTCTTCCATAAAGGCCAGATTTGTGCAGTGTACGACTGATTGTTGTCCTATGGACAGACTGTCCCACCTCAGCTGTAGATCTCTGCAGTTCATCCAGAGTAATCATGTGCCTCCTGGCTACATCTCTGATCAGTCTTCTCCATGTTTGAGATAAAATTTTAGAGGGACGGCCGGGTCTTGGTAGATTTGCAGTGGTATGATACTCCTTCCATTTCAATATGATCACTTGCATAGTGCTCCTTGGGATGTTTAAAGTTTTGGAAATAATTTTTGTACCCAAATCCAGCTTTCAACTTCTCCACAACAGTATCACGGACCTGCCTGTTGTGTTCCTTGGTCTTCATGATGCTCTCTGTGCTTCAAACAGAACCCTGAGACTATCACAGAGCAGGTGCATTTATACGGAGACTTGATTACACACAGGTGGATTATATTTATCATCATTAGTCATTTAGAACAACATTGGATCATTCAGAGATCCACAATGAACTTCTGGAGTGAGTTTGCTGCACTGACAGTAAAGGGGCCGAATAATATTGCATGACCCACTTTTCAGTTTTTGTATCTTTATGTTTGAAAAATGATATGTGGAAAAAGGTTGAAAAGTTCCAGGGGGCCGAATACTTTCGCAAGGCGCTGTATAGTATGAAGGCTCCAGTTCCCCCATATATATAGTTTGATGGCCCAAGTTCTCCCATATGTATAGTATGATGGCACCAGTTTCCCCATATATATGGTATGATGACCCCAGTTCTCCCCATATATATAGTATGATGGCCCCAGTTCTCCCCATATATATAGAATGATGGCTCCTTTCACAAATATATATTATATGATGGCCCCTGCCCCACATATAAATAGTATGATGGCCCCAGTCCCCCTATATATATAGTATGATGGTACCAGTTCCCCTATACACAGTATATAGTATGATGGCCCCAGTTCTCCCCATATATGTAGTATGATGGCCCCAGTCCCCCCATATATATTGTATGATGGCCCTAGTTCCCCTATACACAGTATATAGTATGATGGCCCCAGTTCTCCCCAATTTATGAAGTATGATGGCCCCAATTTCCCCATATATATAGTATGATGGCACCAGTTCTCCCCATATATACAGTTATATGAAAAAGTTTGGGCACCCCTATTAATCTTAAGCTTAATGTTTTCTAAAAATTGGTGTTTTTGCAACAGCTATTTCCGTTTGATATATCTAATAACTATTGGACACAGTAATGTTTCTGCCTTGAAATGAAGTTTATTGTAGTAGCAGAACATGTGCAATCTGCATTCAAACAAAATTTGACAGGTGCATAAGTATGGGCACCCTTATCATTTTCTTGTTTTAAATACTCCTACCTACTTTTTACTGACTTACTAAAGCACTTTTTTTGGTTTTGTAACCTCATTGAGCTTTGAACTTCATAGCTAGGTGTATGCAATCATGAGAAAAGCTACTTAAAGTGGCCACTTGCAAGTTGTTCTCCTGCTTGAATCTCCTCTGAAGCGTGGCATCATGGGCTCCTCAAAACAACTGTCAAATGATCTGAAAACAAAGATTATTCAACATAGCTGTTCAGGGAAGGATACAAAAAAGCTGTCTCAGAGATTTAACCTGTCAGTATCCACTGTGAGGAACATAGTAAGGAAATGGAAGAACACAGGGATAGTTCTTGTTAAGGCCAGAAGTGGCAGGCCAAGAAAAACATCAGAAAGGCAGAGAAGAAGAATGGTGAGATCAGTCAAGGACAATCCTCAGACCACCTCCAGAGAGCTTCAGCATTAATTTGCTGCAGATGGTGTCACTGTGCATCAGTCAACTATACAACGCACTTTGCACAAGGAGAAGCTGTATGGGAGAGTGATGCGAAAGAAGCCGTTTCTGCAAGCACGCCACAAACAGAGTCGGCTGAGGTATGCAAAAGCACATTTGGAGAAGCCAATTTCTTTTTGGAAGAAGGTCCTGTGGACTGATGAAAACAAGATTGCGTTGTTTGGTCATACAAAAAGGCGTTATGCATGGCGTAAAAAAAAACACAGCATTCCAAGAAAAACACTTGCTACCCACAGTAAAATTTGGTGGAGGTTCCATCATGCTTTGGGGCTGTGTGGCCAATGCCGGCACCGGGAATCTTGTTAACCCCTTCACCCCCAAGGGTGGTTTGCACGTTAATGACCGGGCCAATTTTTACAATTCTGACCACTGTCTCTTTATGAGGTTATAACTCTGGAACGCTTCAACGGATCTTCGCGATTCTGAGATTGTTTTCTCGTGACATATTGTACTTCATGTTAGTGGTAAAATTTCTTCGATATAACTTGCGTTTATTTTTGAAAAAAAACGCAAATATGGCGAAAATTTTAAAAATTTTGCAATTTTCAAACTTTGAATTTTTTTTCCCTTAAAACAGAGAAATATGTCACACAAAATAGTTAAGAAATAACATTTCCCACATGTCTACTTTACATCAGCACAATTTTGGAACCAAAATTTTTCTTTGTTAGGAAATTAGAAGGGTTAAAAAAGTTGACCAGTGATTTCTCATTTTTACAACAAAATTTACAAAGCCATTTTTTTAGGGACCACCTCACATTTGAAGTCACTTTGACGGGTCTATATGGCAGAAAATACCCAAAAGTGACACCATTATAAAAACTGCACCCCTCAAGGTACTCAAAACTACATTCAATAAGTTTATTAACCCTTCAGGTGCTTCACAGGAGCTGAAGCAACGTGGATGGAAAAAATTAATATTTAACTTTTTAGCCACAAAAATGATCTTTTACAAACTTTTTTTTATTTTCACAAGGGTAAAAGGAGAAAATGGACAGATAAAGTTGTTGTGCAATTTCTCCTGAGTACGCCAATACCCCATATGTGGGGGAAAACCACTGTTTGGGCACACGGCAGAGCTCGTAAGGGAAGGAGCGCCGTTTGACTTTTTCAAACTAAAATTGGCTGGAATTGAGATTGGACGCCATGTCGTGTTTGGAGAGCCCCTGATACGCCTAAACAGTGGAAACCCCCCACAAGTGACACCATTTTGGAAACTAGACCCCCTAAGGAACTTATCTAGATCTGTTGTGAGCACTTTGAACCCCAAAGTGTTTCACAAAAGTTTATAATGCCTGGGTGTGAAAAAAAAAAAAAAACAATTTTCCACAAAAATGATTTTTTAGTCCCAAATTTTTGATTTTTCCCAAGGAAATTGGACCCCAAAACTTGTTGTCCAATTTGTCCTGAGTACGCTGATACCCCATATGGGGGGGGGAAACTGTTTGGGCGCACGGCAGGGCTTGGAAAAGAAGCAGTAACGTTTTGGAATGCAAACATTGATGGGGGTCATGTTCCGTTTGTAGTGCCCCAGATGAGCCTAAACAGTGGAAACCCCCCACAAGTGACCCCATTTTGGAAGCTAGACCCCTAAGGAACTTATCTAGATCTTTGGTGAGCACTTTGAACCCCCAAGTGCTTCACACAAGTTTATAATGCCCGGGCATGAAAATAAAAAATCCTATTTTTTTCCCACAAAAATTATCTCTTAGTCACTAATTTTTTATTTTCCCATAGGTAACAGGAGAAATTGGACCACAAAATTTGTTGTCCAATTTGTCCTGAGTACGCTGATACCCCATATGTGGGGGGGAACCACTGTTTGGGCGCATGGCAGAGCTCGGAATGGAAGGAGCACTATTTGACTTTTTCCAACCAAAATTGGCTGGAATTGAGATTGGACGCCATGTTGCATTTGGAGAGCCCCTGATGTGCCTAAACAGTGGAAACCCCCCACAAGTGACCCCATTTGGGAAACTAGACCCCCTAAGGAACTTATCTAGATCTTTGGTGAGCAATTTGAACCCCCAAGTGCTTCACACAAGTTTATAACGTAGAGCCGTAAAATTAAAAAATTATATTTTTTCCACAAAATTGATCTTTTCACCCCAATTTTTATTTTCCCAAGGGAAACAAGACTCCAAAAGTTATTGTGCAATTTGTCCTGAGTGCGCTGATACCCCATATGTGGGGGTAAACCACTGTTTGGGTGCATGGCAGAGTTTGGAAGGGAAGGAGCGCCGTTTGACTTTTTCAACGCAGAATTGGCTGGATGCCATGTCGTGTTTGGAGAGCTCCTGATCTGCCTAAACAGTGGAAACCCCCCACAAATGACACCATTTTGGAAACTAGACCCCTCAAGGAACTTATCTAGATGTGTGGTGAGCACTTTGAACCCCAAAGTGCTTCACAGAAGTTTATAACGTACAGCCGTAAAATAAAAAAATTCTTTTTTTTTTTTACAAAAATGATTTTTTCGCCCCCAATATTTTATTTTCACAAGGGTAACAGGAGAAATTGGACCCCAAAAGTTGTTGTCCAATTTGTCCTGAGTATGCTGATACCCAATATGTGGGAGTAAACTACTGTATGGGCGCACGTCGGGGCTCGGAAGGGAAGTAGTGACGTTTTGGATTGCAGACTTTGATGGAATGGTCTGGGGGAGTCATGTCGCATTTGGAGAGCCCCTGATGCGCCTAAACAGTGGAAACCCCCCACAAGTGACCCCATTTTGGAAAATAGACCCCACAAGGAACTTATCTAGATGTGTGGTGAGCACTTTTAACCCCGAAGTGCTTCACAGAAGTTTATAACGTACAGCCGTAAAAATAAAAAATCCTTTTTTTTTTACAAAAATGATTTTTTCACCCCCAATATTTTATTTTCACAAGGGTAACAGGAGAAATTGGACCCCAAAAGTTGTTGTCCAATTTGTCCTGAGTACGCTGATACCCAATATGTGGGAGAAAACTACTATATGGGCACACGTCGGGGCTCGGAAGGGAAGTAGTGACGTTTTGGATTGCAGACTTTGATGGAATGGTCTGGGGGCGTCATGTCGCATTTGGAGAACCCCTGATGCGCCCAAACAGTGGAAACCCCCCACAAGTGACCCATTTTGGAAAATAGACCCCACAAGGAACTTATCTAGATGTGTGGTGAGCACTTTGAACCCGAAGTGCTTCACAGAAGTTTATAACGTACAGCCGTAAAAATAAAAAATCCTTTTTTTTTTTACAAAAATGATTTTTTCGCCCCCAATATTTTATTTTCACAAGGGTAACAGGAGAAATTGGACCCCAAAAGTTGTTGTCCAAATTGTCCTGAGTACGCTGATACCCAATATGTGGGAGAAAACTACTGTATGGGCACACGTCGGGGCTCGGAAGGGAAGTAGTGACGTTTTGGATTGCAGACTTTGATGGAATGGTCTGGGGGCGTCATGTCGCATTTGGAGAGCCCCTGATGCGCCTAAACAGTGGAAACCCCCACAAGTGACCCCATTTTGGAAAATAGACCCCACAAGGAACTTATCTAGAAGTGTGGTGAGCGCTATGAAGCCCCAAGTACTTCACAGAAGTTTTATAACATACAGCCGTAAAAACAAAAAAATCATTTTTTTTTTTACAAAAATGATTTTGTCGCCCCCAGTTTTTTATTTTCCCAAGGGTAACAGGAGAAATAGGCCAAATTGCACAATAACTCTTGGGGTCCAGAGTATGCTGATACCCCATATGTGGGGTAAACTACTGTTTGGGCGCATGGCAGAGCTCAGAAGTGAAGGAGCACCATTTGACTTTTTCAACGCAGAATTGGCTGGAATTGAGATCAGACGCCATGTCACATTTCGAGAGCTCCTGATGTGCCTAAACAGCAGAAACCCCCCAATTCTAACTCCAACCCTAACCCCAAACACCAATAACCCTAGTCCCAACCCTAACCACAAACCTAACCCTAACACACCCATAACCCTAATCCCAACCCTAATCCTAACGTTAGCGCCAACCCTAACCCTAATACTAACGTTAGCGCCAACCCTAACCCTAACTTTAGCCGCAACCCTAACCCTAACGGGAAAATGGAAATAAATACATTTTTTTAATTTTAGTATTTTTCCCTAACTAAGGGGGTGATAAAGGGGGTTTGATTTACTATTTATAGCGGGTTTTTGTGATTGGCAGCTGTCACGCTAAAAGACGCTTTTTATTGCAAAAAATAGTTTTTTGCATCACCACATTTTGAGAGCTATAATTTTTGCATATTTTGGCCCACAGAGTCATGTGAGGTCTTATTTTTTGTGGGACGAGTTGACGTTTTTATTTGTACCATTTTTGAGCACGTGACGTTTTTTGATCGCTTTTTATTTCGATTTTTTGGTGGTTAGAATGAACAAAAATCAGCAATTCATGAATTTCTTTTGGGGGAGGCGTTTATACCGTTCCGCGTGTGGTAAAATTGATAAAGCAGTTTTATTCTTCGGGTCAGTACGATTATGGCGATACCTCATTTATATCATTTTTTTAGGTTTTGGCGCTTTTATAGAATGAAAACAATTTTATATAAAAAATCATTATTTTTGCATCGCTTTATTCTGCGAGCTATAACTTTTTTATTTTTTCGCTCATGATGCTGTGTGACAGCTCGTTTTTTGCGGGACAAGATGACGTTTTCAGTGGTACCATGTTTATTTATATCGATCTTTTTGATCGCGTGTTATTTCACTTTTGTTCGGCGGTATGATGATAAAGCATTGATTTTTGCTTCGTTTTTTTTTTTTTTTTTTAAGGGTTTACTAAAGGGGTTAACTAGTGGGACAGTTTTATAGGGGGGGTCGTTACGGATGCGGCGATACCAAATATGTGTACTTTTATTGTTTTGTTTTTTTATTTGCAGGAAAAAATGAATTTATTGGGGAATATTTTTTTTTTTTTATATGATTTTTTTTTACACTTTTTATTTTTACTTTTTTTACTTTTTTACTTTGTCCCAGGGTGGGACATCACTGTATTTTAGCAGATCGCTGGTGTGACAGTGTGCACAGTGATCGCTCTGGCACTGCTGCAGGCTTCCCCAGCGCCTGCTCTCAGCAGGCACTGAGGAAGCCGCCTCCCTGCAGGACCCCGGCGCCATCTTGGATCCGGGGACCTGGAGGGAGGACGGACCCTCGGAACAGCGCGACACATCGCGCTGCTCTGAGGGTCTCAGGGGAGCGCGCAGGGAGCCCCCTGCCTGCGCGATCCTCCCCTGTGCCCGGGTACACCGCGATCATGTTTGATCGCGGTGTGCCAAGGGTTAATGTGCCGGGAGCGGTCCGTGACCGCTCCTGACACACAGTCACGGGTGTCAGCTGTGATAATCAGCTGACACCCGGCGGCGATCAGCTGCGCTCCCCCCGGGAGCGCAGCTGATCGCCCATGACGTACTATTCCGTCCATGGGAATTAGGTCCAGGGTCACATGGACGGAATAGTACGTCTGATGGCAGAGAGGGGTTAAAGTTGAGGGACGCATGGATTCCACTCAGTATCAGCAGATTCTTGACAATAATGTTCAAGAATCAGTGACAAGTTGAAGTTACGCAGGGGAGGATCTTTCAGCAAGACAATGATCCAAACACCGCTCCAAACTACTCAGGCATTCATGCAGAGCTATAATTACAATGTTCTGGAATGGCCATCCCAGTCCCCAGACCTGAATACAATTGAACATTTGGGATCATTTGAAGAGGGCATGTCCATGCTCGCGATTTCAAATTAACTGAACTGGAATTGTTTTGTAAAGAGGAATGGTCAAAAAAACCTTCAACCAGGATCCAGGAACATCATTAAAAGCTACAGGAAGCGACTAGAGGCTGTTATTTTGCAAAAGGGATCTACTAAATATTAATGTCACTTTTCTGGTGAGGTGCCCATACTTATGCACCTGTAAATTTTGTTTTGGATGCCGATTCACATTTTCTGTTAGTACAATAAACCTCATTTCAAGCAGAAACATTACTGTGTCCAATAGTTATTAGATATAATCAAACTGAAATAGCGTTGCAAAAACAACCAATTTTTAGAAAACATTAAGCTTAAGATTAATAGGGGTGCCCAAACTTTTTCATATACTGTATAGTAAAATGGCCCCAGTTCCCCCATATAGTAGGATGGCCCCAGTTCCCCCATACATATATAGTATGATGGCCCCCAGTTCCCCCATATATATAGTATGACTCCAGTTCTCCACATGTAGTATGAATGGCCCCAGTTCCCCAATATATGTAGTATGATGGCCCCTGTTCCCCATGTTATAGTATGATGGCCCCATTTCCCCCATATTATAGTATGATGACTCCTATCCACATATACTGTATAATAATATGATGGCCCTGCCCCTATTATTATAAATGATGGCCCCAGTTCCCCTATAATATGTAATGATGGCCAAAGTTTCCCCATTTATAAGATAGCCTCAATTTCCCCATATATACAGTATGATTCCCCAGTTCTCCTCATATAAAAATATAGATATTATGGCCCCAGTTCCCCCATATATATTGTATGATGGCCCCAGTTCCCCCAAATAAAAAAATATGATGGCCCTTCCCCCACAATTTTAAAATATGGCCCGATTCTCCCATTTTAAAATTAAGGCCCCGTTCCCCCATATATATAGTAGACCCTTTACCCATATTAAAGCAGATACTCCAATCCAATAATATAATATGATGGCCCCAGTTCCCACAAATATAGTTGAGGCAAATTTTCCCCATGGATATGGAGGGCCCCTGCCCCCAAAATTTTGTATGATGGCCTCATTCCCGCATATGTAGTAGATGGCCCCAGTTTTCCCATAAATTTAGGCATGGCCCAACTTCCGTTATATAGTAGGAGGCCCCATTGCCCCATACTAAGTGGGTTGGCTCTAGTTCACCCATATAAATTATGATGGCCAGTTCACCCAATAAAAATATGAGGCTCCAGTCATCATATATTATAGTATTTTGGCCCCATTTCCCCATATATTATAGTAGGGCCCCAGTTCTCCCCAATATATAGAAGCTGCTCCTTCCCCAATAATAATGATAGCCCCTGCCCAACATATAAATATGAATGCCCCTTTCTCCCATTATATAGAATGATGCCCCCCCGTTTCCCCACAAGAGTATGAAGCCCCTTTCCCCATAAATATAGAGCTGGCTCCTTCCCCACATTTATAATTGAGGTCTGTCCACATAAAAATATGATGGCCCCTCCCCCATATATATCAGTATATAGTATATGACCCCCGTTCACCCCATGTATATATAGTATAGGCCCCGTTCTCCCCATATTGTAGAAGATAGCCCCATTCTCCATATATAGTATATGTATTATGGCCCCAGTTTCCCCCATAAAATAATATATATAATATAATATATATAATATAAGTAATATATAGATGAGGTCCCAGTTCCCCCTATAGTTATGGCCCCGTTCCTCCAATTATAGTATGATGGCCCCGTTTCCCCAATAATATAGTAGATGGCCCCAGTTCCCCCATATTATAGCATGATGGCCCCAATTCCCCCATATATAGTATGAGGCCCCCCTTTTTCCCCCTATATTTATTAATGACCCATACTCCCCCGTATATAATGATGGCCCCCCCTTTCCCCCATTATTAAATATAAACTCCTGATCCACAATATAAATTATGGCCCCTGCCCTTAAATTTAAATATGCCCCATTCCCACAAAAAAGAAGATGGCCCCAGTTCCCAATCTGTAAAACCGTATGAGTCCCCAGTTCCCCTATATATATAATATAGTTTATGGCCCCATTTCCCCCCATATAGAGGATGGCCCGAGTTCCCCTTAGGAAGAAACCAATTTTATCTTTAAATTTCCCAACCCAGTTTTTGTAAACCCACAGAAAGAATTTTTTTCTGTATTTGGTTGTGATTTAAGTGTTCATGTTTGTGGGTCAAGAAAAGACTGCAACCATTTAAATACTATGTAAAGTCTGTAACAGTGACTTGTACATAGTGTGTTTATTGTGTTTTTGTGAGATACTAATTGTGTATTTATTCTAAAACCAGTTGTTACTTTGAAGTTAGGAAAGGCGTGGGATGAACGAACACACTGGGAAATTCTAAAAAAGTACATGTCCGGTATAAAAACAAGAGACCGAGAGAGCATTCAGTCTCATTCACACACAAGCTCCGCGGACATTCGCACAACACTCAACGGAAAGACAGGACTGCAGCCAATTCATAATGGCACCATCAAAGGACACGAATCTATGATTCTATGAAAAACAACCTAGGAGTTTTCGGTCCTTGAAGGAACGACGATCCTGACCATCTCTGAACCATCGATTTGTTTGGAGAAAGCCAGGTTTTGAGACCCCTGGTGCCTGTCCATGGGATGGTTGGATAAGCCAGGGGTGACTTCGTGTCAACTACTTTGGACTTTATGGACCTATGGATGTCCCTCCCACGCATTCCATCTCTTTCGTGTGATATAAAGGTGGAATAGCGACCCTGGGAGATGTGACGTTGTGTTCAATGGCTTTGGCCTTTTTCTAGGACTCTATGGACTGTTCTGTCTTCCCTATGCTTTCAATTCTCTTTCTTTGTGGTTATCACAGGGAATATCAACCGGGAGCTTACGAACACTACCGTTCAGGCAAGTCAGCGGAAGGGTTTAGGTCCTGAAAGGCACCATGTTGGGGGAATTGTTGGGATTGTTCGTTTGCTTTGGGTATGTGGTTCAAAAAGTTTGCCACATGTTTTACCCTAACCCGTGTTGTTTGAGTGTTAGCCACACTAACGGAAAGGCGGGTGTAGGCGGGACTATCCCTGGTCCTGCGGTTCGGCTGCGACTGGGCGCCCCCGCCCCCCCCTTTTCCCACACCATAGTATATATATGGCCCCAGTCCCCCATGTATAGTAGAGGCCCGAGTTCCCCATATAATTGTATTGGCCCCGTTCACCAAATAATAGTATTGCCTCAGTAACCCCCAAATATACAGTGCCTACAAGTGTATTCAACCCCCTGCAGATTTAGCTGGTTGACACTTTGGAATTAAACTTGGCATTGTGACATTTGTTGAGATCACCTGGAAATGGGGAAAATGTGAAAAAAAACCTGTGCCAACCAAGAAGGTGCCAGAGTGGGGTTCCCACCGATTATAGAAAAGAATCGGCATCCTTTGTATATGGAATAAAGATTTTTTATTCCAGTGTAACAGAAACGTTTCGGCCATATCAGGACCCACATCCAGATACACTGGGAAGGGTTGCCACAAAGGGGAAGAAAGAAAGGGCTGGATATAGCCTGTTTGGTGGGGGAGATGGGGAAGAGGACAATGCCTCTATTGCACTAGAACCTTGTAAGGAGTCCGGTAGTGGGATAGGTCTCTGCATTGGAGCGGTGTCCACCGCTAGTGGGAGTGAAGTGGGAAAGCACTGCCAAAAAAAAAAATTTTTTTTTTTTTTTTTTAAAAAAAAACGTAAAATTAATTCAGGTGTTATTTATTAACAACCCCTCAAACCCCAAGAATTCGCTTGGTCCCCCTAAAGTATTAAAGAGTTCAGGCACCAAGAATAAGAGCTTCACATGGTATTAATGATCTCTTTGCCAGGCCTTTTCTGACTATTTAAGACCTCCCCAAACTTGTAACAGCAACAACATGGAACATGGGGAAAAAAAAAGGGGGCATTCCAAGGCCATCAGAGACAGATCGTGGAGGGTCACAAAGGGGCAAGGGGTACAAAACCCTTTCCAAGGATTTGGGCCCACCTGTCTCCATGTTGGGACATCATCCTAAGTGGAAGGCTATGGCCTGTTCCTTCCGGTGGACACCTTTGAAAGTTTCCTCCCCGGCCGAGGCCGGATTGCCGAAGAGTCAAGGCTAACCCAAGGACAAGAAGGAGCTCCGGGAAGAACTCAGGCAGTGGGGACAATTGGTTTCAGTCAAACCAAAGTAACGTATCCCCGCAATGGTCTCCGTTCCAGACAAGCCCAAAGGACCTTATTTCAAACGCATGTCAAGGCTCGCTACAGTTTGCTCATGACACTTGGAGGACTCTAGACAGACTGGTTCAAGTTCTATGGTCGAAGACCAAGATCGAGATCTTTGGTGCCCAACCACACACTGCGTTTGGAGACTGGATGGCACTGCTACGACCCCGAAAACCATCCACAGTCAAGCGGGTGGTGGCAGATCATGCGTGGGGGGTTTTCTCACCAAGGGGCCTGCCCTGGCCGCCCATGGGAGAATGGATACCGGACCTGGAATTTGGCCCGAACCTCCCTCCTCCATCAAGGATTTAAGATGGTCGTAATTTCTCTTCCACAAGACAACGACCCAAAGCCAAAGCCAAGAAAACCAAGGCCTGGTTCAAGAGGAAAAAACAAGGGTTTGGGTGGCCTAGTCATCCCTGACCTTAACCAAATTGAAAAACTGGGGGAGCTCAAGATTAAAGCCACATAACCCCAAAGAACCTAGAAACTGGAGAGATTGCTTGGAGGGTGGGCCAAGATAACTCCACGCCTGTGCCGGCCTGATCAGGTCAAAAAAGCGATTATTAGCTGTAATTGCAAACAAGGGTTATTCCAGAAAAATTAAACATAGGGGTTGTATAAAATTACCCACACTTTAGTTTAAAATTTATTAAAATTCAACTGAGAACATAACTTTTTGTTTTTTAAATTTAAGTCGTTAATAAATCCTACTCTCGTTTGCATTGGGGGCCCTTAACTTTTGCACTTATCAAACCGTAAATCGCAGGGGGTTGAATACACTGTAGGCACTGTAATATGATGGCCCCAGTTCTCCCATTTTTAAATAAGAGCCCCATTTCCCCCCTAATAAAGTATGATGACTCCCCCTCCACATTAAAAAATGAAGGCCCCTTCCCCATATAAATTTTGGGGCCCAGTTCCCCCAAATAAGTAGAAGCCTAGATCCCTAAAAAAATGTTGATGCCCCAGTTCCTCATATATTTTATGATGGCCCAGTTCCCAAAGTATATTATGTGCCCCTTCCCAAATAAATAGTAAGATGGCCCAGTTCCCCTTTATATAGGGATCCCCTTCCCATACAAAGTAATCCCCATTTCCCCAAATATATTAACAGGGACCCATTCCCCCAAATAAATTGGGCCCAGTTCCCCATATATAAGCAGTGGCCCATTCCCCCAAATATATGCAGATGCCCCCATTCCCCATATAAAGTATGAGCCCCATTCTCCCATAATTATAGATGGCCCAGTTTCCCAAAATGCAGATGACCCCATTCCCCAATAATAGGATGGCCCAGTCTCCCCATAATATAGTAGAAGCACCAGTTTCCCCCATATATTACCAAATGGACCCATTTTCCCCCAAATAAAAGAGGCCCCATTCCCCAAATAATAGTATATGGCCCCTTCCCCAAATGGATGTGGCCCAGTTCCCCATTTTTAAATAGCATGAGACCCCATTCCCCCAAAAATATTTAGAAGCCCCATTCCCCAATTCAATAAAGTAATATACCCATTCTCCCATATATAAGTACAGACCAAAAGTTGGACACCCCTCATTCAAAAGTTTTCGTTTTCAGACATGAAAATGTAAAATTCACCTGAAGGCATCAAAACTATGAATTAACACGTGGGACTTATAACTTCAAAAACCTGAAATAGTCTTATATTTTTCTTCAAAGAAGCCACCTTTTGCTTTGATTACTGCTTTGACACCTTGGCATTCTTGATGAGTTCAAGGGTGTCACCGAAAGGTTTCCAGCAGGTGGCCCGTCAGGTTTAATAAGTGTGATTTTTTTTGCCTTATAAAGGGTTAGGACCACATTTGGTGCGACGTCGGTGGAAACAAAGCGAAGTCCTAAAAAACTGTTAAAAATGTTTATGAAAAAAAGCAGCAAAAGAAAAGAGTGGCCACATTACTAAGAAAGAAAGGTCATTCAATCCAAAAAATTGGGAAAACTTTGAAAGGCCCCATGCAGTTGCAAAACCAGAACGCACAAAAAATGGCTCACAAGGACCCCCCAGAAAGGAAGACCCAGGTCCCTTGCTTGAGGATAAGTTTATCCGAGACCAGTCAAAAAACGCCGTTTGAGCGAATTAGAGACCAGGTCAAGCCACACAGAGTTTAGCAGCAACACATCTCACAACAACTGTTTAAGAAGACCTTTGGCCCAGGCCTTTTAAGTAAAATCTGTTAGGAAACCACTGCTAAGGACAGACAAAAAGCAGAAGAACTTGTTTGGGCTAAAGAACACAAGGAAGACTTAGACCAGGGAAAGTGGTTTGGTCGTGAGCAAATTTGAGATCTTTGGTTCAACCACCCTGGACGCAGGAAAGGAAAGGATGGCCTACATCCTGGTCCCGCCGTGAAGCATGGAGGAGGAGGTGTGATGGTGGGAGGTGCTTTGTGGTGCACTGTGGGGTTTATTTTAAATTGAAGGCTACGAACCAGCAAGGGGTACCACGCAACTGCAGCGCACTATTCCTCCGGTTTCGTTTTTTGGCCATCATTTATTTTTCAACGACAATGACCCCAAACACACCTCCAGGCTGTGTAAGGCTATTTGACCAGAAGGGGTGGGGTGCTCTCAGATGACCTGGCCTCCACGCACCAGACCTGAACCAATCGAGATGGTTTGGGGGGTGGACCCGAGTGAAGGCAAAAGGGCCAACAAGTGCTCTCTCTGGAACCCTTAAGACTGTTGGATGACCATTTCGGTGACACCTCTTGAAGCTCTCAAAAGCCAAGAGTGTGCAAAGCAGATCAAAGCAAAGGTGGATTTGAAGAACCTAGAAATAAACAATTTCGTTGTTTCCACTTTTTGTTAATATTAATTCCTGTTAATTCTATAGTTTTGATGCCTTCAGTTGAATGTCAATTTTCATAATGAAAAAAGGCAACACCCATTAAAAGGTAAAGTAGATCTCCAAACCGGTCAAAAAAAACCCTTATCATACTCTTTTTTTAATTAAAATTCTCCAAAAAAATCTCCCCAAACAACCCACCCTATTTATTCCATAAATTCAAAACTCATAAATTCAAAACACACTCAACCCCCCCAACCCCCCCCAACAAAAAAAAAAAAAACCCAACTTACACATATTTATAATTCTTTAACACTTTCTTAACACACCTTTTCCGGGGCACGCACCTCTCCCCTTTTTAGGAGACAATCTTCTATATAAAAATAATAGTCACGAGAAGGTCTTTTCTGACCCGAAACGTTTGGAATACATAAAAACCTTTTTAAATGATGCTTAAGCCTTTTTCTATTAGAACCCCCGGTGTGGGAACCAGCTTTAAAGCCACCAGTTTTCATTCGGTTGTGCTCCCGGTTTTCTTCATTGTACAATTTCAATTCATGAAATCTGAAAAAATCTTTGAAAGAGAAGGTGTGTCCAAACATTGGTCGTACGTATATAATGGGCCCATTTTCCCCCATAAATTAGTAAGATTTTCCCAATTCCCATATAATAGTTGGATGGCCCACGCCCATTCCTATAAAAAAAATGAAGTTTCTACCACCTCATGATTCCCGGAACCCAGCTTCCGTCTTCTCTTCCGGCCTGCAGAGCGGCACAAGACAAATTACATCATTGCGCCGTGTGCGTGAGGACGCGATGTCTAAGCATGGTCTACGGCTAATGAACAGACTGTGATGCGCACAGCCATGTCTGCTACTGGCTGCATCACAGTACAGTACAGCAGACATGGCCTGTGCGCATCTCAGGCGCCCGCCCAGCATTTGCCTCCCTGCTGTCCGACGCAGCCCATCTCTGACCACATACAGTACTATATACACACACGACTACTATATACAAATACATACACACCCAAACTATATACACCACAAACATGCTATATACACACGACATATAATATACAAATGCACACCACCATACTATATTCACAAGCACCAATGCTATATACACATACTACAGTGGGTTCGGAAAGTAATTCAACCCCTTTAAATTTTTCACTATTTGTTTCATTGTACCCATTGGTAAACAGCAAAAAAGTTCATTTTTTTTCTCATTAATGTAACACTCGCACCCCATCTTTACTGGAAAAAAACAGAAATGTAGAAATTTTTGCAAATTTATTAAAAAAGAAGAACTGAAATATCACATGGTCATAAGTAATTCAGACCTTTGATCAGTATTGAGTTAGAAGCACCCTTTTGAGCTAGACAGCCATAGTCTTCTTGGGAAATGATGCAACAAGTTTTTCGCACCTGGATTTGGGGATCCTCTGCATTCTTCCTTGCAGATCCTTTGCAGTTCCGTCAGGTTGGATGGTGACAGCCATTTTGAGGTCTCACCAAAGAGGGCTCAATTGGGTTTAGGTTAGGGCTCTGGCTGGGCTAGTCTAGAATGGTCACAGAGTTCTGAAGCCACGTCTTCGTTATTTTAGCTGTGTGCTCAGGGTCATTGTCTTGTTGGAAGGTGAACCTTCGGCCAAGTCTGAGGTCCAGAGCACTCTGGAAGAGTTTTCATGCAAGATATCTCTGTACCTGGCCGCATTCATGTTTACTACAATTACAACCAGTTCATCCTGTCCCTGTAGCTGAAAAACATCCCCATAGCATGATGCTGCCACCACCATGTTTCACTGTGGGATTGTATTGGGCAGGTGATGTGAGCATGCCGGTTTTCTCCACACATACCGCTTAGAATTATCATCAAAAAGTTCTATCTTCGTCTCATCAGACCAGAGAGTCTTATTTTCTCATTGTCTGTGAGTCCTTCAAGTGTTTTTTTTTAACAAACTCTATGCAGGCTTTCATACTACTTGCACTGAGGAGAGGCTTCCGTCAGGCCACTCTGCCATAAAGGGCCGACTGGTGGAGGGCTGCAGTGATATGTTGACTTTGTGAAACTTTCTCCCATCTCCCTACTGCATCTGTGGAGCTCAGCCACATGATCTTGGGTTCTTCTTTACCTCTCTCACATAGGCTCTTCTCCCACGATTGCTCAGATTGGCTGGATGGCAGGTCTAGGAGACTCTGGTGGTCCAAACTTCTTCCATTTAAGATTATGGAGGCCACTGTGCTCTTAGGAACCTTGAGAATTGCGAAATTCTTTTGTAACCTTAGCTAGATCTGTGCCTTGCCACAATTCTGCCTCTGAGCTCCTGGTGGCCGTTCCTTTGACCTCAGATTTCATTTGGTTTGACATGCACTGTGAGCGTGAGGTCTTATATGGACAGGTGTGTGCCTTTACAAATCAAGTCCTATCAGTTTAATTAAACATAGCTGGACTCCAATGAAGGCGTAGAACAATATCAAGGAGGATCAAAACGAATAGCATGTGACGTAAATATGAGTGTCTGAGCAAAGGGTCCGAAACTTTGACCATTGTGATGTTTCAGTTTTCTTTTTTAATAAATGTCAAAAAATTCTACATTTCTACATGAGAAAAAAAAATGAACCTTTTCGCATTTACCAAATGGTTGCAATGAAACAGTGTGAAAAATTTAAAGGGGTCTGAATACTTTCCGAACCCACTGTACATACACATCACATACGTATACACACCAACACACACCACACAATGCTGTGCAAAACTTTTAGGCAAAGTACTTAGGGTCACATTAATCATATGCTTTTTTTCTCAATTACTTTTCTTGTATTTTTGATTTTTTTTTGGATAAGTCTTCAGAATGGAGCTGTGGTTCATGAATTTTTCAAATTTTTCTTTAATCGACGTTTTGACTTATCAGTGCAAAAAGTCACACATCTGTCAATGTAGAGTAAAATTTGCACCAGAATATCTGGTATATGGTAAAATTAATCAGGGAGTGGGTCAAAAATACATTTGTGAAAATGTTGAACCTTTTTAAAAAGTAATACGGTAATTAATCAGCAAAACATCCAGAAAACTAAAACAGAGCCCCTACTGGTGAACATGAAAAAGGAGAAAACAATTAAGATCCATGGGCTACAGTCCCATGGATCTTAAATTTCTGAATAATATGTGGAACTGTAGTCACAGGAACATCAAGCTGCTTGGAGATGGTCTTATAACTTTTACCTTTAAAATGTTTGCTTATAATTTTCTTTCTAATCTTCTGAGACAACTCTTTCCTTCGCTTCCTCTGGTCCATGTTGAGTGCGATACACACCATGTCACCAAACAGCACACCGAGTATCTGTAGCCCTCTATACAGGTCCACTCACTGATTCCAAGATTGTAGACACCTGCAATGCTAATTAGTGGACACACCTTGATTTAACATGTCCCTTTAGCCACATTATTTTCAGAGGTACCATCATTTCTGTCCAAGTCTATTCCATGAGTTTTATTTTTTTTTTAAATTCTGTGGAAGCATGATTGAAAAGCAATGTCTGACTTTCATTTGTTCATTTTAATAGATTTTTTATTTACCGTATATACTCGAGTATAAGCCGACCCGAGTATAAGCTGACCCCCTAATTTTGCCACAAAAAGCTGGGAAAACTTATTGACTCGAGTATAAGCCTAGTGTGGAAAATGCAGCAGCTACTGGTAAATTTAAAAAATAAAAATGGATACCAATAAAAGTAAAATTAATTGAGACATCAGTAGGTTAAATGTTTTTGAATATCCATATTTAACCCCTCTCTGACATTAGACGTACTATCCCGTCCATAAAACCCGTGACAATCTGACCATGGACGGGATAGTACGTCATAGCGATCAGGACCGCTCACGGCACATTAACCCCTTGCACACCGCGATCAAACATGATCGCGGTGTACTGGGAGCACAGGGGGGCATCGCGCAGGGAGAGCGCTCCCTGCGCGCCCCCCTGAGACCCTCAGAACAGCGCGATGTGTCGCGCTGTTCCGAGGGTCCGTCATCCCTCCAGGTCCCCGGATCCAAGATGGCGCCGGGGTCCTGCAGGGAGGCGGCTTCCTCAGTGCCTGCTGAGAGCAGGCGCTGGGGAAGCCTGCAGCGATGCCAGAGCGATCGCTGGTGTGACAGAGTGCTGTGCACACTGTCACACCAGCGATCTGCTAAAATACAGTGATGTCCCACCCTGGGACAAAGTAAAAAAGTAAAAAAAGTAAAAATAAAAAGTGTAAAAAAAAATCATAAAAAAAAAAAAAAATATTCCCCAATAAATTCATTTTTTCCTGTAAATAAAAAAAATAAAACAATAAAAGTACACATATTTGGTATCGCCGCGTCCGTAACGACCCCCCCTATAAAACTGTCCCACTAGTTAACCCCTTTAGTGAACCCCTTAAAAAATAAAAAATAAAAACAAAGCAAAAAATCAGTGCTTTATCATCATACCGCTGAACAAAAAGTGGAATAACACGCGATCAAAAAGACGGATATAAATAAACATAGCACCGCTGAAAACGTCATCTTGTCCCGCAAAAAACGAGCCATCACACAGCATCATGAGCGAAAAAATAAAAAAGTTATAGCTCGCAGAATAAAGCGATGCAAAAATAATTACTTTTTCTATAAAATTGTTTTTATTCTATAAAAGCGCCAAAACATAAAAAAACTATATAAATGAGGTATCGCCGTAATCGTACTGACCCGAAGAATAAAACTGCTTTATCAATTTTACCACACGCGGAACGGTATAAACGCCTCCCCCAAAAGAAATTCATGAATTGCTGATTTTTGTTCATTCTAACCTCCCAAAAATCGAAATAAAAAGCGATCAAAAAATGTCACGTGCTCAAAAATGTTACCAATAAAAACGTCAACTCGTACCGCAAAAAATAAGACCTCACATAACTCTGTGGGCCAAAATATGCAAAAATTATAGCTCTCAAAATGTGGTGATGCAAAAACTATTTTTTGCAATAAAAAGCGTCTTTTAGCGTGACAGCTGCCAATCATAAAAACCCGCTATAAATAGTAAATCAAACCCCCTTTATCACCCCCTTAGTTAGGGAAAAATAATAAAATTACAAAAATGTATTTATTTCCATTTTCCCATTAGGGTTATGGTTAAGGTTAGGGTTGCGGCAAAAGTTAGGGTTAGGGTTGGCGCTAAAGTTAGTATTAGGGTTATGGTTGGGATTAGGGATAGGGGTGTGTTAGGGTTACGTTTGTGGTTAGGGTTGGGACTAGGGTTAGGGGTGTGTAGAGGTTAGGGTTGGAGTTAGAATGGGGGGGTTTCCGCTGTTTAGGCACATCAGGGGCTCTCCAAATGTGACATGACGTCTGATCTCAATTCCAGCCAATTCTGCGTTGAAAAAGTCAAACGGTGCTCCTTCCCTTCTGAGCTCTGCCATGCGCCCAAACAGTAGTTTACTCCTACATGGGGTATCAGCGTACTCTGGACCCTAAGAGTTATTGTGCAATTTGTCCTATTTCTTCTGTTACCCTTGGGAAAATAAAAAACTGGGGGCAAAAATATCATTTTTTAACAAAAAAAATGATTTTTTTTTTTTTACGGCTGTACGTTATAAACTTGTGTGAAGCACTTGGGGCTTCATAGCGCTCACCACACATCTAGATAAGTTCCTTGTGGGGTCTATTTTCCAAAATGGGGTCACTTGTGGGGGGTTTCCACTGTTTAGGCGCATCAGGGGCTCTCCAAATGCGACATGACGCCCCCACACCATTCCATCAAAGTCTACAATCCAAAACGTCACTACTTCCCTTCCGATCCCCAACGTGTTCCCATACAGTAGTTTTCTCCCACATATTGGGTATCAGCGTATTCAGGACAAATTGGACAACAACTTTTTGGGTCCAATTTCTCCTGTTACCCTTGTGAAAATAAAATATGGGGGCGAAAAAAATAATTTTTGTAAAAAAAATATATATTTTTTATTTTTACGGCTGTTCGTTATAAACTTCTGTGAAGCACTTAGGGATTCAAAGTGCTCACCACACATCTAGATAAGTTCCTTGTGGGGTCTATTTTCCAAAATGGGGTCACTTGTGGGGGGTTTCCACTGTTTAGGTGCATCAGGGGCTCTCCAAATGCGACATGACGCCCCCAGAGCATTCCATCAAAGTCTGCAATCCAAAACGTCACTACTTCCCTTTCGAGCCCCAACGTGTACCCATACAGTAGTTTTCTCCCACATATTGGGTATCAGCGTACTCAGGACAAATTGGACAACAACTTTTGGGGTCCAATTTCTCCTGTTATCCTTGTGAAAATAAAATATTGGGGGCGAAAAAAATAATTTTTGTAAAAAAAAAAATTTTTTTGTTTTTACGGCTGTACGTTATAAACTTCTGTGAAGCACTTGGGGCTTCATAGCGCTCACCACACATCTAGATAAGTTCCTTGTGGGGTCTATTTTCCAAAATGGGGTCACTTGTGGGGGGTTTCCACTGTTTAGGCGCATCAGGGGCTCTCCAAATGCGACATGACGCCCCCAGACCATTCCATCAAAGTCTACAATCCAAAACGTCACTACTTCCCTTCCGAGCCCCAACGTGTACCCATACAGTAGTTTTCTCCCACATATTGGGTATCAGCGTACTCAGGACAAATTGGACAATCACTTTTGGGGTCCAATTTCTCCTGTTACCCTTGTGAAAATAAAATATTGGGGACGAAAAAATCATTTTTGTAAAAAAAAAAAAAAAAATTTTATTTTACGGATGTACGTTATAAACTTCTGTGAAGCACTTGGGGGTTCAAAGTGCTCACCACACATCTAGATAAGTTCCTTCAGGGTCTAGTTTCCAAAATGGTGTCATTTGTGGGGGGTTTCCACTGTTTAGGCAGATCAGGAGCTCTCCAAACACGACATGGTATCCAGCCAATTCTGCGTTGAAAAAGTCAAACGGCACTCCTTCCCTTCCAAACTCTGCCATGCACCCAAACAGTGGTTTACCCCCACATATGGGGTATCAGCGTACTCAGGACAAATTGCACAATAACTTTTGGAGTCTTGTTACCCTTGGGAAAATAAAAATTGGGGTGAAAAGATCATTTTTGTGGAAAAAATATGATTTTTTAATTTTACGGCTCTACGTTATAAACTTGTGTGAAGCACTTGGGGGTTCAAATTGCTCACCAAAGATCTAGATAAGTTCCTTAGGGGGTCTAGTTTCCAAAATGGGGTCACTTATGGGGGGTTTCCACTGTTTAGGCACATCAGTGGCTCTCCAAATGCAACATGGCGTCCAATCTCAATTCCAGCCAATTTTGGTTGCAAAAAGCCAAATGGTGTTCCTTCCATTCCTAGCTCTGCCGTGCGCCCAAACAGTGGTTCCCCCCCACATATTGGGTATCAGCTTACTCAGGAAAAATTGGACAACAACTTTTGTGGTCCAATTTCTCCTGTTACCCTTGGGATAATAAAAAATTAGTGACTAAAAATAATTTTTGTGGGAAAAAAATAGGATTTTTTATTTTCATGCCCGGGCATTATAAACTTGTGTGAAGCACTTGAGGGTTCAAAGTGCTCACCAAAGCTATAGATAAGTTCCTTAGGGGGTCTAGTTTCCAAAATGTGGTCACTTGTGAGGGGTTTCTACTGTTTAGGCTCATCTGGGGCACTGCAAACGGAACATGACCCCATCAACGTCTGCATTCCAAAACGTTACTACTTCCTTTCCAAGCCCTGCCGTGCGCCCAAACAGTTTCCCCCCCCACATATTGTGTATCAGCGTACTCAGGACAAATTGGCCAACAACTTTTGGGGTCCAATTTCCTTGGGAAAAATCTAAAATTTGGGACTAAAAAATCATTTTTGAGGAAAATTGTTTCTTTTTTTTTTCACACCCAGGCATTATAAACTTTTGTGAAACACTTGGGGATTCAAAGTGCTCACAACAGATCTAGATAAGTTCCTTAGGGGGTCTAGTTTCCAAAATGGTGTCACTTGTGGGGGGTTTCCACTGTTTAGGCGCATCAGGGGCTCTCCAAACGCGACATGGCGTCCAATCTCAATTCCAGCCAATTTTAGTTTGAAAAATTCAAAAGGCGCTCCTTCCCTTATGAGCTCTGCTGTGCACACATACAGTGGTTTTCCCCCACTTATGGGGTATTGGGGTACTCAGGAGAAATTACACAACAACTTTATGTGTCCATTTTCTTCTTTTACCCTTGTGAAAATAAAAAAAAAGTTTGTAAAAGATCATTTTTGTGACTAAAAAGTTAAATATTCATTTTTTCCTTCCACGTTGCTTCAGCTCCTGTGAAGCACCTGAAGGGTTAATAAACTTTTTGAATGTGGTTTTGAGTACCTTGAGGGGTGCAGTTTTATAATGGTGTCACTTTTGGGTATTTTCTGCCATATAGACCCCTCAAAGTGACTTCAAATATGAGGTGGTCCCTAAAAAAAATGGCTTTGTAAATTTTGTTGTAAAAATGAGAAATCGCTGGTCAACTTTTAACCCTTATAATTTCCTAAGAAAAAAAAATTTTGATTCCAAAATTGTGCTGATGTAAAGTAGACATGTGGGAAATGTTATTTCTTAACTATTTTGTGTGACATATTTCTCTGTTTTAAGGGAATAAAAATTCAAAGTTTGAAAATTGCAAAATTTTCAAAATTTTCGCTATATTTGCATTTTTTCAAAAATAAACACAAGGTATATCGAAGAAATTTTACCACTAACGTAAAGTACAATATGTCACGAGAAAACAATCTCAGAATCGCGCAGATCCGTTGAAGCGTTCCAGAGTTATAACCTCATAAAGAGACAGTGGTCAGAATTGTAAAAATTGGCCCGGTCATTAACGTGCAAACCACCCTTGGGGGTGAAGGGGTTAATCAGGAGCTCCATATAATGCTCCATATAGTTCATGATGGGCCCCATAAGATGCTCCATACAAAATACGCCCCCTATAATGCTGCGCAAAGGTTAATAATGGCCCCATAAGATGCTCCATAGATTATGCCCCATATGCTGCTCCATAAAGGTTATGGCCCCATAAGATGCTCCATAGATTATGCCCCATAAGCTGCTCCATAAAGGTTATGGCCCATAAGATGCTCCATAAAGGTTATGGCCCCACAAGATGCTCCATAAAGGTTATGGCCCCATAAGATGCTCCATAGAATAGGCCCCATATGCTGCTCCATAAAGGTTATGACCCCATAAAATGCTCCATAGAATATGCCCATAAGCTGCTCCATAAAAGTTATGGCCCCATAAAATGCTCCATAGATTATGCCCCATATGCTGCTCCATAAAGGTTATGGCCCCATAAGATGCTCCATAGAATAGGCCCCATATGCTGCTCCATAAAGGTTATGGCCCCATAAAATGCTCCATAGAATATGCCCCATAAGCTGCTCCATAAAAGTTATGGCCCCATAAAATGCTCCATAGATTATGCCCCATATGCTGCTCCATAAAGGTTATGGCCCATAAGATGCTCCATAGAATAGGCCCCATATGCTGCTCCATAAATGTTATGGCCCCATAAGATGCTCCATAGAATAGGCCCCATAAGCTGCTGCTGCAAATAAAAAAAATTACATACTCACTTCTCATCGCTGGGGGCCAGTTGCCGGCGTCCTTAGCAGGCGGGGACACCGGCGCGCTATGGGGGCCAGGTGCTGGTGTCACCGCTGGCTCAGGCCCCCGGGACTTGCGATATTCACCTGTCCCCGTTCCACTGCCGCTCGCGCACTAACCACGTCATCACGCACTCTGACCTGAACGTCACAGCCAGAGGACGTGGAGGACAGAGTGGTGCATGGCGGTGAAACGGGGACAGGTGAATATAGCATGGCTCCCCCTGTCCTCCCTGTCATACTCACCCCCTACTGGCGCGTCTCTGCAGCCCCTGCATCTCCCATGGTCTCCGGCGTCACAGCTCTTCCTTCCTTCAGCGGTCATGTGGTACCGCTCATTAAAGTCATGAATATGCGCATATTCATGACTTTAATGAGCGGTACCACGTGACCGCTGAACACAGGAGCCGGAGACCATGGGAGAAGCAGGGGGGCTGCAGAGACCGTGCCAGGAGGGGGTGAGTATATGTGACAGCCATGCTCCCCCTCCGCCGCCGACCCCCTGGTATATGACTCGAGTATAAGCCAAGAGAGGCACTTTCAGCCCTAAAAAATGGGCTGAAAATCTTGGCTTATACTCGAGTATACACGGTATTATTACTTTTGTCATATTCAAGTTATTTCTGTCACCATTGTAGGTTTTTCTGTCATTAAACGAGGGGTAACAACAATTTTGACCACGTGTGTAACATAGGCTTTCAAAAAGGTTCAAATTGAGAGAAGAATTAGGCGCAAATGAAAAACAGAAGATGAACACCAAAAACTGGACAAAAAACATGTACAAATGCGATAATCAATCAGGCCCTAGAACTTTTGTCTACTACTGAATATACATAACTTGTGCACGAAGCACTTAGGCTGGGTTCACATTAGTCTTTGAGTCCGCAGAGTGGTGCTGCGGAGTTCTTCGCCTACTTCCGCATGCGTCCTGCGTACCTATCTTTAACATAGGGTATGCAGGGACATGCGTTGTATGTGGATGCGTCGGCTTGCGGCGTTTTGACGTGCCCTCCGAACGCAACATGTTGCATATTCTTGCGTTTGGCGGGCACGTCAAAACGCCGCATGTGACCACCCAATACACTGGGCTAATATTATTGGCAGCTTACATAGCTATCCACTATTTGAAAAAAATATGACACTATATTGACAAAAGATGACATGATTATGTCAACAAAGGAGGAATAGAACAACATAGTTACTTAACATATTTTTTTTTATTATTTTATTTTACATATTAATTTTTGTCTTTCACCTTTATATTCTAGTATAAATTCAATATCTTATCTCAAGTCACATACATGCTTCACATATTTATTGGTAGCACAATATTTTATTGTCCTTGTCATTTTTATATCTTAATTACAGAATAGAGACATTCATATTATTATTAGCTTTAGCCTATAATTTGCATAATTAACCTCTCATTTGCTGTATGGACATTTCAAACATACAGTGCCTTGCGAAAGTATTCAGCCCCCTGGAACTTTTCAACCTTTTCCCACATATCATGCTTCAAATCTAAAGATACCAAATGTAAATTTTTGGTGAAGAATCAACAAGTGGGACACAATTGTGAAGTTGAACGAAATTTATTGGTTATTTTAAATTCTTGTGGAAATACAAAAACTGAAAAGTGGGGTGTGCAATATTATTCGGCCCCTTTAACTTAATACTTTGTTGTGCCACCTTTTGCTGCGATTACATTTGCAAGTCGCTTGGGGTATGTCTATCAGTTTTGTACATTGAGAGACTGAAATTCTTGCCCATTCTTCCTTGGCAAACAGCTTAGTGAGGTTGGATGGAGATCGTTTGTGAACAGCAGTTTTCAGCTCTTTCCACATATTCTCGATTGGATTCAGGTCTGGACTTTAACTTGGCCATTCTAACACCTGGATACATTTATTTGTGAACCATTCCATTGTAGATTTTGCTTTATGTTTGGGACCATTGTCTTGTTGGAAGACAAATCTCCGTCCCAGTCTCAGGTCTTTTGCAGACTCCAACAGGTTTTCTGTTGTGAGCATGTTGGAAATGACTTCTGAGTTGGGGCTCTCTCTGGTGGTTGCTGAGGGTATTGAACCAGTGTTGAATAGTGGAAGTCCATCACCTGCGAGCGATGACTGGCAATCAGGAGAGACTGACTGGGCTGATATAAGTGAGCTGCCTTCCCATGATCCTCGCCGGAGATCAATTGTCGTTTCCTGGTTCATTTGGAAGTCAGCTGGTGTCTTGCCTTCATCTGCTACTTTCAGATAAGATATTTTCTGCTTGTTTCTATCGTGTTTACAATTTCCATTTTTTGTCTGCACTTTTGTGGGAGGTTAGCCGGGTTCCCCTCCAGGGGCCTGTGCTACTCTCTGTTTTTCAGTAGGCACTGTTTATTTGTTCCATTGCTCTGTCCCTGCTATTTGAGTGGCTGTGGGTTAGCCGCTTGGTCACACCAGAGATCTGATTTAGCAGGTGGCGAGATCGTGTGGTCTCAGCATTTTTTTAAATCAGAAGTGTTGGAATTTTCCAGGGTTTTTCTGGGTTGCAGATAGTATTCTGTCCTGTCCTGTCCTATCTAGGCAGTATTTGGCCCCAGCGTTTACTCACTCTATTTTCTGCCTGCGTTTGTGTTTCTTGTCTAACCGCCATTATATGTTTGGGGGCTACCTATTCCTTTGGGGCTCTACTCCGGGGCAGTTAGCTTAGGGATCTGCAACCCATTAGTTCCCAACCTCTCTGGGTGTTTGGCTGCCTTTGCTGTTTTTTGTTCCTGTCCTCCTTGGCTACCAAATCATAGCAGTTTTCTTCAAGAATGGTCCTGTATTTGGCTCCATCCATCTTTCCATCAATTTTAACCATCTTCCCTGTCCCTGCTGATGAAAAGCAGGCCCAAACCATGATTCTGCCACCACCATGTTTGACAGTGGGGATGGTGTGTTCAGGGTGATGAGCTGTGTTGCCTTTACGCCAAATATATTGTTTGGCATTGTTGCCAAAAAGTTTAATTTTGGTTTCATCTGACCAGAGCACCTTCTTCCACATGTTTGGTGTGTCTCCCAGGTGGCTTGTTGCAAACTTTAAACGACACTTTTTATGGTTATCTTTGAGAAATGGCTTTCTTCTTGCCACTCTTCCATAAAGGCCAGCTTTGTGCAGTGTACGTTCTCTGCAGTTCATCCAGAGTGACCATGGGCCTCTTGGCTGCATCTCTGATAAGTCTTCTCCATGTTTGAGATGAAAGTTTAGAGGGACGGCTGGGTCTTGGTAGATTTGCAGTGGTAAGATACTCCTTCCATTTCAATATGATCGCTTGCACAGTGCTCCTTGGGATGTATAAAGTTTTGTAAATTATTTTGTATCCAAATCCAGCTTTAAACTCCACAACAGTATCACTGACCTGCCTGTTGGTCTTCATGATGCTCTCTGTGCTTCAAACAGAACCTTGAGACTATCACAGAGCAGGTGCATTTATACGGAGACTTGATTACACACAGGTGGATTATATTTATCATCATTAGTCATTTAGGACAACATTGGATCATTCAGAGATTGACAATGAACTTCTGGAGTGAGTTTGCTGCACTGAAAGTAAAGGGCCGAATAATATTGCATGCCTCACTTTTCAGTTTTTGTATTTCCACAAAAATTTTAAATAACCAATAAATTTCATTCAACTTCACAATTGTGTCCCACTTGTTGTCGATTCTTACCAAAAATTTACATTTGGTATCTTTATGTTTGAAGTATGATATGTAGGAAAAGGTTGAAAAGTTCCAGGGAGTCGAATACTTTCACAAGGCACTGTAAATTCTAAACAGTGATTGCACATGATGCTGGGTATGCAGCAGTACTTTAACCCTCTCTGACATCTGACGTACAATCCCATCCATGTGACCGGGCACAATTTGACCATGAACGGGATACTATGTCAGTGATCGGCCGTGCTCCCCCCCGATCGCTGCCAGGTGTCGGCTGATTCTCACAGCTGATACCCGGCACTAAGTGCCAGGAGTGGTCACAGACTGCTGCTGGCACTTTAGCCCCCGAAATGCTACAATCGAATATGATTCCGGGAGCAGGCAGAGGCCCTCTGCCTTTGGATCGGAGACCCCACAGTGTGACGCGGGGTCCTGATTGCTGCCATGGCGACTCGATGTCGTCATGAGGACATCTGGGTCACCAAAGCTGAGAAACTGCCCGACCATGCGCAGTGCATGATCAGGAAGTCTCGCAGGTCAGTGCAATAAGTGCAGCGCTGACAGCTTCTATAGCATGCAGATGCTCCTTCATCTGCATGCTATAGAAGCAATCAGCCTGCAAAAAATGATTGTCCCATAGTGGGACAAAGTGTAAAAGATAGAATAAAGTGAAAAAAAAATTAAATTGTAAAAATATTTAAAAAAAAAAAATAATAAAAAAATCAATATTTATTCTATCACTAAATAAATATTTGAATGTAAAAAAAATGTAAACAATAAAAGTACACATATTTGGTATGCTGCGTCCGTAATGAAATGACCTATAAAACTGTCCTACTAGTTAACCCCTTTAGAGAACACCGTAAAAAAAGGCAAAAAGCAATGCTTTATCATCATACTGCCTAACAAAAAGTGGAATAACACGCAATCAAAAAGATGGATATAAATCAGGGGCGTATCCAGGGGGGCAGCCGGGGCATGTGCCCCGGGCGCAGCCGGCAGGGGGTGCAGTCGGGCTGCCTAATGCGGCGGTCCGCAGTGTCTCCCCCGGCGGCTGCAATCTGCCGCCCCTGGTCTGGGAGTCGGCGGTTCCCTGTGCCGGCTGTCAAGCTGACAGCCGGCGCAGAGAAGCTGCTGCGTGCCCCCTCCCAGGGACCAATTGTACTGGCGTCTATACAGACGCCAGTACAATTGAAGCTCTGACCGCCGGGTCAGAGTGACGCCAGCAGCATGATCAAGTCATGTGATCACGCTGCTGACGTCACTCGCAGGCAGTGGCAAGAAGGGGGAACAATGGTGGTAAGTGTGCTCTACTGTGCAGCTGAAGAAACCACGGAAGATTAACGGGGGGCCTAATATGGGGGGCTGATACTTTATGTGGGGGGATTTGGAGTGGGGATGGAGGTACTTTATGTGTGGGGGGATTTGGAGTGAGGATGGGGGATTCTTTATGTGTGAGGGGATTTGGAGTGAGGATGAGGGGGATTCTTTATGTGTGGGGGATTTGGAGTGGGGATGGGGCACATGTGTGGGGGGATTTGGAGTGGGGATGGGGGGATTCTTTATGTGGGGAGATTTGGAGTGGGGATGGGGAGATTCTTTATGTGTGGGGGGGATTTGGAGTGGGGATGGGGGTTCCTTTATGTGGGGGGATTTGGAGTGGGGGATGGGGGATTCTTTATGAGTGGGGGGATTTGGAGTGGGGATGGGGGGATTCTTTATGAGTGGGGGGGATTTGGAGTGGGGATGGGGTACTTTATGTGTGGGGGGATTTGGAGTGGGGGATGGGGGTACTTTATGTGTGGGGGATTTGGAGTGGGGATGGGGGCACTTTATGTGTGGGGGGGATTTGGAGTGGGGATGGGGGATTCTTTATGTGGGGGGATTTGGAGTGGGGATGGGGAGATTCTTTATGTGTGGGGGGGATTTGGAGTGGGGATGGGGGTTCCTTTATGTGGGGGGATTTGGAGTGGGGATGGGGAATTCTTTATGAGTGGGGGGATTTGTAGTGGGGATGGGGGATTCTTTATGTGTGGGGGGATTTGGAGTGGGGATGGGGGATTCTTTATGTGTGGGGGATTTGAAGTGGGGATGGGGTACTTTATGTGTGGGGGGATTTGGAGTGGGGGATGGGGGTACTTTATGTGTGGGGGATTTGGAGTGGGGATGGGGGTACTTTATGTGTGGGGGGATTTGGAGTGGGAATGGGGGGTACTTTATGTGTGGGGGGATTTGGAGTGGGTATGGGGGGATTTGGAGTGGAGATGGAGTACTTTATGTGTGGGGGGGATTTGAAGTGGGGATGGGGATACTTTATGTGTGGGGGGATTTGGAGTGGGGATGGGATACTTTATGTGTGGGGGGATTTGGAGTGTGGATGGGGGTACTTTATGTGTGGGGGGATTTGGAGTGTGGATGGGGTACTTTATGTGTGGGGGGTTTTGGAGTGGTGATGGGGATACATTATGTGTGGGGGGATTTGAAGTGGTGATGGGGGTACTTTATGTGGGGGGATTTGGAGTGGGGATGGAGGGTACTTAATGTGTGTGGGGGATTTGGAGTGGGGATGGGGGGGTACTTAATGTGTGTGGGGGATTTGGAGTGGGGATGGGGGGTACTTAATGTGTGTGGGGGATTTGGAGTGGGGATGGTGGGTACTTAATGTGTGTGGGGGATTTGGAGTGGGGATGGGGGTACTTGATGTGTGTGGGGGATTTGGCATGGGGATGGGGGGATTTGGAGTTGGGATGAGGGGATTTAATGTGTGTGGAGGGATTTGAGGACACTGAAGAGTATGTATGAGGGCATGTATGAGGAAACAGTATGGGGATGAGTGCAGACACAGTATGGTGAGTCGGGGGATGGGTGCAGACAGTATGGGGAGCGAACGGGTGAATGTATGTGGACACAGTATGGGGAGTGAGGGTGATGGGATGTGTGCAGACACAGTATGGGTAGTCAGGGGTATGTGTGAGCAGACAGTATAGAGAGTGAGGGGGTAAATATATGAGGAGACAGTATGGTGAACAGGGGGAATGTGAGAGGAGACAGTGTGAGGAGGGAGGGGAATAGTGTGAGGTGACAGTATATTGCAGATATTTTTATTTAGGGGCATTATAATGACTCTTCTGTCTTTAAGGGCATCGTGTGGAGAGTTGGTGCAGAAGACCAGAGAAGATGGAAGTCTGCAGAGACGGCTGTGGATGAGAAAACTCATCATGGGTCTGGACAAGAAGAAGAAAAGAAGGATACGTCATCTACAAGGTAATACATACAAAAAAAAAACATGCCGGCATACAAATAGTGCCAAAGGTGGGGAAACATGAACCCACATAGGAGAAGCAAAGAACAGCACCCGCTCCAGAACAACATGTATACCAGGAGAAAAAGAAGCAGTCAGGTGACAAAAGAGTAAAATTTAAATTTTATTGAGTAAGTACAAAAAAATCAAAATTAGAAAAATACACAAAGTAATAATATGGACTCAAGCAGAAAAAAACAGAGGCACCACAGGACAGACGATCCCCCCAGAATATCCCAAATTCATGTAGTGAATATAGAGAAAACCTCACATCTTAAAAGTGCCAGTGCATATAAAGATATGGGAGGTATAGGTAAGTATCCTTAGAAAAACCACCGCAAGTGCGGCAATGAATGCCAATAAGCAAGGTTCAAAAAGAACCCATAAATAAAGGAAGGCTTACCAATAAAGATTGTCCTGGGGGAGAAAAGGGTGTCCTGGGCCTGGTAGTGTGGACCCCCGATGCGCGTTTCGCGTGCCCTTAAGCACCGCTTCCTCAAGGGGAATGTGCTAGTTTTTGCTTAGAAGGACCTTTAAGAATACATGTGATCATATCACATGGTCGATTGTGGCCAATGGTGGTGAATATAATGGCGCATGCGCGCGGTGAGTCGCAGGTCCTGTGAACATGCAGGAAAGACGTCAGGGCACCACTGCGCACGCACCGGAAATGAATACAGCGCGCACCCAGGACGCCAACAAGACGCCCTCCGCATGCCAGGAGCAATGAGACGCCGCAGCACACGCGCGCCACACCAGACAGTGTGTTGACAAATGATGGCCAGAATATGTATTATGAAATCACAATGTAGTATTAATAACACAGAGGTAATAATAGTACAAAAAAGGCTCCCAACAACATGCAATATAAATATAACATGAGATGAGCGAAAATGAATAATGAATTAATAGTAATGACAATAATATAAGAATCCGGATGAAATAGAGTAGATCAATGGAGGAAGTTCGTCATACATATTAGTTGAAAAGTTTTTCACATGAAGAGGATAGATGAAAGCCAATATAAAAGGTCCAACTAAATAGAAATAAAAAATAAATAATGAACAACAAATACTGAGAAAAGAACAATAAAGAAAAAAAATATTAATAAAAGCAATAAAAAATATAAAAGAACACACATACCAAGAAGGGTATCAAGGGCAGACAATATCGGAAAAGCAGGAATATATTTTTTATCCATCACAAATATTCATATGCAAATAAATAAAAAATTGAAAGATTTATAGGAAGGATGAAAAGGTCAGAGTCTCATTAAGACCCTGAGGGGTCATCGTGTCCAATGTCACAATCCATCTGGCTTTGGCTTGTGCAAGCCTCTTTTTATAATCACCCCCCCTGATACCTAAATGTATCACATCGATGCCTCTCACTTTAAAAGTCGAGGGCTCACAGTTATGGTGGTAGAAAAAATGACGGGGGATGGTTTTTAAAATTGAAGGATCAGTCGCCGTCTTGGCTGCGCAAATGTCCCGTACATGCTCCCTGGTCCTAATCCTCAGTTCCCTTGATGTTAGGCCTATATATATATTTTGAACAGCCACAAGTGGCATAATAAATAACATTCGATGTATTGCATGAAATACGATGTCGAATATCAAATGTTTTCATGCCATCGAGGACTGGAATGTTGAGCAGTGCAGGACATTTGCGCAGGCAAGACAGCGACCGCACGGGATTGAGCCAGGAATAGGACCACGTGATCCAAAAGGATGAGTGACACTAGGCACATAATGGCTTTGAACAAGAAGGTCACGTAAATTTTTGGACCTTCTCGCAGTCATTGAAGGTAATTCGCCATGGGACAAACCAAGACGAGATTCGGTACGAAGAACAGACCAGTGTTTATATAAAATCGACCTCATCTCCTCCCACGCATGATTGTAAGTTGAAATGAACCTTAACGGTCCCTTATCCCTACATGGTGTCTTAGTTTTTTTGGGACACAACAGAGTATCACGGGGGGTGGACCTAGCTCTTCTATAGCCCTGTTTAATGCACTGTTGGAGTACCCCGAGTCTGAAAACGTGCTGTTAGATCCGAGGCCTGTGCCTCGAACCTGGTGTCTGAAGAGCAAATCCGCCTCGCCCGCAAGAACTGTCCGACCGGGACGGCACTGATGGCATCTATAAGGTACCTGGATGTAAATATTATTTGTGAAACTGACTTATTGTCATGTTTTTCTTTATATTAGGAGCATTAGAGCGGTTCTCCAGGTCTGTGCTGAGTCTGCAGTCATTCTATGTGACTGCAGACTTCTGAATTCTCACAGTGCTCACTGCACGCTGTTAGGATTCTCTCGTGCCAGCGATTTACATACATGTGGTCACATGCTGACTAGACATGTATGGCCTCACTCAATGAAAATTAACAGAGCGAGGCCGGGCACGTCTAGTCGGAATGTGGCCAGAAGTATATAAATCACATTTCTTGTGCTGACATGACTGTGTACTCTTGCCACCGATAAGGGGAACCCTAAAAGTGTGCAGAGCATTAGTTGTGAGGATTCAGAAGTTGCAATGTCAGGATTCAGATCTGCAGGTTCCAGCAGTCCTCACATGGACACTTCACTCATATGCGATTTTCATACTTATGGTCCAGTGACAACGAGCTTCTCTTCCTGCTTGTCTCAGTTTTTCACTGAACATTGATAGCATTAGGGAGAGCAGTTCATCGGTACATGACAAAGTGTGCAAATCGCATGTGTGCTGGGGGGGGCGCCGAACCGAATTCTTGCCCGGGGTGCCAGAAAGCTTAGATACACCTCTGATATAAATAAACATGGTACCACTGAAAACGTCATCTGGTCCTGCAAAAAAGAGCTGCCATACAGCGTCATCAGCGAAAAAATAAAAAAGTTATAGTGCTCAGAATAAAGCGATGCAAAAAATAATTTTTTCTATAAAACAGTTTTTATCGTATAAAACCGCCAAAACATAAAAAGAAGATATATAACTTCCGGTTCCAGCCCGTGCATGAAAGGGAGTGTGTGAGAGGAGCTCAGTAACCCAGCTTCTTTCAGTGAGATTTCTGGGACCTATTCAACCTTGCCACAGGCTAATTACCTGTCAGTGAGACTCGCCAGGCATCTCCATCAGCGTATGGAGAGATTTATTAACAGAAGCAGGTCCCGGAAAAGTTTTTCTCCCCGGACACCACTAGAAGCGTGCAGTAAGATGGCGCCGGACGCTCCAAAAAGAAAGAAATCTAGTAAGTCCTCGGGCACTGCACCACATACGATACAGACGGGGGAGGAAGTAGAGGGGGAACAACCAGCAGGACTGCAGAGGTGCAATATTGGCACCAGACATAAAAAGACTCTTGAACAAACAGTTTCTGCATCATTGCAGCAGCTGCAGGCTTCCATCACCCAGCAGTCTAAAAGGCTTGATATAGTTGAGCACAGATTGAGTGCAGCAGAGGATGAACTTCAGAATATACAACTAGAGCTGAGAAAAGCCACAAAATTGAGCCTGCAATTGTCTGAAAAAGTGGATGATCTAGAAAACAGATCAAGGAGAACAATCTAAGGATAATAGGTCTCCCAGAATCTATCCCCCCTACTTATTTAATGAAGATTTGTATGGAGGAACTTCCCAGATCGTTGGGGATAGAAAACAGTATGAAAGTAGAAAGAGCACACAGAGTCGGTCCACCTCTGCAGCAGCAGCACAATTCTCCCTCTCTTTCTAGTTGACCAAGACCGGTAATTGTAAAATATTTGGACTTTGTGGATAAATCTGCCCTTCTACAACATTACAGAAAAAAGTCGACTCAGAACACTATTAGAGGGCACAAAGTTTTATTATTCAACGATTATTCCATAGAAGTCACAAAGAAAATGAGAGCATTTAGTGATCTGTGTACTGAACTGGTGGGGAAAAAAAGATCAGATTTGCATTGCAATTTCCTGCTACTCTGAAGATATTTCCCCCAGAAGGAGGTACAGAATCCTTTAATGCACCGGACTTGGCCAGAGAATATATGAAGAAGTTGCTTCAGAATAATGGCGGTCGAGTCCCTGAATGAGACCCAGTTGGAGAGAGATTATAACAATCTGTCGTATTAAGGAAGAGGGGATGGCAAAATTTGTTGTTTTTTCTTTTTCTTCTAAGGCACGCATTGCAAAATAATAAATTGTATGATATGTTTGATTTTGGGGGATAAAATGGAGGAGATGGAGGCTGGTGTTATGTTTCGGTAGCTGAGGAGTGCAGGTAAAAAAGGCAATACACCAGAGCAGTTGGAATCTATGGGATTGCAGTACCCTGACTAACCACCACAACTAGAGGCAGCCGTGGAGCGTTCCTACGTTGGTCCTAAACGCCTCGTCACAGCCTGAGAAACTAACTACACCTAAAGATAGAAATAGGAAAGCTATCTGCCCCGGAGCAGAACCCCAAAGATAATAGAAAGCCCCCAAACATGTAATGGCGGTTAGACAAGAGGAAATACAGACACAGGATGAAAATAGTATGAGCAAACGCTGGGGCCCAAACTATCTAAATAGAAAAGGATAGGAAGGGTACTTACTGCAATCCCAGAAAACCCTGAAAAACACCAACTCTACTAATTTCAAAATCACCTGAGATCACACGACCTCTACCACCTAAATTAGCTCTCTGGTGTAACAAAATCAAAACAGCAGCCACTGAAAAAACTGGAAAAAGCAAAAGAACAAAACTCAGTGGCTGAATTAAACTGAGAAGGCAGAAGCCCCCGGAGGGGACCCAGAAGGCCCCAAAGAAGTGCAGGACAAAATGCAAAAATATAGCACAAACACAAAAGAAGAAAAAGACTTATCTGGAAGCAGGAGATGCAGACACGACACAGCAGGCTACAAGGGAAACTGGAATGAAGGATTCAGACCAGAACAATTGATCACCGGCAACCCTGATGGGAAAATGACTCCCTTATATAAGACCAGTCAGTAACACCTGATTCCCAGTCCTCACAATCTTCACTAGTACCGCTTGTAACCACCAGAGGGAGCCTCTGCTCAGAACTCATCTCAAACCCATTCACAACAGTACCCCCCCCCTTGAGGAGGGGTCACCGAACCCTCATTTGAGCAACCAGGTCGGTCAGGATGAGTTCTATGATAAGCACGGATAAGTCTCCTAGCATGGATGTCCGAAGCAAACACCCAAGAATTGTCTTCCTGACCATAACCTCTCCATTTAACCAAATACTGGAGTTTCCGTCTAGAAAAACGAGAATCCAATATTTTCTCAACCACATACTCCAGATTGCCCTCAACCAAAACAGGGTCAGGAGGCACAGCAGCAGGAACCACTGGCTCAACAAACCTCTTCAACAAGGACTTGTGGAACACGTTATGGATCTTAAATGTCCCTGGAAGAAGCAAACGAAAAGAAACAGGATTAATAATCTCCATGATCTTATAAGGTCCAATGAACCTAGGCTTAAATTTAGGAGATGCTACTCTCATAGGAATATTCTTTGAGGACAACCAGACCAAGTCCCCCACTTTAAACCGAGGACCATCAGTCCTATGCCGGTTAGCAAACCGCTGGGCCTTCTCCTGAGAGAGGGACAACCTCTCCACTACCTGGTCCCAAATCTGTTGCATACGCTCCACAACAGAGTCAACCCCTGGACAGACAGAAGCCTCCGTCTGTCCTGAAGAAAATCGAGGGTGAAACCCAGAATTACAGAAAAACGGAGACATCAAAGAGGCAGAGCTAGCCCTATTATTAAGAGCAAACTCAGCCAAAGGCAAAAAAGAGACCCAGTCATCCTGATCAGCAGACACAAAGCATCTAAGATAAGTCTCCAATGTCTGGTTTGTTCTCTCAGTTTGACCATTGGTCTGAGGATGAAATGCCGAGGAGAAAGACAATTGAACACCCAGTTTAGAACAAAAAGTCCTCCAAAATCTGGAAACAAACTGGACTCCTCTGTCAGACACAATGTTCTCAGGAATGCCGTGTAAACGAACCACGTGCTGAAGGAACAACGGCACCAATTCAGAGGAGGAAGGCAACTTAGGTAATGGCACAAGATGTATCATTTTGGAAAACCTATCACAAATTACCCAGATGGTGGTCATTCTCTGAGAAACAGGAAGATCGGAAATGAAATCCATAGAGATATGGGTCCATGGTCTCTTGGGCACAGGCAATGGCATCAATAAACCACTAGAGCGAGAGCAAGGCTTGGAGCGAGAGCAAGTCCCGCAGGACTGCACAAATTCCCTGACATCACGAGACAAGGTAGGCCACCAAAAGGACCGACTAACCAAGTCTCTGGTACCAAAAATTCCGGGATGCCCAGCCAATGCGGAACAATGAATCTCAGACATCACACTCTTTTTCCATTGGTCCGGGACAAACAATTTTCCAACAGGGCAGCGCTCGGGCCTATCCTCCTGACACCCCTCCAGAGCAAGTCTCAAATTGGGCGAGATGGCGGAAAGAACTACACCCTCTTTCAAAATAACAGAAGGATCAGATAACTCAGGAGAGTCCGCAAGGAAACTCCTCGAGAGGGCATCCGCCTTAACATTCTTAGTGCCAGGAAGAAAGGAAACCACAAAATTAAAACGTGTGAAAAACAAGGCCCACCTGGCCTGTCTAGGATTGAGTCGCTTGGCAGATTCCAGATAGACCAGATTCTTATGGTCAGTAAGGACCACCACCTGATGTTTGGCTCCCTCCAGCCAATGTCTCCACTCTTCAAAAGCCCACTTCATGGCCAATAACTCCCGATTACCCACGTCATAATTACGTTCAGTAGGAGAAAATTTTCAAGAGAAAAAGGCACAAGGGTTACTTTTAGAGGTCTCTGGATCTTTTTGGGACAAAACGGCACCTGCCCCAATTTCAGAGGCATCAACCTCCACCTGAAATGGCAGAGAAACATCAGGCTGCCGTAGAACAGGGGCAGAAGTGAATCTCTGCTTAAGTTCCTGAAATGCAGAGACTGCCTCAGGAGGCCAATTCACCACATCAGAACCCTTTCTGGTCAAATCAGTTAATGGTTTAACAATAACCGAGAAATTACCAATAAATTTACGATAAAAATTGGCAAAACCCAAAAATCTCTGAAGAGCCTTTAATGAAGTAGGTTGGACCCAATCACAGATGGCCTGAACCTTGACCGGGTCCATTTCAATAACAGATGGGGACAAAATGAATCCCAGAAATGAGATCCTCTGTACGCCAAAAAGACACTTTGATCCCTTCACATACAGAGCATTCTCTCTCAAAATCTGGAACACAGTTCGAACATGTTTCACATGAGAGTCCCAGTCATTAGAAAAAATCAAGATATCATCCAAATAAACAATCAGAAATTTGTCCACAAAATCCCTGAAAATGTCATTCATGAAGGACTGGAAGACGGAAGGAGCATTAGTGAGCCCAAAGGGCATCACTAGGTACTCAAAATGCCCTTCAGGGGTATTGAATGCCGTCTTCCATTCATCCCCGTGCTTAATGCGAATAAGGTTCTACGCCCCCCTGAGGTCAAGCTTGGTAAACCAAGTAGCATTTTTCACCCTGGAAAACAGGTCAGAAATCAAGGGTAACGGGTATTGATATTTCACAGTAATATTGTTCAAGAGACGATAATCAATACACGGCCTTAATGAACCATCTTTTTTGGCCACAAAAAAAAAAACCGGCACCTAAGGGTGAAGAGGATGGTCTGATATGACCCTTCTCCAATGATTCCTTGATATAAGACCGCATAGCGTCATGTTCAGGTACAGACAAGTTAAAAAGGCGACCTTTAGGGAATTTACTACCCGGCACTAATTCAATAGCGCAGTCATAACTCCTATGGGGAGGCAAGGATGCAGATTTACTTTCGCTAAACACATCAGAAAAATCAAACAAAAAGTCAGGAACATCCTGAGCTTGGGGGGAGGCAGAAAAAACAGGAGTGTTGGTATTAACACATTGGCAGCCCCAACTGGCCACAGACACAGACTTCCAATCCAAAACAGGATTATGAGACTGTAACCAAGGAAAACCCAGCACGATAATGTCATGCAGATTATATAGAACAAAATTTTGCAGCACTCCTGGTGATCAGGTTCAACCCTCATTATCACCTGAGTAGAAAACTGGGGTTTATTCTCAGCCAAAGGGGTAGAATCGATCCCCAGTAGGGGAATAGACTTCTGTAGGGGTATCAAGGGAAACCCACAACGTTTAGCAAAATCATAATCCATCAGGTTAATAGCTGCTCCAGAATCAACGAAAGCCTGAGCAGAAAATGAGGACAGAGAGCATATCAGAGTGACAGTTAATAAAAACTTAGTCTGAACACTACCCAAGACAACTGAGCGTGCAAAACGTCTTCCCCGCTTAGGGCAGACTGAAATAGCATGAGAGGCATCACCACAGTAGAAACATAACCCATTGCGCTTTCGAAACTCATGACGCTGTGCCCCGACACCACTCTATCACACTGCATGGTTTCAGGAGCTGGTTCACAAGGCAACACCATTCCACGCATACTTCTCCGCTCACGCAAACGTCTGTCAATTTGAATCGCTAATGACATAGAATCATTGAGACCAGAGGGGACTGGGAATCCCACCATAACATCTTTTACATTATCTGACAGACCCTTCCGGAAAAGGGCCGCCAAAGCGTCGTCATTCCATTTGGTCAGGACTGCCCACCTACGGAATCTCTGACAGTATAACTCAGCGTCATCAAGCCCCTGATTTAATGCCAACAAGGCTTTTTCAGCTTGATCAGTGACATTAGGCTCATCGTACAATAACCCCAAAGCCTGAAAAAATGCATCAACATCACTCAAAACAGGATCCCCAGGTATCAGGGAAAAAGCCCAATCCTGAGGATCGCCGCGCAGGAGAGAGATGATAATTTGAACCTGCTGCGCTGCGTTTCCTGAGGACTTAGATTTTAAGGCAAAAAACAATTTACAATTATTTTTGAAATTCTGAAACTTAGCTCGATCCCCTAAAAACAAATCTGGCATGGGGATCCTAGGTTCCACAACAGGCAACCTAGCAAGATATGCAGCAATACTCTGAACCTCAGTGGCAAGCTGATCCACACGGCCAGACAACTGTGCAAACTCCATTGGGAGAAAAGATCCTCCCCAGCACCCAGAGATACAGAGGGACAAAAAAAAAATGCAACAAACAGAAAAATATCTCTGACAACTCTGACAACCTTTTTTCTATCACAATATTTTTTCCCTTCTGTGAGTACCATACAATTTTCAATTTTTTGGGCCGGTGATACTGTTATGTTTCGGTAGCTGAGGAGTGCAGGTAAAAAAGGCAATACACCAGAGCAGTTGGAATCTATGGGATTGCAGTACCCTGACTAACCACCACAACTAGAGGCAGCCGTGGAGCGTTCCTACGTTGGTCCTAGACGCCTCGTCACAGCCTGAGAAACTAACTACACCTAAAGATAGAAATAGGAAAGCTATCTGCCCCGGAGCAGAACCCCAAAGATAATAGAAAGCCCCCAAACATGTAATGGCGGTTAGACAAGAGGAAATACAGACACAGGATGAAAATAGTATGAGCAAACGCTGGGGCCCAATCTATCTAAATAGAAAAGGATAGGAAGGGTACTTATGCAATCCCAGAAAACCCTGAAAAACACCAACTCTACTAATTTCAAAATCACCTGAGATCACACGACCTCTACCACCTAAATTAGCTCTCTGGTGTAACAAAATCAAAACAGCAGCCACTGAAAAAACTGGAAAAAGCAAAAGAACAAAACTCAGTGGCTGAATTAAACTGAGAAGGCAGAAGCCCCCGGAGGGGACCCAGAAGGCCCCCAAAGAAGTGCAGGACAAAATGCAAAAATATAGCACAAACACAAAAGAAGAAAAAGACTTATCTGGAAGCAGGAGATGCAGACACGACACAGCAGGCTACAAGGGAAACTGGAATGAAGGATTCAGACCAGAACAATTGATCACCGGCAACCCTGATGGGAAAATGACTCCCTTATATAAGACCAGTCAGTAACACCTGATTCCCAGTCCTCACAATCTTCACTAGTACCGCTTGTAACCACCAGAGGGAGCCTCTGCTCAGAACTCATCTCAAACCCATTCACAACAGGCTGAGTTCTAAAGGAGGGGGAAAAGTCTAGTTTTGGTGAAAGAAAGGGTGGGTTTACAGAGTGCCCACAGATACATGTACGAAAAAAGTGAAGTCAGAAAAAGACTTAATACTCTGTTTAGGTTTTAAACTGTTTAATTCAACAGACTTGTTTGGTTAAAATTGGTTAATTTTTTTTCTTTTTTTATTTCTTTTTATACATTTAATATGAAAGTAGTAACATGGAGTGTAAAAGGGCTTCAATCCCCACATAAAAGAATGATGGTTTTGAGACACCTTAAGAAACTTAAAGTAGACATTGCGATGCTGCAAGAAACGCACTTAAAAGAGCAAGATTTCTGCAGGATGGATAAAATGCGGGTGGGATCTGTTTTGGGATCTCCGTCTGTGAATAGGAAAGCAGGAGTACTGATTTTAATAAGCAAACAGGCGAACTGTAAAATAATATCTTGGGATTCAGATAAATCTGGAAGGAAAATAAGAGTATTATTAGACACCCCGGTGGGCAGGGTTAGATTATATAACATATATGCTCCAAATGGGAACAATAAAGTTTTTTTTAGAGAGCTGGAAACTCAAATATTGGAAGACGAGGAGGAAAAGATAATCATTGGTGGTGACTTTAACACAGTTGTGAGTAACATTGGAGATAGATCTAGAGTGAAACAGACAGACAGTAGTAGATCAAGTGACAGAGTGGTGGCACCATTCCTAGAAAGCACTGGGTTGCTACCGTAGATATTTGGCGTACATCTCATCCAATAGATCGAGAATTTACTAATTTTTCACAGGTTCACAATTCTTGGTCTAGAATAGATTATTTTCTGATCTCTCAAGACTTAGTGAATAGGTTGAATGATATTAACATTCTAGATCTAATTATTTCGGATCATAACCCGGTCTCGGTATCCTTGCAGGACACTTTCCCAAAAGGCTCTGATATTTTAAGGAGATTTCCGACGTTCTTGGCACAAGATGAAAATTTTAAAAAAATCATAAAAAATTGGTGGTTAGAATATGAATTAGATAATAGAGAACATAGGGATTCAGGTCATTTATACTGGGATACAGCAAAGGCTGTTTTGAGGGGGAGAATAATTGGATATGTCAATTCTTTAAAAAAGAAACGAGGATAGCCTATAGTGAAGCAAGTCAGAAAACTAGAGTAAGGTACACAGAATATATCAATAATCCATCAGTTTCTAATAGAGATAGATGGTTACATTCCAAATCAGAATTTGACCTTTGGTTGGAAAGATCAGAAAAATTAAAGGGGCAAAGAAAATCGGCAGAATTCTTTAAATTTGGGAATAAGGCCGGATCTCTTTTGGCAAAAATGGCTAGAGCTAAAAGGCACATCCCTTAAATAAATAATTTAAGAGACTCTGAGTGTATTATACAGGGTGACCCCAAAAAAATAAATAAAATTCTTAGCAATTTCTATTCAGCCTTAAACAAAAAAGGAGACCCGAATACGGCGGAAGGGATTCGCTTTCTTGACTCCTTACAATTGCCTCAGCTTAATGAAACAGACAGAGATAACTTAAACGGATTAATAAAGAAAGAAGAACTAGTCAAAACGATAACAAATTTGAAGAATAATAAGGCCCATGGCCCGGATGGACTTCCAGGGGAATTCTATAAATTGTTGAAGGATAATATAACTAATACTCTAGTCGAAGTTTTTAATTTTACACGTTACAAAACAAAATTTTGCTAGACTCGGGAAACATGGCTTATATTAAAGTTCTCCACAAACAAGGAAAAGATGAGAAAGAGCCAGGGTCATATAGACCAATTTCGCTGATAAACCAGAATATAAAAATTCTGTCAAAAATATTGGTGGAAAGACTTGCTGAATTATTACCAGAATTGATCGGTTCAAATCAAGTAGGTTTCATAAAAAACGGGCGGCGGTATTTAATATTAGAGCAGTATTAGCGGTCCAAGACAGTCTCTATCGGGAAGGGAAAGGGAAGGAAAAATTCAGCTCTCTTGGCACTAGATGCTGAGAAAGCTTTCGATAACATACAATGGGGATGGTTATATAATGTATTGGTTAAGTTTGGAATAACGGGGACTTTTAGAAATTATCTTACAGCTTTGTATACTGCACCGCAGGCCAAGATTTACACCCCAGGTTTTCTATCTGACACAATTCACCTGCAAAAGGGAACAAGGCAGGGGTGCCCATTATCACCGTTATTGTTCAACTTAGCCATAGAACCTCTTGCCCGATATTTGATTAATTTAGAGTGTTTCAAAGGCATAAAGATGGGGGATGTAGAAGTTAAACTAACATGTTTTGCAGACGATATGCTGTTGTTTATGGCAGACCCTGGGAGACACTTACAGGAATTACTCGATAAATTGACATATTTTGGCTCATTTTCAGGATACAAAATAAATGTAAGTAAATGCCAGCTCTTATATCTGAAAAAAAAATAGTAGATTCTGAGATAACTGCTCGAGTCTCAGTAGCACAGAAACATATAACCTACTTAGGGGTGAAAATAAGTAGAGATGCTAGATCTTTATATAGATTAAATTATTCTAGTTTAATTGAAAAAATATTGTTAGAATTGGAAAGATGGAGAAATCTAAACCTCTCGTTGTTTGGCAGAATGCACTTGCTAAAAATGGTTAGCTTTGCACAACTTTTATACCCAATGCAGACCATTCCTTTACTATTAACCCCTTCACCCCAAGGGTGGTTTGCACGTTAATGACCGGGCCAATTTTTACAATTCTGACCACTGTCTCTTTATGAGGTTATAACTCTGGAACGCTTCAACGGATCTTAGCGATTCTGAGATTGTTTTCTCGTGACATATTGTACTTCATGTTAGTGGTAAAATTTCTTCGATATAACTTGCGTTTATTTTTGAAAAAAACGCAAATATGGCAAAAATTTAAAAAATTTTGCAATTTTCAAACTTTGAATTTTTTTTCCCTTAAAACAGAGAAATATGTCACACAAAATAGTTAAGAAATAACATTTTCCACATGTCTACTTTACATCAGCACAATTTTGGAACCAAAATTTTTCTTTGTTAGGAAATTAGAAGGGTTAAAAGTTGACCAGTGATTTCTCATTTTTACAACAAAATTTACAAAGCCATTTTTTTAGGGACCACCTCACATTTGAAGTCACTTTGACGGGTCTATATGGCAGAAAATACCCAAAAGTGACACCATTATAAAAACTGCACCCCTCAAGGTACTCAAAACTACATTCAAGAAGTTTATTAACCCTTCAGGTGCTTCACAGGAGCTGAAGCAACGTGGATGGAAAAAATTAATATTTAACTTTTTAGCCACAAAAATGATCTTTTACAAACTTTTTTTTATTTTCACAAGGGTAAAAGGAGAAAATGGACAGATAAAGTTGTTGTGCAATTTCTCCTGAGTACGCCAATACCCCATATGTGGGGGAAAACCACTGTTTGGGCACACGGCAGAGCTCGTAAGGGAAGGAGCGCCGTTTGACTTTTTCAAACTAAAATTGGCTGGAATTGAGATTGGACGCCATGTCGTGTTTGGAGAGCCCTGATATGCCTAAACAGTGGAAACCCCCCACAAGTGACACCATTTTGGAAACTAGACCCCCTAAGGAACTTATCTAGATCTGTTGTGAGCACTTTGAACCCCAAAGTGTTTCACAAAAGTTTATAATGCCTGGGTGTGAAAAAAAAAAAAAAACAATTTTCCACAAAAATGATTTTTTAGTCCCAAATTTTTGATTTTTCCCAAGGAAATTGGACCCCAAAACTTGTTGTCCAATTTGTCCTGAGTACGCTGATACCCCATATGTGGGGGGGGGAAACTGTTTGGGCGCACGGCAGGGCTTGGAAAAGAAGCAGTAACGTTTTGGAATGCAAACATTGATGGGGGTCATGTTCCGTTTGTAGTGCCCCAGATGAGCCTAAACAGTGGAAACCCCCCACAAGTGACCCCATTTTGGAAGCTAGACCCCCTAAGGAACTTATCTAGATCTTTGGTGAGCACTTTGAACCCCCAAGTGCTTCACACAAGTTTATAATGCCCGGGCATGAAAATAAAAAATCCTATTTTTTTCCCACAAAAATTATTTTTAGTCACTAATTTTTTATTTTCCCATAGGTAACAGGAGAAATTGGACCACAAAATTTGTTGTCCAATTTGTCCTGAGTACGCTGATACCTCATATGTGGGGGGGAACCACTGTTTGGGCGCATGGCAGAGCTCGGAATGGAAGGAGCACTATTTGACTTTTTCCAACCAAAATTGGCTGGAATTGAGATTGGACGCCATGTTGCATTTGGAGAGCCCCTGATGTGCCTAAACAGTGGAAACCCCCCACAAGTGACCCCATTTGGGAAACTAGACCCCCTAAGGAACTTATCTAGATCTTTGGTGAGCAATTTGAACCCCAAGTGCTTCACATAAGTTTATAACGTAGAGCCGTAAAATTAAAAAATTATATTTTTTCCACAAAATTGATCTTTTCACCCCAATTTTTATTTTCCCAAGGGAAACAAGACTCCAAAAGTTATTGTGCAATTTGTCCTGAGTGCGCTGATACCCCATATGTTGGGGTAAACCACTGTTTGGGTGCATGGCAGAGTTTGGAAGGGAAGGAGCGCCGTTTGACTTTTTCAACGCAGAATTGGCTGGATGCCATGTCGTGTTTGGAGAGCTCCTGATCTGCCTAAACAGTGGAAACCCCCCACAAATGACACCATTTTGGAAACTAGACCCCTCAAGGAACTTATCTATATGTGTGGTGAGCACTTTGAACCCCAAAGTGCTTCACAGAAGTTTATAACGTACAGCCGTAAAATAAAAAAAATATTTTTTTTTTTTTTACAAAAATGATTTTTTAGCCCCCAATATTTTATTTTCACAAGGGTAACAGGAGAAATTGGACCCCAAAAGTTGTTGTCCAATTTGTCCTGAGTATGCTGATACCCAATATGTGGGAGTAAACTACTGTATGGGCGCACGTCGGGGCTCGGAAGGGAAGTAGTGACGTTTTGGATTGCAGACTTTAATGGAATGGTCTGGGGGAGTCATGTCGCATTTGGAGAGCCCCTGATGCGCCTAAACAGTGGAAACCCCCCACAAGTGACCCCATTTTGGAAAATAGACCCCACAAGGAACTTATCTAGATGTGTGGTGAGCACTTTGAACCCCGAAGTGCTTCACAGAAGTTTATAACGTACAGCCGTAAAAATAAAAAATCCTTTTTTTTTTTACAAAATGATTTTTTCGCCCCCAATATTTTATTTTCAGAAGGGTAACAGGAGAAATTGGACCCCAAAAGTTGTTGTCCAATTTGTCTTGAGTACGCTGATACCCAATATGTGGGAGTAAACTACTGTATGGGCGCACGTCGGGGCTCGGAAGGGAAGTAGTGACGTTTTGGATTGCAGACTTTGATGGAATGGTCTGGGGGAGTCATGTCGCATTTGGAGAGCCCCTGATGCGCCTAAACAGTGGAAACCCCCCAGAAGTGACCCCATTTTGGAAAATAGACCCCACAAGGAACTTATCTAGATGTGTGGTGAGCACTTTGAACCCCGAAGTGCTTCACAGAAGTTTATAACGTACAGCCGTAAAAATAAAAAATCCTTTTTTTTTTTACAAAAATGATTTTTTCGCCCCCAATATTTTATTTTCACAATGGTAACAGGAGAAATTGGACCCCAAAAGTTGTTGTCCAATTTGTCCTGAGTACGCTGATACCCAATATGTGGGAGAAAACTACTGTATGGGCACACGTCGGGGCTCGGAAGGGAAGTAGTGACGTTTTGGATTGCAGACTTTGATGGAATGGTCTGGGGAGTCATGTCGCATTTGGAGAGCCCCTGATGCGCCTAAACAGTGGAAACCCCCCAGAAGTGACCCCATTTTGGAAAATAGGCCCCACAAGGAACTTATCTAGATGTGTGGTGAGCACTTTGAACCCCGAAGTGCTTCACAGAAGTTTATAACGTACAGCCGTAAAAATAAAAAATCCTTTTTTTTTTTACAAAAATGATTTTTTCGCCCCCAATATTTTATTTTCAGAAGGGTAACAGGAGAAATTGGACCCCAAAAGTTGTTGTCCAAATTGTCCTGAGTACGCTGATACCCAATATGTGGGAGAAAACTACTGTATGGGCACACGTCGGGGCTCGGAAGGGAAGTAGTGACGTTTTGGATTGCAGACTTTGATGGAATGGTCTGGGGGCGTCATGTCGCATTTGGAGAGCCCCTGATGCGCCTAAACAGTGGAAACCCCCCACAAGTGACCCCATTTTGGAAAATAGACCCCACAGGAACTTATCTAGAAGTGTGGTGAGCGCTATGAAGCCCCAAGTACTTCACAGAAGTTTTAAACATACAGCCGTAAAAACAAAAAAATAATTTTTTTTTTTTACAAAAATGATTTTGTCGCCCCCAGTTTTTTATTTTCCCAAGGGTAACAGGAGAAATAGGCCAAATTGCACAATAACTCTTGGGGTCCAGAGTATGCTGATACCCCATATGTGGGGTAAACTACTGTTTGGGCGCATGGCAGAGCTCAGAAGTGAAGGAGCACCATTTGACTTTTTCAACGCAGAATTGGCTGGAATTGAGATCAGACGCCATGTCACATTTCGAGAGCTCCTGATGTGCCTAAACAGCAGAAACCCCCAATTCTAACTCCAACCCTAACCCCAAACACCAACAACCCTAGTCCCAAGCCTAACCACAAACCTAACCCCCTAACACACCCATAACCCTAATCCCAACCCTAATCCTAACGTTAGCGCCAACCCTAACCCTAATACTAACGTTAGCGCCAACCCTAACCCTAACTTTAGCCGCAACCCTAACCCTAACGGGAAAATGGAAATAAATATATTTTTTAAATTTTATTATTTTTCCCTAACTAAGGGGGTGATAAAGGGGGTTTGATTTACTATTTATAGCGGGTTTTTGTGATTGGCAGCTGTCACGCTAAAAGACGCTTTTTATTGCAAAAAATAGTTTTTTGCATCACCACATTTTGAGAGCTATAATTTTTGCATATTTTGGCCCACAGAGTCATGTGAGGTCTTATTTTTGTGGGACGAGTTGACGTTTTTATTTGTACCATTCTTGAGCACGTGACGTTTTTTGATCGCTTTTTATTTCGATTTTTGGGTGGTTAGAATGAACATAAATCAGCAATTCATGAATTTCTTTTGGGGGAGGCGTTTATACCGTTCCGCGTGTGGTAATATTGATAAAGCAGTTTTATTCTTCGGGTCAGTATGATTATGGCGATACCTCATTTATATCATTTTTTTAGGTTTTGGCGCTTTTATAGAATGAAAACAATTTTATATAAAAAATCATTATTTTTGCATCGCTTTATTCCGCGAGCTATAACTTTTTTATTTTTTCGCTCATGATGCTATGTGACAGCTCGTTTTTGCGGGACAAGATGACGTTTTCAGTGGTACCATGTTTATTTATATCGGTCTTTTTGATCGCGTGTTATTTCACTTTTTGTTCGGCGGTATGATGATAAAGCATTGATTTTTTGCTTCGTTTTTTTTTTTTTTTTTTTAAGGGGTTCACTAAAGGGGTTAACTAGTGGGACAGTTTTATAGGGGGGGTCGTTACGGACGCGGCGATACCAAATATGTGTACTTTTATTGTTTTGTTTTTTTTATTTACAGGAAAAAATGAATTTATTGGGGAATATTTTTTTTTTTTTTTATGATTTTTTTTTACACTTTTTATTTTTACTTTTTTTACTTTTTTACTTTGTCCCAGGGTGGGACATAACTGTATTTTAGCAGATCGCTGGTGTGACAGTGTGCACAGCACTCTGTCACACCAGCGATCGCTCTGGCATCGCTGCAGGCTTCCCCAGCGCCTGCTCTCAGCAGGCACTGAGGAAGCCGCCTCCCTGCAGGACCCCGGCGCCATCTTGGATCCGGGGACCTGGAGGGAGGACGGACCCTCGGAACAGCGCGACACATCGCGCTGCTCTGAGGGTCTCAGGGGAGCGCGCAGGGAGCCCCCTGCCTGCGCGATCCTCCCCTGTGCCCCGGGTACACCGCGATCATGTTTGATCGCGGTGTGCCAAGGGTTATGGTGCCGGGAGCGGTCCGTGACCGCTCCTGACACACAGTCACGGGTGTCAGCTGTGATAATCAGCTGACACCCGGCGGCGATCAGCTGCGCTCCCCCCGGGAGCGCAGCTGATCGCCCATGACGTACTATTCCGTCCATGGGAATTAGGTCCAGGGTCACATGGACGGAATAGTACGTCTGATGGCAGAGAGGGGTTAAAGCACTCTGACACAAAAAATTACAATCGGCCTTCACTAAGTTTATTTGGCAAGGCAAAAGGCCAAGGATTGCTTACAGTAAACTGGCTTTGATAAAAGATGATGGGGGAATGCAGATGCCCTTGATTAGAATATATAATTTGTCAGCTTTGATGAGACACATTAGGGACTGGCTACAGGACACATCATATTTTTCCAATCTAGCGCTGGAGAAGGAACTAGCCAGTCCTTTGAACCTCAACACAATCTTACATACAAAATTTGCTCATCTACCGAACTATGTAAAAGCAAGCAGTTTGCTCAGAGATACATTGGGAGCATGGAAAGCTATTAGGAAACTGTTCAATCTCCCTTTCTGTGTCTCCAAATATTTGATGATTTGGAAAGACTCGAACTTTTCACAAGGAACACAAAATAAACTTTTTAAGGAATGGAAGGAAAAAGGAATCGGGGTTCTGGGGGATATCTTACAACCGGCAGAGTGAAGATTATTGAGTTTGTCTGAATTTTCGGGCAAATTTGGATTACAAAATAATCAATACTTACAATTTTCTACAAATCACGACACATTACACAAATTTGGTGAAAGACCTGGGGAAGGTAGAAAGAACAAACAATTTTAATTCCATAATGGGGCAGAGTACAGACCTGGAATCGCTTTCCAGCATCTATGACTATATTCGTGTCCAGATTCAGTCACCATGGTGCTCAAAAATATTTAAAACCTGGTATAAATCTATTCCAGATGAAGACTTAGGTAACAAAATGCTGATTGGATGGAAAAAAATAAGAAAGGTAATGATTAATGAGAAGTGGAGAGAGATGCATTATAAACTGATACACCAAGCGATATATGCTTTTAATCTTACCTACAATGGTGCACCTGTTCACTATCTTACTAGCTGTCCAAAATGTAGTCTACACAGGGCCAATTTATTACATGGTTTGTGGAAATGCTCAATTATTCAAAGATTCTGGGCAGAGGTAATAAAATACATACAGAGAATCTGGAAGGTTGAGATACCCAAAAATGTACAGGCATGTGTTTTTCAGTTCATTAACCTGATAAGTGAATCAAATATTAAAATATATATTGCTCCCGATGCTGTACATATTGTTCTGCTGGCAGCTAAGAAATGTATCTTGAGACACTGGCTGGAGAAGAAACCACCGAGTGTTTCAGAACTGATAGATACTATAAAATACCTAATGTTGATGGACAAAATAGATACAGAATCCCAAAAAGAAAAGAATACTGAAACATTTTTCAAAAAATGGAGGACTTTATTGAATGTAGTTACTCACAAGCAGAGATCAATCAAATAATGGTAGCATTTAAGGGCACAATATGGTACAATCTTGAGGATGTAGCTGGTAACTTGGGGATATTGAGCTCATAAATAATATATGTTTATTGTTTCATTGCTAGTTCTGTATATGGTTCGAATGAAGTATTGTTGTAACATTCAAAAGGTTAAATTGAAATTGGATGAGAGCAACATTGTATTTTCAAGATATATGCATATAATGTATGTTTTTTTATATATATTTGATTGCATATTAATATGTCAAATCATCTAATAAAGAAGTTTAAAAAAAAAAAAAAAAAAGAAGTACGGAAGGACCTTTAGCCGAGGGAAAAATCTCAGAAATATGAATACCAGTTGCATGCTTAGACATTTACTGAACATGCACTTGCAAGCGTGGACCGTGGACGTACTACAAAACCTCAGGTAGCACATGTGCACCGGCTCCGACTGAAGTTAGCCAGCAACGCTCCATCGCAGTGGCGTCCCGTGAATAGAGCAGACTAAGCAGCTGCTATGGGGCCCAGACAGGTGAGGGGCCCACGACGAGGGGGCCCACGACGGCCGCTGTCGTTTGGCAGCTGTGCTGTGCTGACACAGTACTATCTCCTTTAATTAAATATAAGCAATGACTGCCGGACACTGTAAACCACCTTGAAGGTCCCCTTTCCTTGTTGTTTCCTTGTCAGCAGTTGGCTTAAGTCTGTGGCTGCATTTGCATAAGAAAGCCAGCCTGCAGCCAGAGATCAACACGTGCCTCACAGGAAGCAGGAAACATTCATAAGTTTCACTCAGGGAGAGATACACACAATAAGGTGAGTCCTGCTGGCTGGGGTGGATTTTTTTGTTGAATGTGTCCCCTCACTGTGCTGGCACTTTACATTTACAATGGCTCTGGCTGCACTTTGCACCTTAGGGAGGGGGGCCCGGCTGCACGCACTGTGGAGGGTGTAGGGGGCCCTGCATGCACTGCAGGTGTGTGTGTGTATATATATATGTATATATATATACACACCACTGAGCCACCAATGATTTATTCTGCCTTGCTAAATGTCTGTGTTATATATATTGACAATCAATCAGCTACTTGTTAGCCAATAGCTGATAGCCCATTTTGGCACTTCTTATGCTCACAGCCACAGGATCAGGATGATCAGTATAGATTGTTTTGTGTGCATAGATTATTATTGTTCTCAGCAGCACATACTGGTTACAATGAAGGATGTGTTACTGAGTGGGAGTATTTTTAAGCCAGATTGAAAATCTTTTTAGTCAATAATTGTTTTGTTGAATTGTTCATTGTTTGGGTGATGATCGGCTGTCTGTTTACACTGATTATTGGGCAATAAGCAGTTCTAGGAATCCTGCAGTGTAAATCCAGCTCTCTACAAAAAGTGACCCTATGTATTCCAGGATGGTCGCTTGCAGGCAGTCACACCGCTTTCAGGGATCATCCCAAGTTACATTTCTATGTGTACGCTTGGTTGGTAATGCTTTTGTAGATGTGTGATTTTCGAATAACCTGAAATAAATAATATTAAATCATAACTTCGTATTTTCCACCAGATAAGACTACATTGGATGTGTTTTACTTTTTCTTTTACTCAAATGAGAAAAAAATCAAAGACTAGCTATAAAATTAATTGTTTGACATATAGCATGCATGCCTGGAGTTAAGAGCACCTGTTGATTTTTTTTTTTTGGGGGGGGGCCCATTCAGACTTTTGCTATGGGGCCCCATGATTTCTATGTACGCCCCTGCTCCATCGCTTCCCCCACTGTAAGCCCACCGGTTGGCACACCACCAGCAAGAATTGTTGAGGTGTCGTCGCAAGGCCAAAGCAGTCAGGGAATCACAATGTTTTTGCAACGAAAGACTGCATCTAGGCCATCACCACCACCATCACCAACCCCGTCTCAGTCCGTCATGTCCACCGATAGTTCCCCCATATGCAGCTCTCAAATCCAGCTCACCCTACCAGACACTCTGAGTAGGACAAGAAAATACTCATCCTCTCATACGCGTATACTGGGTTTGAATACCTACATTGCCAAACTGATCTCATTAGAGATGATGCCCTTCCGTTTGGTTGAAAGCGCAGCGTTCCGAGAGCTCATGGCCTTTGCTGTCCCATGCTATGACCTACCCAGTCGCCACTTATTTTCTAGAAAAGCCATCCCTGTTATGATTTGGTAGCTGAGGAGAGCAGGCAAAAAAGGAAATACACCAGAGCAGTTGGAAACTATGAGATTGCAGTACCCTGACTAACCACCACAACTAGAGGTAGCCGTGGAGCGTTCCTACGTTGGTCCTAGACGCCTCGTCACAGCCTGAGAAACTAACTACACCTAAAGATAGAAAGAGGAAAGCTATTTGCCCCGGAGCAGATCCCCAAAGAACATAGAAAGCCCCCAAACATGTAATGGCGGATAGACAAGAAGAAATACTGACACAGACAGAAAATAGTATGAGCAAACGTTGGGGCCCAAACTTACTAAATAGAAAAGGATAGGAAGGGCACTTACTGCAATCCCAAAAAAACCCTGAAAAGCACCAACTCTACTAATTTCAAAAACACCTGAGATCACACGACCTCTACCACCTAAATTAGTTCTCTGGTGTAACCAAAAACAAAACAGCAGCCACTGAAAAAACTGGAAAAAGCAAATGTACAAACATCAGTGGCTGAACTGAACTGAGAGGGCAAAAGCCCCCAGAAGGGACCCTGAAGGCCCCCACAGAAGTGCAGGACAAAATGCAAAAATCAAGCACAAAAACAAAAAGAAGAAAATGTCTTATCTGTTAGCAGGAGATTCAGACACGACACAGCAGGCTACCAAGGAAACAGGAATCAAGGATTGAGACCAGAACAATTGATCACCGGCAACCCTGATGGGAAGGCGACTCCCTTATATAAGACCAGTCAGTAACACCTGATTCCCAATCCTCACAATCTTCACTGGACAGTCCAGTACCGTTTGTAACCACCAGAGGGAGCTTCCGCTCAGAACTCATTTCCAGCCTATTCACAACACATCCCTGCCCTCCACCTGCATGTGAAAGACCGCATTGTCCATGCACTCAAACAATCAGTGAGTAGAAAGGTGCACCTCACAACAGATGCATGGGCCAGTAGGCATGGCCAGGGTTGTTACATGTCCATCACTGTGCACTGGGTTAATGTGGTGGATGCAGGGTCCACAGGGGACAGCGGCGGTGGGACAGTGCTGCCTAGCCCACGGTATAGGCAACAGTTGGTGGTAGGCGTTTGACCCTTTTCTCCTCCTCCTCCAGAAGCGAAAGCTCGTCAACAGAGCGCAGTCGCACGAGCACTCTATCCACAACTGCCAGTGTTGCACACGAGGTGTCCCACTATCAAACAGCTAGTGGTAAGCGTCAGCAGGCTGTTTTAAAAATGATGTCTTTGGGCGACAAAAGACACACCGCGGAGGTACTGGCCGACTACTTGCAGCGAGAAACTGAGTCATGGCTGGGCAGTATACATCTTGAGCCAGGCAAGGTAGTCAGTGATAATGGCCGTAATTTTGTGGCAGCCATAGCCCTGGCAAAACTCAGACACATACCTTGCCTGGCTCACACCTTGAACCTGGAGGTGCAGTGCTTCTTAAATAATTATCCGGAGTTAACAGCCCTGCTCCATAAAGTGCGAAGACTGTGCTCGCACATCCGTCACTCGCCCGTAGACTCCAGTCGTATGCAGAGGCTGCAGCGATCGCTCCACCTCCCCAAACACCCGCTAATCATAGACGTTGCAACAAGGTGGAACTCCACCATGCACATGGTTGAGAGGCTGTGCCAACAGAGGCAGGCTGTAATGCATTTATGGGAGGATAAACGGGCAGGCAGTTTGAGGACAGACATGAAGTTGTCGGGTGTGCAGTGGTCAAAGCTGAAAGAACTCTGTAAAGTCCTTCAGTGTTTTGAGGAATGCACACGGCTGGTAAGCGCAGACGAAGCCATCATAAGCATGAGCATCCCACTTATGCGTCTGCTCATGCAAACTTTGATGCACATTAAGGATCAGGCGTCTGCAGCAGAGGAGGAAGAGGAGGAGGGAAGCCTTGATGACAGTCATCCATTGTCTGCTCAGGGAACTGTCCTGGATGAGGTGGAGGAAGAAAAGGAAGAAGAGGAGGAGGAGGGGGATGATTATTTTGGGGAGGAGGATGCTTCTCAAGGGGCAAGAGAAAATGTTGGCTTGCCAAGTTTAGGTCCAGGGTTTGTGCGTGACTGGAGGGATGTGGATTTGGCAGAAAGTGCTCCTCCACCACCACTGGCAGTGCATCACTGACACCTGGAATATTGGCCCACATGTGTGATTATGCCTTGCGGATCCTAAAAAGGGACCCCCGCATTGCCAAAATGATGAAGCATGACGACTACTGGTTGGCCAGCATCCTCGATCCAGGCTATAAAGGCAAATTACAGAACATCATGCCACAGGAGAACCTAGAGCTAATATTGGCCAACAAACAAGCAACTCTGGTAAACCGTTTGTTAGAGGCATTCCCAGCACACAGCAGCGGTGCAGGTTCTACCACGAGCCGTACTGGGCCAAATGGAAGAGGTGTTCGTGGTGCACACAGCCGAAGTGGCGTTGGAGACAGGGGTTTCATGACCATGTTGTGGACTGATTTCTCAAGGACAGCTCACATGCCTGGTAATCATGAATCAATAGCAACAGACAGGAGACAGCAGTTGTCAACTATGGTAAAAAATTACTTCTCCTCCTCTATCGATGTTCTCCCTCAACGGTCATTCCCCTTTGACTACTGGACCTGTAAACTGGACACCTGGCCTGAATTGGCACAATATGCCTTACAGGAGCTCGCTTGCCCTGCTGGTAGTATGCTATCAGAAAAAGTCTTCAGTGCTGCTGGATCAATCCTGACAGAAAGAAGGACCCATCTGTCGACGCAAAATGTTGATGATCTAACCTTCATTAAAATGAACCATGCATGGGATTCAAAGGATTTTGTCCCACCTTCCCGTGATGACACATAGGTTGCCAGCAAAATGGCTCGCTTTGTCCTCCTCTTCCTCGGACTTCTCAAATTCCTCCATTTGCAGCTGCTTTACATCCATTATACACCTCAACATATGCCATTTTTGCCACCTCCCGATCTGGGCTACCTCCCCTCCTACAACCCCAACTTTTTATATTCTGGTGTGATCTATACTGAGCCTATGAGAGCCTGTGTGTTACTCTGGCAAAATATACGGAGATTTACAATTTCCCCAACCCTGTATACAGCTGTACGCTTCTAATACATTACCCTTTTTATACTTTTTATATTCTGGTGTGATCACTACTGAGCCTGTGAGAGCCAGTGTCTGACTATGGCAAAATATACGGAGATTTACAATTTCCCCAACCGTGTATACAGCTGTACACTTCTAATACATTACCCTTTTTATACTTTTTATATTCTGGTGTGATCAATACTGAGCCTGTAAGAGCCAGTGTCTTACTCTGGCAAAAAATACGGAGATTTACAATTTCCACAACCCTGTATACAGCTGTACGCTTCTAATACATTACCCTTTTTCTACTTTTTATATTATGGTGTGATCAATACTGAGCCAGTGAGAGCCAGTGTCTGACTCTGGCAAAATATACAGAGATTTACAATTTCCCCAACCGTGTATACAGCTGTACGCTTCTACTACATTACCCTTTTTATACTTTTTATATTCTGGTGTGATCAATACTGAGCCTGTGAGCGTCTGTCTGGTACTCCGGAAATAAATATGGAGATTTACAATTACCCCTAGACTGTATACAGCTTTACGCTTGGGATACAGTACCCTTTTTGTAAGAAAGTCATCCTCCCCACCACTTTAAGTGCATCATTGACACCTGTAACATTGGCCCACATGTGTGATTATTTCTTGCGGATCTTTTTATATTGTTGTGTAATCCATACTGAGCCTTTGAGTGTCGTCTGACTCCTGAAATATATCCGGAGATTTAGAATATTTTCACTATACTATATATACCTGGTATCTGGTGATACAGTACCCCTTTTTCATCTTTTTATATTATTGTGTAATCCATAGTGAGCCTGTAAGCGTCAGTGTCTGCCTCCTGAAATATATATGGAGAATTAGAATATTTTCACTATACTATATCTACCAGGTATCTGGTGATGCAGTGCCCTTTTTCAGCTTTTTATATTATGGTGTAATACATACGGAGATTTATATTTTGACTATACTATATATACCTGGTATCTGCTGATACAATACAGTACCCCTTTTTCTTATTATTATATTCTTGTGTAATCCAGACTGAGCCTGTGAGTGTCAGAATCTGCCTCCTGAAATATATACGGAGATTTAGAATATTTTCACTATACTATATCTACCTGGTATCTGGTGATACAGTACCCCTTTTTCATCTTTTTATATTATGGTGTAATCCATAGTGAGCCTGTAAGCGTCAGTGTCTGCCTCCTGAAATATATACGGAGATTTATATTTTGACTATACTATATATACCTGGTATCTGCTGATACAGTACCCCTTTTTCTTCTTATTATATTCTTGTGTAATCCAGACTGAGCCTGTGAGCGTCAGAGCCTGCCTCCTGAAATATATATATGGAGATTTAGAATATTTTCACTATACTATATCTACCTGGTATCTGGTGATACAGTACCCTTTTTCAGCTTTTTATATTATGGTGTAATACATACTGAGCCTGAGAGCGTCAGTGTCTGCCTCCTGAAATATATACTGAGATTTAGAATATTTTCACTATACTATATATACCTGGTATCTGCTGATACAGTACCCCTTTTTCTTATTATTATATTCTTGTGTAATCCAGACTGAGCCTGTGAGTGTCAGAGTCTGCCTCCTGAAATATATACGGAGATTTAGAATATTTTCACTATACTATATATACCTGGTATCTGCTGATACAGTACCCTTTTTCAGCTTTTCAAATTGTGTCTAATCCATACTAGCCTGTGAGGGTCTGTCTGGTACTCCGTAAATATATACGAGATTTACAATGACCACAAGACTGTATCCAGCTGTACGCTTCTGATACAGTACCCTTTTTGCCATAAAGTCCTCCTCCATCCACCACTCTAAGTTCATCATTGACACCTGGAACATTGGCCCACATGTGTGATTATTTCTTGTGGATCTTTTTATATTGTTGTGTAATCCATACTGAGCCTTTGAGCGTCATTGTCTGCCTCATGAAATATATATGGAGATTTATTATATTTTCACTATACTATATATACCTTGTATCTGGTGAAACAGTACCCTTTTTATATTACTGTGTAATACATACTGAGCCTGAGAGCGTCAGTGTCTGCCTCCTGAAATTTATACTGAGATTTAGAATATTTTCACTATACAGGAGCTCGCTTGCCCTGCTGGTAGTGTGCTATCAGAAAGAGTCTTCTGGCTCAAGAAGACCTGGAAGGCTCCCTTTACTGGGAGTAGGTAAGCTGCTTTTAAAGACGGAGCATCAGGAACAGATTTGGCCTCCATCTCTATCGCCTCCTCTTCTGAAGTTTAAAAAAATGCAAGGACTGAGTCGTCAGTGCAGGCTCCTGGTCAGGGACAACACCTTTCCTTGTGTGCTTCACCCCCACCAAAAGTGATGCGGCAGCCCACACTTCAGATTACTCCATGGTGCTATTTTCACATAACATGCCTGGGTTATCAAGTCAAGTCCTGAATTCCCCAGTCCAACATGAATCATAGATGGAGTGCACTGATGCACAGCCACTGCTAGATGATTCTGCTGGTACATTCACCCAGAGCACTACATTTCCCTCGCAGTCTACTGAGCCAGAATATGACCCTGATGAAACTCAGGTGCCCCAGATGAAATTGAAGAGGAGGTGATGGATGACCCAGTTGTTGACCCGGATTGGCATCCATTGGGGGAAGAAGGTGCCGCTGGCAATAGCTCAGAAAAGGAGAAGGATCCGCAGCAGGCATCGACATCGCAGCAGCGGTTATCTGGCAGGCCCGTAGCAGTCCAAAAAGGTGTTAAAAAAAAAAAGAGTTGCAGGACAGCTTGGCCAGATGGTCAAATTAGCACAGGGTGCAAGCCCTGAAAATTTATATCATAGTAGGAACAGTCCAGTGTGGCACTTTTTTACCTAAATCCTATTGATGAGGCAAAGATTATCTGTAAGTAGTGCGGAAGGACCTTTAGCCGAGTGAAAAAGCTCAGAAATTTGAATACCAGTTGCATGCTTAGACATTTAATGAACATGCACTTGCAAGCGTGGACAGACTACAAAACCTACAAATCCCCCCCCCAGGGCCAGCGTCAGCACCTGGCGCACCCGGGCAAGTACCGGTTCCCTGAGCAGGTGGTGGGGCGACTCATGGGCGACGGCACTGGCACAGGGCCCCTCATAGTACAAAAATGTGTCTCTGACGATGGGAGGGCCCACTCACTGTCAGACACACCGGCGTACTATGAGGGGCCCTGTGCCAGTGCAGTCGCCCATGAGTCGGCCCCCCCTGCTTGCTCAGGGCCCCAGCACTTGCAATACTTACTCTCCATGCTCCACCGCTGTGACGTCTTCCGCGTTTCCTGACAGTGACATTCAGGTTAGAGAGCGCGATGACATCACATCTGTACACCCTCTGCCTAAACAGTCCAAGTGCAGAGAGCTGTAAGATGGGGACGCTGAGGAGTCCAGAGTAGAGAGTGCACAGCAAGGAGAGGTATTTCATTTTTTGTAATGTTTGGAGGAATATATGGTGAGCATTATACACTGGATCAATAATAATGGGGCCCATTATATATGGAGCATGATTTTGGCCCATAAAACACTGGAGCATCATCCATGGGGCCCAAATAATACAGGAGCATTCTAAATGGGGCAGATCAGACACTGGAGCAGCATCCATGGGGCCCATCATATACTGGAGCATTGTAAATGGGGGACATCAGACACTGGAGCAGCATTTACGGGGCCCAGTATACACTGGATCATTAATAATGGGGCCCATTATATATGGAGCATTCTTTTGGCCCATAATACACTGGAGCATCATCCATTGGGCCCAAAATATACTGGAGCATTCAAAATGGGGCAGATTAGATACTGGAGCAGCATCCATGGGGCCCATCATATACTGGAGCAATGTAAATGGGGGACATCAGACACTGGAGCAGCATTTACGGGGCCCAGTATACACTGGATCATTAATAATGGGGCCCATTATATATGGAGCATGATTTTGGCCCATAAGACACTGGAGCATCATCCATGGGGCCCGAATAATACAGGAGCATTCTTTATGGGGCAGATCAGACACTGGAGCAGCATCCATGGGGCCCATCATATACTGGAGCATTGTAAATGGGGGACATCAGACACTGGAGCAGCATTTACGGGGATCATTATACACTGGATCATTAATAATGGGGCCCATTATATATGGAGCATGATTTTGACCCATAACACACTGGAGCATCATCCACGGGGCCCATCATATACTGGAAAATCATATGGGGGTCATTATTTATGAGCCATCATATACGGTATGGAGCATCATATGGGGCACATATGGGGCCTATTCTGTATTGAGCATTATATGGGGCCCATCATATACTGTATGGAGCTTTATATGTGACTCATTATACTGTATGGAGCAATATTTGGCTCATTCTACTCTATGGGGACCGTCCTATACTTTATGGCACATTATATGGGGACTATCATATACTGGAGCAGTATGGGGAAGCTCATCATATGCTGTATGGAACATTATATGGGACCAATTATGTATGGAGCAATATATGGGGCTCATTATTCTGTATGGCGCACTATGTGGTGGCCATTATACTGTATGGAGGAATATAGTGTCCGGTTTTTGAGCTATTGTAGATTTTAACATACAGTCAGGGCCAGAAATATTTGGACAGTGACACAATTTTCGCGATTGGGCTCTGCATGCCACCACATTGGATTTGAAATGAAACCTCTACAACAGAATTCAAGTGCAGATTGTAACGTTTAATTTGAAGGGTTGAACAAAAATATGTGTTAGAAAATGTAGGAATTGTACACATTTCTTTACAAACACTCCACATTTTAGGAGGTCAAAAGTAATTGGACAAATAAACATAACCCAAACAAAATATTTTTATTTTCAAATTTTGTGGCGAATCCTTTGGAGGCAATCACTGCCTTAAGTCTGGAACCCATGGACATCACCAAACGCTGGGTTTCCTCCTTCTTAATGCTTTGCCAGGCCTTTACAGCCGCAGCCTTCAGGTCTTGCTTGTTTGTGGGTCTTTCCCTCTTAAGTCTGGATTTGAGCAAGTGAAATGCATGCTCAATTGGGTTAAGATCTGGTGATTGACTTGGCCATTGAAGAATGTTCCACTTTTTTGCACTCATGAACTCCTGTGTAGCTTTGGCTGTATGCTTGGGGTCATTATCCATCTGTACTATGAAGCGCCGTCCAATCAAGTTTGCAGCATTTGGCTGAATCTGGGCTGAAAGTATATCCCGGTACACTTCAGAATTCATCCGGCTACTCTTGTCTGCTGTTATGTCATCAATAAACACAAGTGACCCCGTGCCATTGAAAGCCATGCATGGCCATGCCATCACGATGCCTCCACCATGTTTTACAGAGGATGTGGTGTGCCTTGGATCATGTGCCGTTCCCTTTCTTCTCCAAACTTTTGGCTTCCCATCATTCTGGTACAGGTTGATCTTTGTCTCATCTGTCCATAGAATACTTTTCCAGAACTGAGCTGGCTTCTGGAGGTGTTTTTCAGCAAATTTAACTCTGGCCTGTCTATTTTTGGAATTGATGAATGGTTTGCATCTAGATGTGAACCCTTTGTATTTACTTTCATGGAGTCTTCTCTTTACTGTTGACTTAGAGACAGATACACCTACTTCACTGAGAGTGTTCTGGACTTCAGTTGATGTTGTGAACGGGTTCTTCTTCACCAAAGAAAGTATGCGGCGATCATCCACCACTGTTGTCTTCCGTGGGCTCCCAGGTCTTTTTGGATTGATGAGTTCACCAGTGCTTTCATTCTTTCTCAGGATGTACCAAATTGTAGATTTTGCCACTTCTAATGTTGTAGCAATTTCTTGGATGGGTTTTTTTCTGTTCTTGCAGCTTAAGGATGGCTTGTTTCACCTGCATGGAGAGCTCCTGTGACCACATGTTTCCTTCACAGCAAAACCTTCCAAATGCAAACACCACACCTCAAATCAACTCCGGCCCTTTCATCTGCTTAATTGAGAATGACATAACAAAGGGATTGCCCACACCTGTCCATGAAATAGCCTTGGAGTCATTTGTCCAATTACTTTTGGTCCCTTTAAAAACAGGGTGGCACATGTTAAGGAGCTGAAACTCCTAAACCCTTCATCCAATTTTAATGTGGATACCCTCAAATGAAAGCTGAAAGTCTGAACTTCAACTGCATCTGATTTGTTTTGTTTCAAATTCATTGTGGTAATGTCTAGAACCAAAATTAGATAAATGTTGTCTCTGTCCAAATATTTATGGACCTAACTGTAGATATCAGTCATGTCATGTAAAAAGTGAAGTATTTTTCATTTTACTATACCTATATTTCTGTGCCGTATCGGAGCATCATGAAGTGTGGTATGTGTTAAAGGGACCCACTGACACTCTTTTGGCCGGATACACGAAAATCGGGAGCCATCCCTACTCCCCCACAAGATTAGCCAAATAACCCCCAGTTTTCAATGCGTAACTATTATTATAAAGTTAATTAAGGTTGCCAAGCTTAAGTAATAAGAATTTATGTTGTTGGCAAATGGGCACTGTAGGTGTGTTTACTGTCCTCCACTCCATGGTGACTTTGCTTCCTCATTGACTTGCATTGGGTTTAATGTTTCTGTCGGACCCCCAACTTTTCCAGATAGTCGGCCGATTTCGTTCGACCCGACTTTTGAGAAAGTCGGGTTTCATGAAACCCGACTCGACCCTAAAAAAGGCAAAGTCGCTCATCTCTAGTCCTCACTGACCACAAAAATTTGATCTATCTCGAATCAGCCAAGCGATGGAATCCTAGACAGGCCAGGTGGGCCTTGTTTTTCACGCGTTTTAACTTTATGGTCTCCTTTCTCCCGGGTACTAAGAATGTTAAGGCGGATGCCCTATCTAGGAGTTTCCTTGCGGATTCTCTTGATGAGACTGAGCCTACGGCCATTCTGAAGGAGGGTGTGGTTCTTTCCGCTATTTCACCCGATTTGAGGCTGGCCCTGGAGCAATTTCAGGGGGATAAACCTGAACGTTGCCCTGCTGGGAAATTGTATGTCCCAGACCAATGGAGGAAGAAAGTTATGTCTGAAGTTCATTGCTCTACGTTGGCTGGTCATCCCGGTATTTTTGGTACTAGAGATTTGGTGAGTCGGTTCTTTTGGTGGCCTATTTTATCTCGTGATGTCAGGAATTATGTGCAGTCCTGTGGGACTTGTTCTCGGTCCAAACCCTGCTCTCGCTCTAGTGGATTGTTAATGCCACTGGCTGTGCCCAGGAGGCCATGGACCCATGTCTCTATAGATTTTATTTCCGACCTCCCTGTCTCTCAGAGAATGACCATTATCTGGGTAATCTGTGCCACTGCCGAAGTTGCCATCCTCTTCCGAGTTGGTGCCCTTGTTTTTTCAGCAGGTGGTTCGGTTGCACGGCATTCCGGAGAACATTGTGTCTGACAGAGGAGTCCAATGTGTTTCCAGATTTTGGAGGACATTTTGTTCTAAACTGGGAGTTCAGCTGTCTTTCTCCTCTGCTTTTCACCCTCAGACAAATGGGCAGACTGAGAGAACAAACCAGACCTTGGAAACTTATTTGAGATGTTTTGTGTCTGCTGATCAAGATGACTCGGTCTCTTTTTTGCCTTTGGCTGAATTTGCTTTCAATAATAGGGCTAGTTCTGCCACTTTGATGTCCCCTTTTTTATGCAATTTTGGGTTTCATCCTCGATATTCTTAAGGGCAGGTGGAGGCTTCTGTCTCTCTGGGATTTTGGATAAAGTAGTGGATAAGTTGTCTCTCTCTTAGGAGAGGGCCCAGTGGTTTGCCAAACGGCATAGGACTGATGGCCCTCGGTTTAAAGTGGGTGACATGGTTTGGTTATCCTCAAGAAATATCCCTATGAAGGTTGCATCTCCAAAATTTGAGCCAAGGTTCATTGGACCGTATAAGATCTTGGAAATTCTTAATCCCGTTTCCTTCCGTTTGGCTCTTCCAGGGACGTTTAAGATTCACAAAATCTTCCACAAATCTTTATTGAAAAGGTTTGTTGAGCCAGTGGTTCCTATGGCTGCGCCCCCTGAGCTGTTTTGGTTGAGGGCAATCTGGAGTATGAAGTGGAGAAGATATTGGATTCTCATCTGGCTAGACGGAGACTCCAGTACTTGGTTAAGTGGAAAGGTTATGGTCGGGAGGACAATTCTTGGTTGTCTGCTTCTGACATTCATGCGGAGAGATTGGTTTGCGCCTTTCACCGGGCTCACCCTGATCGGCCTGGTGGCGCAGGTGAGGGTTTGGTGACCCCTCCTCAAGGGGGGTACTGTTGTGAATGCCCTGGATTCTAAGTTGGGGCTCCCTCTGGTGGCTGTTGATATTAATGAAGCTGCCTTGACGGACAGAGACCCTTCAGCTGAGGATTCAGCTGCGGACGATTGGCAATCTGGGAGTGATGACTGGGGAGATTTAATGGAGTAACTTTCCCATGATCCTCATCAGTGACTAGTTGTCTCTTCCTGGTCCAGTTTGGAAGTCAGTTTGCTGCGTTCCTTGCAACTTTCTGATAAGCTATTTTTGCTTGTTTCTGTGGTTTTGTTTTCTTTTGTTTTTCTGCCTTCTAATTGAGGTCAGCCGGGTACCCCTGCTGGGGCCTGCGCTGGTCTCTGTTTCTCAGTTATCTCGGTTCATTTGTTCAGTCCCTGTTATTTCAGTGGCTGCTGGGTAGCTACCTGTTCACACCAGAGTTCTGATATAGCAGGGAGAGATCGTGTGGTCTCAGTATTTTTTGGAATCAGAAGTGTTGGAATTTTTCCTAGGGTTTTGCTGGATTGCAGAAAGTATTCTTTTCTGTCCTGTCTAGACAGTTTTGGGCTCCAGCGTTTGCTTACTCTATTTTCTGCCTGCGTTTGTATTTCATCTTGTCTCACCGCCAATATATGTGTGGGGGCTACCTATTCCTTTGGGGCGCTACTCCGAGGCAGTTAGCTTTCCCCTTTCTATCTTTAGGCTTAGCTAACTCTCCGGCTGTGTCGAGGCGTCTAGGTCATCGTAGGTACGTCCTACGACTGCTTCTAGTTGTGTGGTTAGTTTAGGGGTCTGCAATCCATTAGTTACACAACCTCTCTGGGTGACTGGCTGCCTTGGCTATTTTTGTTACAGTCCTCCTTGGCTACCATATCATAACAGAGAATGGTCTACTAAATAAAAGTGTGACCAAATAAAAGTGGGGGTCTCTCCCTTAAATTGCCCCTGCCTACGAGAGGAGGCTGGCACCCTATGTAAGCCCAAGTGGCGCCCCCGCTCCTGAAGGCTTATCCTTCTGTCCTTACTGACACAGTCAGTGAGCGGATAGCAACCAATTAGGCTACTTTCACACATCCGATTTTCGCCGTCGGGCACAATCCGTCTAAAATGTAAAAAGAAGGATCCGGCGTCTTTTGTGAAAAACTGATGTAACGGATCTGTTTTTTAGCCGGATCCGTTGTGCATTTTTGAACCCAGAAAAGCAATGTACGCATGTCTGGAACAAGGAGAGAGAGACCATGATTTCCACAGTCCGGATCAGTTTTTCGCCTGATCATGCAAAAGACTGATCCGGCACCATTGACTTGTATTGTTTCAGGTGGCCGGATGCGCCGGTTCAGGCGCTGTCCGGTTTTGTCGCCGGAAACAAAAACGTTGCAGTGACCATTTTGTTGGCCGCCGGAAAGGAAATTTATGGCGGATCCGGAAAAAACGGACGCAATGGAAGGACATGCAGCGCGATCCGGCACTAATGAAAGTCAATGACAAAAAACGCATCTGGCGGTTTAAAAAACCGGATCCGTTTTTTTTAAAAAAGCGCCGCATCGCGCCTGACGGCAAAAAACGGATGTGTGAAAGAGGCTTTAGAAGATAAAGATATATCATTGTGAGAAGGGATATGCTTAATGCATCTAGTATGAAATAAATATACCCAATCTACCAAATATGCAATAGGCAGTTTGATGATGCAGAGTTCATATATAAAACAGTGAACACCAAAATAATGATATTAGTCACATCAATCTGCAACATCAGCACGTATAATAACGTTCCTATCAGGGCCGGCTCCAGGTTTTTATGGGCCCCGGGCGAAGGAGCCTCAGTGGGCCCCTTTAACACAGACCACGATTCATGATGCACAGATACACAGAGAAATATGGGTATAGTACAATGCCAAATACTTCACTTCTTCCATTACATGAGTGATATCTATTGTAAATTGTACAATAGCTCAAAAACTGCCAAATCCTCACAGCGCACAGTACAGACTGGACAGTACAGTCCTCCATACAATATTATGGGCACCACAGTCTCCCCCTCATCACCCATATAATACCCCATGCAGGATGTCACCCCGCCATCCCCCATATAATGTTCCATACAGAATACTGGACCCAAAATAATGCTCCATACAGAATAATGGACCCAATATAATGCTCCATACAGAATACTGGACCCAAAATAATGCTCCATACAGAATACTGGACCCAATATAATGCTCCATACAGGATAATGGTCCCCATATAATGCTCCATACAGGATACTGGTCCCCATATAATGCTCCATACAAAATATGGAGCTCTCCTCTGCGCTGTACTGCGTTCTGCACTGTTACGGCTCAGGAAAGGGCGCTGTGGAAAGCCTCCCCATTATCATCAATGCCTGCCCATCATCATCAATGCCTCCCCATCATCATCATGGCCTCCCCATCATCATCATGGCCTCCCCATTATCATTAATGCCTGCCCATCATCATCATCGCCTCCCCAATATCATCAATGCCTGCCCATCATTATCATGGCCTCCCCATCATCATCATGGCCTCCCCATTATCATCAATGCCTGCCCATCATCATCATCTCCTCCCCATTGTCATCAATGCCTGCCCATCATCATTATCGCCTCCCCAATATCATCAATGCCTGCCCATCATTATCATGGAATCCCCATCATCATCATGGCCTCCCCATTATCATCAATGCCTGCCCATCATCATCATCTCCTCCCCATTATCATCAATGCCTGCCCATCATTATCATGGCCTCCCCATTATCATCAATGCCTGCCCATTATCATCAATGCCTGCCCATCATCACACACAGACAGCACACAAGCACTCTCTCACATAACATACAATACACATACACACACACACACACACACACACACACACACACACAAAGCTCTATAAAGGATGGTATTTTCCCCTCTGATGATATCTGTCCGAGTCGAACCTCCCTCTCACTCGACCAGCCCAGGAACGATCTCCTGTACATACCAGGTGGAAAATCAGGGTTTAGAAAAAGAGTGTAAGGGGGCTTAGAGTGTCCTTAGGTATATAGGTGTGTCTGAAGGTATGCCACACTTTCAAAGTAATTTGAGTAAATTCAGAATCCGGTCCCAATATTTTAGTGTCTGTTGTATTTATCCAAGGTAAATAATGCAAAGGCACGGGTATACCTTCCTGCTCCATTATCACCCATTTTTTTATTTTGGATTTATATTGCCAGTCGAGAAGCCGAACAAATGTAGCTGCTTGAAAATATGTTTTAAAATCAGGTAGACCCGCGCCTCCCCTCCCCTTTAAAGCCTTCAAAATCTTTAATTTCACTCTAGGTTTCAGTCCACCCCAAATAAACCTTGTCATAATCGAATCAAGTCTAGAGAAAAAATCTCCCTGGAAGGAAGATAAGAACCGTCTGAAAAAGGTATAAAAAACGTGGAAGGATATCCATATGAAATACGTTCATTCTCCCCCACCACATCAATTTCAGAGGCCTATATGAGACCAATTGCCTCTCCACCTGTGACAGAAGGTCAAAGTGATTACAGAGGCAGAGCCTAGTCATATCAGTTGGAATGTGGACCCCCAAATATTTGATGGACTCGGTCTTCCACTGAAAGGGAAAATTAGATCTAAGCTGATTGACCTCTCCAAAGGGGAGAGATATATTCATAGCCTCCAATTTTGAATAATTTACTTTAAAATTACTTGAACTCCAAATATCTCTAACTCTTTTAGAATGTTTGGAAAGGAGACATGGGGTTTGGACACATATAATAAAAGGCCGTCCGCAAACAAAGCAATTTTGTGCTGACATTGTCCAATCTGGATGCCGTGTATGTCAATATTACTACGCAAGGCCATAGCCAAATGCTCCATAACTATGACATACAAAAGCGGTGATAGGGGGCACCCCTGTCTTGTCCCGTTTCCGATACTAAAAGGAACCGACAAAGCCCCATTAACCCGGACTCTTGCAGTAGGCTTAGAGTATAGCGTAAAAATCTTAGTCATAAATCGCGGGCCTAATCCGATCTGTCGCAGTGCCTCCCTCATGTAACCCAGTGTACTCTATCAAAGGCCTTCTCAGCATCTACCGACAACAAACTGACTGGAATATTCCTAGTCTTGGCTTCATTAATCAAGAGTAAGGTCTTAATAGTATTGTCTCTAGCCTCCCGGCCTTTGACAAAGCCCACCTGGTCCAAAACAATAATAGAGGGAAGCAACAGCGACAACCGATCCGCCAAGATCTTTGAATACATTTTTATATCTATATTTAGCAGGGAAATAGGCCGATAATTGGAAGCCAGTGTTGGGTCCTTCCCTGGTTTAGGAGTATGCTGATGTGCGCCTCAAGGGCTTGGGGGGCAAAGTCCACATCCTCTGATATTGAGTTAAACGTGGTTAGCATTTGTGGGGCAAGCACTTCCTGTAAAGTTTTGCAAAAAATCGGGGTGAAGCCATCTGGAACTGGGCATTTTGAAAGTGGAGTAGTTTTAATAGTTTCCATCAACTCTGTCTCTGTAATATCTGATTCCAATGCTAATATCTCTGCATCTGTCAAGGCGGGAAGCGCAGTGGATTCAACGTGCTCCCTAATTTTTTTAGCCAAGTCTTCCGGGTATAAATCTGCATATTTACCCTTAATATTATAAAGATTGTGATAATAGGCCCGGAATACCTCCAGTATTTTGGTGGGATTATGGGTTATTAAATCATCTCTAGTTTTAATTTTCGTAACATGGGTACGGTTTGATCTTGGATGGAGCATACGGGCTAGGGGGCGTCCGCATTTATCAGAGAACCTATAGAAATAATTCTTGGATTTCTCCATTTGTCAGTTATAATTTTGGTCGAGTAACTTCTTAAGTTCTATACGTTTCCGTATGAGGTCTGTCATAGTGGTATGAGACAGTGTTCGTTTATGTGCTGTCTCTACTATGTTAATCTGTGTATATAATTCCTTGATCTGTTCAGTCCTAGCCTTTTTGAGGCGAGACCGTGCTTTATTAAAGTACATCTCAGGATGCATTTTAACGCCTCTCACTTAAGGGGCTGTGGCGTAGTATCTGATGAATGGTTGTGTACAAAATTAGCAACATCTCCTTTTAACTCTAGAAGGCATAAATTATCTTTCAAGAGTTGACCATTGAGTCTCCACGTCCATGATTTATATGGTAAATCCGGCAACTCTAAAGATAAAAATACAGGAGCATGGTCGGATAGAAAGATGTCCCCTATTTTAGTATTAGGGTTCCACCCTAGGGCAGCGTGACTGATTAAAACAAATCAATACGACTATAAGAACTGTGCACAGAGGAAAAATATGTATAATCCCTATCCTGTGGGTGGAGAATAGCCAAACATCCCCAAGCTGGAGAGTGTGAAGGAGTTTTTTGACTGAGCGCAATTTTTTGCTCGGAACGGTACCTTTTCCAGAGGTCGAATCCACCACCGGGTCTAGGACAAAGTTGAAGTCGCCACTATGATGACTGTTCCCTCCGAAAATTCAGCGAGCAGTAGCAGGAGAGCTCTACAAACAGAAGATTGGTTTCTATTTGGGAGATACCAATTAACAATTGTTAGAATGGTGGATCCAATTTGTATCTTAAGGAAAATAAACCTGTCTCCTGGGTCAATCATAGAGTCCATAATGATATGAGACAAGTTTTTATGTATCCCTATAGAGACCCCTTTTGATCTAGAATCAGGATTAGAACTATGTGTCCATGTTGGGTAATACCTATTCGGAATGGGTGGGACTGAGCCTGTTTTAAAATGTGTCTCCTGAAGTAAGACTATGTGAGCATGTTGTTTATGGAGACCATACAGAATGTGAGATCTTTTTTGAGGTATATTGAAGCCCCTCACATTCATAGTACAAACTGTCAATGAAGTCATTTCTAGGGGGACTGGGAGCCCAATACCTATTGAAACCTAAGTTCGTAAATATATATCACTATAGTGGCACTGGGATCTTAAAGGAAAATGGGTTAGGTAAGGACAAGGCTAGGATAGTATAGAGATTAGCAAGAAAGAGAAAAATAAAGTCAAAAAGATAAGAAAGATTATATTAAAACGTATATAGTAGAAACAGCTAGAACCTAAAGTAAGTTCCAAGCAATAGGTGGGGTAGTTTAAAGTTCCACACCTGCCGGCAGAGTGTGGATCCCCTGTAGTGCGTGTCCTTTCCAAGGGTTGGAGATTGATCCCCAGCCCAAAGACCTGTATGCATCAACTTGTACTAACTGTAAATCTACCAGATATATTACTGAATAACACAATACTACCTTATTAATCAGTACATTTAAAAAAAAGAAAAAAACGCTACATAATAATATTATAAGGTAAACAACTGGTGTAACTTCATCGGAGTCCTCCAAGTAGAAAACTGTAGGAGCATCCCCATCCCCCTACACCACCCCAACATGCAGCAGCACAGTAATAACAATAATAATAACATCACCTGCGAATACCTCCACCCAGAAATGCAGTACATTTCCTCCCCTATCTACCACGCCCCCCCCAAGCGCACGCACCGAATGGGCCCCAGGCACCCACGACCACGTCCACCGGTATAATAACAGCCAATTAACTAGCTGCCAGTGGCCGCAACCACGGACACCCAAGGCCCTCCAATGCCAACGCACGAGGAAAGAGACATAGCGAACAAGAGAGAAAAAAAAACAAAAAAAAAAAAAAAAACACATCACATCTCCAGCCAGAAGCACCCGCCAATGCTACCACCACCACACCCACCGCTACACATTGGGATAGGGACCCAGATGGGGAAATATCCTCCCAAGCTCTGTGAGAACGGATTTATATTGCAACCAATCCGAATACAGAAAGTCAAATCGAAACATCAATCGCTTCTGGTTATAAAGCAACGTATTCATCCATTTCCAGATGATACTTTAGTTTGCCTTTCCGACTCACGCCCCCAGGCAGTACCCCTCCTCTGGCGTCTCCTCCGGTTTGGTTCCCGTGGTGGTAGTCCTCCCTCAACACCTCTCGGAGCATACGGCCAGTCCGCAATGGTGATATTAGGAGCTGAGATCTCCAATTGATTGAGAAAGTCAAGAATGTCTCTCGGATGGGATAGTACAATGAGTCATCCTTCTCTTCTTACTTGTAAACGGAAGGGATAACCCCGTGAGTACGAGAGATCATGGGTACGCAAGACATCAAGTAGAGATCGCAGGGCTCTTCTTTTCAATAGGGTACATCGGGAGAGGTCAGCAAGAAGCTGTATGGGACGACCCTGGAACGACAGAGGTTCATGCGCCCGGGCCCTCGAGCATATTTCGTCTTTTGTTTTATAATGGTGGATCCGGCATATAACGTCCCGTGGCCTCGCTCCTCGGGTGGTGGGGTCCCAAGATCTGTGAGCTCTATCAAATTTGAGGGGTGAGTCCGCAGAAACATTACGGATGGAGTTTAAGAAGCCTCGTAGAGTCACGTCTAGGTCTCCCGGCGGAATCGACTCTGGTAGCCCTCTAATTCTCACATTATTTCTGCGATCCCTGTTCTCGAGATCTTCCATGAGGTCAAGCGTATATTCCATATGGGACGACTGGTCAGTAACTTGGCTCTCTAACATACTCATACGTCTAGATAGATTATCAGTGACAGATTCGGAGTTAGAGACTCTATCACTAAGATTCCGAACCTCATTCCTGATGGCAGCCGTTTCCGCCTTATAGGATGTCTCGAGCCTGTAGACAAAATTCTCAATTTCCTCTCTGGTCGGAATATTTGCAATGCGGGCTTTAAGGTACTGCCACACTAAACGTTCCCGCTAACGATCATGATAACGACGCTATCGTTGGTGTGATCGTTTTAAGGTCCTAGTAGCTGCCAAACTGGACGATCTCATTAACGACGCATCAGCGGTTAGCGATCTATTTAACGACTTGGCGGTCGTTGGGACGTGCCACACTGCATGTACTGTGAAAGATCACAACCTCGATAGGCGTGACTGAGCACAACCTTTTGCACGCCCCTCATCACAGATTGGTGGTCACTATTTATCTAATAAATATTTGTCACAGCTCTCTCGCTTTGTGATTGGATGACCGTGTCATAAAAGACGACGTACCAGCACTCTTTTCCATTGCTCTCGAGCAGAAGCGGTTCTTTCAAATCTCCAGCATCGCTCCAGTTTGTCCTGCTAGCCTTTGTAGCTACTGCGATCCAGTTTGTGCCACTATTGCGGTTGCTGCACTCCGGTCTACGCCGTTGGTTTTTCTGCGATCCAGTCTGTGTCTCTATTTCATTTGCTGCGATCCAGTCTGTGCCGTTATATCCTCTGCGATCCAATTTGTGACGCTATTTAGTTTCCCTATTTTTTTTTTTGCCAGATCACAAACAAGTTTTGTAAAGTAGGTATTTTTTTGTCACATTTAATTTTTATTTTTTCTGTAATTTTACAGATCCATTTTTAGATCCCAGTTGTTGTTAACCATTGTCGTCCATCAATATTTTTTTTTTTGCCATTGTTTTGTTCTGGCACGCCCACCACACATTTTATGATCCCAGCTCTGCCATTGTTTACTCCTTTACTCCAGCTGCACCCACGACCACCATTTTGTGATCCCTGCTGTTTTTACCGTAATTGTCCATTTATGATTTTTTTATTTTGGTCTGCCATTGTTTTGTTCAGGCACCATTGTCGTCCATCAATTTATTTTTTTTTGCCATTGTTTTGTTGTGGCACGCCCACCGCCACCATTTTATGATCCAGCTCTGCCATTGTTTTCCCCTGCTGCGCCACAACCACCATTTTATGATCCCTGCTGTGTTCTATGTTGTAGCTATGTAAGCATTTATTAACCATTCTGCCGTTCTCACATAATCCTTTTTTTATTACAGATGCGATAAGCAGGAATTTTTGCGGGAGTTTATCGGATGTACGCTCATGCCGTGCTGTGGAAATAAAGTCATGAATCATAGAATCAGAATCTAGAATGAAGTGAAGGGACCTCTGGTCATCTGGTCCAACCCTGCTCAAAGCAATTCTCTAAATCATCCAGACAGATGTCTACCAGCTTGTTTGAAGACTTCATTGAAGGAGAACTCACACCTCTTGTGGCAGCCTGTTCCACCATTGATCACCTAACTGTCAAAAAGTTTTTTCTAATATCTAATCTGTGTCTCCTCCCATTCAGTTTCATCCCATTGCTTCTAGTCTTTCCTTGCGCAAATGAGAATAAAGATGATCTTCTACAATGTGACAGCCCTTGAGATATTTGTAGACAGCTATTAAGTCTCCTCTCAGTCTCTTTTTGTAAGCTAAACATTCCCAATCCTGCAAACCGTCCTCATAGGACATGTTTGCAGACCGTCACCATCTGGTGTCTTCTCTGACTGCTCCTGTTTGTTATGTCTTTTTTAAAAATGTGTGCCAAACTGTACAGCAATCAGTGGACTTGACAAGAGATAGAGGCAAAATGACCTAACTGTGAATCTAGACTGTAATGCTTTGTTTATACCTTCTAGAATTGCATTTGCCTTTTTGCTGCTGCATCACACTGTTGACTCAGTTATCTTGATCAATTAGTATACCAGTTTTTTCACATTGCTGTTACTTGGCCCTTTCCTCCAGTTGTAAGTTTTTCATTTTTTTAGCCAATGTAGTCTTTGCATTTTTCCTGTTAAATATTCTGTTAGTTGCTGCACGCTCCATTTAATGTCTTTCTTTTGAATCTCTCTCATCTTTCTTTTTGCTACCTCTGCAGCTGTCATCACAAGTCGGCTGATTACTGTACAGGCTTAAAAAGAAGACGCGTACCAAAAACTGGTGGAGCTCTGCAAGAACCGTTACCCAGATGAACCAGCGGATGAGTCATCGGTGAAAAAACGCATTCAGGCCCTCCGCACAGTGTACAAAAAAGAGCTAAATAAAGTACTAAATTCAACAAAATCTGGAGCCGGGGCTGAAGATGTTTATGTCCCCCAACTGTGGTACTTTGAGCTGTTCGCTTTCACAAGGGACCAAGAAGTACCCAGACAAGGGACATCCATGTTGGATCTAGACCCGGTGATCCAGTCGGACTCCCCTGTCGTACATATAAGTACCTTTGTATTAAAACACATTTTAATGTACATGCCAAAGTGGACTTGAAATTAAAAAATGTAATTGTGAAATGTAGATAAAATGGCTGAATTTATCCCTTCATGTACTGATAATTTATCTAGCTCAACGGTTGAGGCCTATCCATTTACAAGTGTCGTTTTCACATTTTTGCTGTATTTGGGTGTTATAGTGTGAAGATAAATTTCTTTGTCTTTACAAGTGTCGTTTTCACATTTTTGCTGTATTTGGGTGTTATAGTGTGAAGATTAATTTCTTTGTCTTTGTGATTTACCATTTGTTTTTTGTTCATGCAGGACACAGAAGAGGCTGTCTCCCCACCTCCGACTGAAGAAGACAGCATGGCGTTGATCCAAGATGAAGAAGTAGTCGAGCCACCATTCTCATCTGTGCGGAGCCGGCTTACATTTTCAGGAAGGAAAAGGAAGGCTCCCACCTCGGCTACTCCTGAATTGGTTGAAATAGCGAGAAAAGTTCTTACGGCAGAAAAAGACCAAACAAAAATAACTGGCTTTGCTTACTTCGCTAATGAGAAGCTCCTACACTGGATCCTGTATAGCGGATTCATGCAGAGAGACTCATGTTTGAGGTCCTGACTCAAGCGTCTTTTGGAAACCTGGATAACAGTTATGTCGTCATGCCAAGACCGCAGTACCCGGACTACTCATGGTCGCACAATCCTGTGCCGAACCCAATTGGGATAAATCCTGCAAACCCAAACGTTGGTGCTCCCCCTTATTTTTATACACCGCAGAGGCAACGTGGTAATGGCAACGATCCATCTTACCAGCAGTTGTAGTTTTTAAAATTTTTTACAAAAGTTTTTTTTGTTGTCTATATTTTTTTACATTGTTACCTTTTTTAATAAAAATCTTATTTATCTAATGAATTGTGGTCTTTTATTATTCTTATGTGATGTCAACTATTAAAAATGTGTATTTTTATTACATCTACTTGTCACACACGGGGTCATGGGAATACCAGCTGTCATAGGTATTCCATCATAGGGAAAAAATGAAATGAAAAAAATTTCAAAAATTAACATTTCTTTTAAAGGCCCCTGGTCACACTTGTGCTAAAACCTTCAAATAAAAAATAATACACCACACCTGCGTAGATAAACGTAAATATATAATATATATTTTTTTCATATATATTGATATATATTTTTTTAAGTTAATAAATAAAATGTAAATAAAAACAAAATACAATAACATAATAAAATAAAAAATTATAAACAAAATACAAATAATTAAAAAAAAAAAAATTAATGAGGGCCCCGGAGTCCAGCCACTGCCCTCTCCAGCATCACCCCGTGGTGATGCAGAGCTCCCATGGTTCTTTGCAGCGCTGCGATCGCAGTATTAATAGCTGCCATGCCTGCTCAATTCCGCCATCAGCCGGCGGTGGGACAGCAACAGGTCCTGGGCAGTTGGGATTTCTGTGGAGGTAAAGGTAACAGTTAATAGTGAATTCTGTTGCAACATCAACATGTACATGTTAGTTAATTAACACTTACGGTTTTCGTCAGACGACTCGCTGACCGCCCACCCAGAACCTGTTGCTCCGCCGGCTAGGGAAACACAGAAAAAAAAAATTATATCACAACAGCCATTACACATAAGACCTAACAAAGTTCTCAAACTTGTCTGAAGCTTATATAATGTGCGTAAATTACCTGATGGGGAGCCTGCATCCGTGTCATGGGATGATGCTGGAGAGAACCACAGGAAGGTGAGGTGCTGGATGACCCCAACTGTGATGGGGGGGTTGCTGCCGGTGAAGGGGTAGACAGGAACGGAGATGATGGAGGGAGGGGTAGGTGATGGAGGTGGAGAGGTAGGTGATGGAGGTGGAGGGGTAGCTGGGGACGGTGGAGCAGCTGGTGCTGTGATGGTGAAGGTGGTGCTGTAAATGAAATATACAATTCAGAATCCCCATTATCATCATCATTGCCTCCCCATTAATATCATCATCATCATTGCCTCCACATTAATATAATCATCATTGCCTTCCCATTATCATTGTCTCCCCATTAATATCATCATCAGCATTGCCTTCCCATTATCATTGCCTCCCCCATCATCATCACCTCCTCACCACCATCACTGCCTCCCCCCACCACCATCACACATACAGCACCATACATATAGGTACTCCCATCACTGCCTGCCCCATCACTGCCGGTACTCCCATCACTGCCTGCCCCATCACTGCCGGTATCCCATCACTGCCTGCCCCATCACTGCCGGTACACCCATCACTGCCTGCCCCATCACTGCCGGTACTCCCATCACTGCGGGTGCATTGATATAGGTAGATAACCCACAAAACATAACCTCTCCAGATACCCTCATCAATACTCACTCAGAGGCCTGCGTAGCTGGGCCCTGGATGCTGGCGACCCTCTCGCGGAGCGGTATCGGAGGTCTGCCAGCTTTTTTCTTATCTGGGTGCTGGTCCACTGCACGCCAAAGCGCCGCGCCAGGCGGGCCGGATTCTCTGCAGGACTACCTTTTTGTGGCGCATAGGATGCGCCACAGGTAGCCTGCAGTCATAGCCCCACTTATCCACTTTGGCTATTAAATAATGGACCTCTGCCTCTGACCACTTTGCCCCGCGCTGTCTCGCCGCCATCTTAACAGCAACGCATTGGGCAACGCCAGCGCCATGACGTCACAGCGTGCGCACGTTACGTGCGTCCGCACTCGAGACGCAAAACGATATTAAAATCGCAAAGTGACTGCAGCAGCCATGCGCCCAGCCATACACAGATATGAGATGCCGTTGCGATCGCAAGATGATGGTTCCAAGCTAGGCGATGCAATGGCATCTCATATCTGTGTATAGCTGGAGCTCGTGAGAATCATCACCTTACGATCACAATGGCAACTTATATCTTTGTATAGCCTTCTTTGTAGCTACTGCGATCCAGATTGTGCCACCATTGCAGTTGCTGCGTTCCGGTCTACGGCGTTTTTTCTGCGATCCAGTCTGTGTCTCTATTTCACTTGCTGCGATCCAGTCTGTGCCGTTATATCCTCAGCGATCCAGTTTGTGACGCTATTTAGTTTCCCTGTTTTCTTTTCTTTTTCAGGATCACAAACAAGTTTTGTAAGGTAGGTATTTTTTGTCACATTTAAATTTTATTTTTTCTGTAATTTTACAGATCCATTTTTAGATCCCAGCTGTTGTTAACCATTGTCGTCCATCTATTTTTTTTTTTTTTGCCATTGTTTTGTTCTGGCACGCCCACCACCACCATTTTATGATCCCAGCTCTGCCATTGTTTACTCCAGCTGCGCCCACAACCACCATTTTGTGATCCCTGCTGTTTTTACCATAGTGGTCCATCTATGACTTTTATTTAGCTCTGCCATTGTTTTCTCCTGCTGCGCCCACAACCACCATTTTATGATCCCTGCTGTGTTCTATGTTGTAGGCTATGTAAGCATTTTATTTAACCATTCTGCCGTTCTCACATAATCCTTTTTTTATTTACAGATGGCCGATAAGCAGGAATTTTTGCGGGAGTTTATCGAGATGTACCGCTCAATGCCGAGCCTGTGGAAAATAAAGTCGGCTGATTACTGTAACAGGCTTAAAAAGAAGGACGCGTACCAAAAACTGGTGGAGCTCTGCAAGAACCGTTACCCAGATGAACCAGCGGATGAGTCATCGGTGAAAAAACGTATTCAGGCCCTCCGCACAGTGTACAAAAAAGAGCAAAATAAAGTACAGAATTCAACCAAATCTGGAGCCGGGGCCGAAGATGTTTATGTCCCCAAACTGTGGTTCTTTGAGCTGTTCGCTTTCACAAGGGACCAAGAAGTACCCAGACAAGGGACATCCATGTTGGATCTAGACCCGGTGATCCAGTCGGACTCCCCTGTCGTACATGTAATACCTTTGTATTAAAACACATTTTAATGTACATGCCAAAGTGGACTTGAAATTAAAAAATGTAATTGTGAAATGTAGATAAAATGGCTGAATTTATCCCTTCATGTACTGATAATTTATGTAGCTCAACGGTTGAGGCCTATCCATTTACAAGTGTCGTTTTCACATTTTTGCTGTATATAGGTGTTATAGTGTGAAGATAAATTTCTTTGTCTTTGTGATTTACCATTTGTTTTTTGTTCATGCAGGACACAGAAGAGGCTGTCTCCACACCTCCGACTGAAGAAGACAGCATGGCGTTGATCCAAGATGAAGAAGTAGTCGAGCCAACATCCTCATCTGTGCGGAGCCGGCTTACATTTTCAGGAAGGAAAAGGAAGGCTCCCACCTCGGCTACTCCTGAATTGGTTGAAATTGCGAAGAAAGAGCTTACGGCGGAAAAAGACCAAACAAAAATAACTGGCTTTGCATACTTCGCTAATGAGAAGCTACCTACACTGGATCCTGTACAGCGGATTCATGCAGAGAGACTCATGTTTGAGGTCCTGACTCAAGCGTCTTTTGGAAACCTGGATAACAGTTATGTCGTCATGCCAAGACCGCAGTACCCGGACTACTCATGGTCGCACAATTCTGTGCCGAACCCAATTTGGAAAAATCCTGCAAACCCAAACGTTGGTGCTCCCCCTTATTTTTATACACCGCAGAGGCAACGTGGTAATGGCAACGATCCATCTTACCAGCAGTTGTAGTTTTTAAATTTTGTTCTAAAGTTTTTTTGTTGTATATTTTTTTTAAATATTTACATTTTTTTGAATAAAAAAATCGTATTTATCTAATGAAGTGTGGTCTTGTATTCTTATTTATGTCATCTATTTTGTTGACAACTCTTAAAAATTAGTATTTTTATTGCATCTACTTGTTTCTACTTGGGGTCATAGGACCACCAGCATTGGTAAAAAATTTACAACATTTCTTTTAACCCCTTAGTGACAGAGCCATTTTGCAGCTTAATGACAGGGCCAATTTTTACAATTCTGACCACTGTCACTTTATGAGGTTATAACTCTGGAACGCTTTAACGAATCCAGCTGATTCTGAGATTGTTTTTTCGTGACATATTGTACTTCACGTTAGTGGTAAAATTTCTTTGATATGACTTGTGTTTATTTATGAAAAAAACGGAAATATGGCGAAAATTTTGAAAATTTAACAATTTTCAAACTTTAAATTTTTATGCCCTTAAATCAGAGAGATATGTCACACAAATTTCTTAATAAATAACATTTCCCACATGTCTACTTTACATCAGCACAATTTTGGGACCAAAATTTTTTTTTTGTTACGAAGTTATAAGGGTTAAAAGTTGACCAGCGATTTCTCATTTTTACAACACCATTTTTATTTTAGGGACCACCTCACATTTGAAGTCACTTTGAGGGGTCTATATGATAGAAAATAGCCAAAAGTGACACCATTCTAAAAACTGCACCCCTCAAGGTGCTCAAAACCACATTCAAGAAGTTTATTAACCCTTTACGTGCTTCACAGGAACTGAAGCAATGTGGAAGGAAAAAATTAACATTTAACTTTTTTTGCAAAAACTTTACTTCGGAACCTATTTTTGTTATTTTCACAACTGTTAAAAGAAAAAAGAACCACAAAATTTGTTGTGCAATTTCTCCTGATTAAGCCGATACCCCATATGTGGGGGTAAACCACTTTTTGGGTGCACGGCAGAGGTTGCAAGGGAAGGAGCGACATTTGACTTTTTCAACGCAGAATTGGCTGGACGCCATGTCGCGTTTGTAGAGGCCCTGATGTGTCTAAACAGTGGAAACCTATCACAAGTGACCCCATTTTGGAAACTAGACCCCCTAAGGAACTTATCTAGATGTGTGGTGAGCACTTTGAACCTCCAAGTGCTTCACAGAAGTTTATAACATAGAACAGTGAAAATAAAAAATCATATTTTTTCCACAAAAACAATCTTTTCACCCCAATTTTTATTTTCCCAAGGGTAACAAGACCCCAAAAGTTTTTGTGCAATTTGTCCTGAGCATTCTGATACCCCATATGTGGGGGTAAACCATTGTTTGGGTGCAAGGCAGAGCTTGGAAGGGAAGGAGCGCCGTTTGACTTTTTCAGCGCAGAATTGTCTGGACGTCATGTCGTGTTTGTAGAGGTCCTGATGTGTCTAAACAGTGGAAACCCCCCACAAGTGACCCCATTTTGGAAATTAGACCCCCTAAGGAACTTATCTAGATGTGTGGTGAGCACTTTGAACCTCCAAGTGCTTCACAGAAGTTTATAACATAGAACCGTGAAAATAAAAAATCATATTTTTTCCACAAAAACGATCTGTTCACCCCAATTTTTATTTTCCCAAGGGTAACAAGACCCCAAAAGTTTTTGTGCAATTTGTCCTGAGCATGCCGATACCCCATATGTGGGGGTAAACCACTGTTTGGGCGCACGCAGGGCTTGGAAGTGAAGGAGCGCCGTTTGACTGTTTCAAACCAAAATTGGCTGGAATTGAAATTGGACGCCATGTCGCGTTTGGAGAGCCCCTGATACGCCTAAACAGTCGAAATCCCCCACAAATCACACCATTTTGGAAACTAGACCCCTTAAGGAACTTATCTAGATGTGTGGTGAGCACTTTGAACCCCCAAGTGCTTCACAGAAATTAATAAACGTAGAGCCGTGAAAATAAAAAATCATTTTTTTCCTCAAAAATGATTCTTTAGCCCGCTATTTTTTTTATTTCTCCCAAGGGTAACAGGAGAAATTGGACCCAAAAAGTTGTTGTGCAATTTTTCCTGTGTACGCTGATACCCCATATGTGGGGTGAAACCACTGTTTGGGCGCATGGGAGTGCTTGGAAGGGAAGGAGCGCCATTTTGTAATGCAGACTTTGATGGAATGTTCTGCGGGCGTCATGTTGTGTTTGCAGAGCCCTTGATGTACCTAAACAGTAGAAACCCCCTGCAAGTGACACCATTTGGAAACTAGACCACCCAAGGAGCTTATCTAGATGTGTGGTGAGCACTTTGAACCCCCAAGTGCTTCACAGAAATTTATAAACGCAGAGCCGTGAAAATGAAAAATCATTTTTTTTTCTCAAAAATGTTTTTTTTTAGCCAGCTATTTTTTATTTTCCCAAGGGTAACAGGAGAAATTAGAATTCCAAAATCGGTTTGCAATTTGTCCTGAGTACGCTGATACCCCATATGTTGGGGTAAACCACTGTTTGGGCGCACGGCAGGGCTCGGAAGGGAGGGAGCGACATTTGACTTTTTGAAAGCCACGTCGTGTTTGGAGACCCCCTGATGTGTCTAAACAGTGGAAACCCCCCACAAGTGACCCCATTTTGGAAACTAGACCCCTTAAGGAACTTATCTACATGTGTGGTGAGCACTTTGAACCCCCAAGTGTTTCACAGAAATTTATAAACGCAGAGCCGTGAAAATGAAAAAATCATTTTTTTTCTCAAAAATGTTTTTTTTAGCCAGCTGTTTTTTATTTTCCCAAGGGTAACAGGAGAAATTAGAACCCGAAATTGGTGTGCAATTTGTCCTGAGTACGCTGATACCGCATATGTTGGGGTAAACCTCTGTTTGGGCGCACGGCAGGGCTCGGAAGGGAGGGAGCGACATTTGACTTTTTGAAAGCCACGTCGTGTTTGGAGACCCCCTGATGTGTTTAAACAGTGGAAACCCCCCACAAGTGACCCCATTTTGGAAACTAGACCCCTTAAGGAACTTATCTAGATGTGTGGTGAGCACTTTGAACCCCCAAGTGTTTCACAGAAATTTATAAACGCAGAGCTGTGAAAATAAAAAATCATTTTTTTTCTCAAAAATGATTTTTTTAGCCAGCTATTTTTTATTTTCCCAAGGGTAACAGGAGAAATTAGAACCCCAAAATTGGTGTGCAATTTGTCCTGAGTACGCTGATACCCCATATGTTGGGGTAAACCACTGTTTGGGCGCACGGCAGGGCTCGGAAGGGAGGGAGCGCCATTTGACTTTTTGAACGCCACGTCGTGTTTGGAGACCCCCTGATGTGCCTAAATAGTGGAAATCCCTCAATTCTAGCTCCAACCCTAACCCCAACACACCCCTAACCCTAATCCCAACCCTAAACCTAACCTAAATCCCAACCCTAATTGTAACCCTAACCTTAATTGTAACCCTAACTCTAATTGTAACCCTAACCCTAATTTTAACCCTAACCCTAATTGTAACCTTAACCCTAATTATAACCCTAATTATAACCCTAACCCTAAGGCTAGGTTCATTTTGCGTTTTACCAGCCCGTTCAACACATAGCGTTGACGGGCTGGTAACGGTATAGCATAACACGATCGCGTTATGCTATACCCGCTAGCGCAGAGGAATCAGCAGATGATTCATCTGCGCTAGCGGTGACGGAGCCCAGACGCTGCAGCCCGCGTCCGAGGCTCCGTCACTGAATGATGGCACGTCGCAAACGCATCCCGCTTTACGGCATGCGTCGCGATGCACCCTCAAATGGGGGTGAATGGCAGCGTTAACGGACTGCGTTACACCGCGTTATACCGCGGTGTAACGCAGTCCGTCTAACGGACTGCCATAACGCAGTATGAACCCAGCTTAACCCTAACGCTAATTATAACCCTAATGCTAACCCTAATGCTAACCCTAACCCTAATTATAACCCTAACCCTAATTATAACCCTAACCCTAACAGAAAAATGAAAATAAATATAATTTCTATTTTTTATTATATGTCCCTAACTAAGGGGGTGATAAATGGGGGGGTTATGTACTGTTTTTTTTATTTTGATCACTGTGATAGTTTATCACAGTGATCAAAATGCACTTTCTGGAGAATGAATGAAATCATTTTTGAATCTGCCGCCAAGCAGATCGGCGGGCGCACTGCGCATGCGCCCGCCATTTTTTTTTGCAGGAAGAAGACGCCGGGATCCTGGGGCCTGCGGGAGGACGGAGGACACCGGTAAGTATACGGGGGGGCGATCGGGGACCCTCATTTTCTCCCCTCTGATGTGCGATCACATCAGAGGGGAGAGAAATCATTTTTTTTTTTTTTTTGCGATCGCATCTATGCTTGCATAGATGCGATCGCAACACCGGGATCGGTGAATACCGACCCGGATCATGTTCTCTGGGGTCTCGCTACCCCCGTAGCCGTGACCCCAGAGAATATTTGCCCATCCCCCCCAGGACACAGCGGCAGATAGCGGCGGGCGCACTGAGCATGCGCCCGCCATTTTCTTCATCGCGCCGGCCCCGGGGGCCACATGGGGGTCCGGGGACCCTTTTTCTCTGTCCTCTGATGTCCGATGACATCAGAGGACAGAGAAATTAAATGGCACAACTTTTTTTTTTTTTGTTGCGGTCGCCGTTATAGGTTAATAACGGCGATCGCACATCGGTGTCGGTAAAAACCGACCCGATTCATGTTCTCTTGGGTCTCGGCTACCCCCGGTAGCCGAGACCCTGGAGAAAATGCACCTCTGGGGGGCGCTATTCACTTTTTCTACAGCGCCGTTAATTAACGGCGCTGTGGTTTAAGTACCCTTAATGACCGCCGTTAAAAGGCGTATCGGCGGTCGTTAAGGGGTTAAAGGCCCTGGTCACACTAGCGCTAAAACCTTATTCTAAAAAATAATACAACACACCTGCGTAGATAAACGTAATATATATAATATATATTAATTTCATATATATTATAAAATATATATATATAACAGTTCTAACAGTAAAAAAAACAAAACAATTAAATAGAAATAATAATAATAAAAAAACAAACAATAAAAAAAAAATTAAATACTGACCCCCTTTTCTAGGGCAGCCAGAAAACTCTCCAGCATCACCCCGTGTTGTTGCACGGCTGCCATCATCCGGCGCTGGGACATCCGCAGGTCCTGGGCAGTGGGGATTTCTGTGGAGGTAATGGTAACAGTTAACAGGGAATTCAGTTGCAACATCAACATGTACACTTTCACACTTGCGTTTTTTTGCGCTGCGTTTTGAGCGCACATGAAGCGCATAAAAAAACCCCGTGCTAACGCTTGTAAACGCTGCGATATTTCACAGCTGACACCCGCTACTATGTGTCAGGAGCGGTCACGGACCGCTCCCGGCACATTAACCCCTGGCACACCGCGATCAAACATGATTGCGGTGTACCGGGGGCACAAGGGGGGATCGCGCAGGGAGGGGGCTCCCTGCGCGCTTCCCTGAGACCCTCAGAGCAGCGCGATTCCTCGCTGCAGGACCCCGGATCCAAGATCTGGGAGAGCAGACACTGAGAAGCCTACAGCAGTGCAAGAGTGATTGCTGGTGTGACAGAGTGCTGTGCACCATGTCACCAGCGATCTGACCCTATACAGTGATGTCCCACCCTGGGACAAAGTAAAAAAAATAAAAATAAAAATTGTTTAAAAAAAATCATAACAAATAAAATTATTCCCCAATATATTCATTTTTTCCTGTAAATAAAAAAAACAAAACAATAAAATTACACTTATTTGGTATCGCCACGTCCGTAACAACCCCCCTATAAAACTGTCCCACTCATTATCCCCTTTAGTGAACCTCTTAAAAACCAAAAAAAAGCAAAAAATCAATGCTTTTTCATCATACCGCCGAACAAAAAGTGGAATAACACGCGATCTAAAAGACGGATATAAATAAACATGGTACCGCTGAAAACGTCATCTTGTCCCGCAAAAAACGAGCCGTCACACAGCATCATCAGCGAAAAAATAAAAAAGTTATAGCTCGCAGAATAAAAAGATGCAAAAATATACATATTTTATATAAAATTGGTTTTATACTATAAAAGCGCCAAACAGAAAAAAATTATATGCTGTGCACTTACGGTTTTGGGGCGACTGCATATCCCCTGACGACCCACTTACGGCCCACCCAGAACCTGTGGCACCGCCGGCTAGTGAAACACAGAAAAATAGATATATCACAACAGCCATTTCACATTTTAAGACCTAACAAAGTTGTCAAACTTGTCGGAAGCTTATATTATGTGCGTAAAATTACCTGATGGCGAGCCAGCAAACATGTCACGGGGTGACGCCGGAGAGAATCGCAGGGTGGATGTGGATGGGGCTGGTGACGATGACCCCAACAGTGGAGGCGGGGTAGCTGCAGGTGAAGGGGTGCGGAGAACTGGTGATGCGGGGGCTGCAGGTGAAGGTGGTGCTGCTGCAGCTGCAGGTGGTGCTGCAAATAAAAAATACAAGTCAGCGAAATAATCCTTCTACAAACCCCGTCACTGCTGTACTCCCATCACTACTGGTACTCCCGTCACAACACTCACCACGACGCCTCCGAAGCTCTGCCCGGATGCTGGCGACCCTATCGCTCGACCGGTAGCGCAGGTCCGCCAGCTTCTTCCGTATCTGCTTCGTCGTTCGCTGCACCCCGAACCGCCGAGTAAGGCCCCTCTTAATTTTTCGCAGGACATACTTTTTGTGATGCATGGGACGTACTGTCGGTGTGGTGCACCAATAGTCCCATGCATCACATTTTTTTATCAGATACCGCACCTCTCCGTCCCCCCAGGCCGCTGCACGCTGTCTTGCCGCCATTATCACAAGATAGTAATAGCGCCTCATTGACAGATGCCAGCGTCGTGACGTCACGACGTACGTACGCTATAAACAAATCTCACTTGCGACGAAAACAATATTGCGATCGCAAAGTGACCGCAGCAGCCATGCGCACAGCCAAGCACAAATATGAGATGCTGTTGCGATCGCAAGATGATGTTTCCAAGCTAGGCGATCGCAATGGCGTCTCATATCTGTGCATAGCTGAGGCACCATGTGAGAATCGTCACCTCGCGATCACAGTGGCGCCGCATATCTGTGAATAGCTGGGGCACCGTGTGAGAATCGTCACCTTGCGATCACAATGACGTCGCATATCTGTGAATAGCTGGGTGTCACGATGTATAACAGTATGTGAGACAGTGAGAGTATGTGTATTGAATGGGGTGTATATTTCACCTAGCTACTTTACTGACTGGGATAAGGGAGGTGTGTGGCTTTGTAGACCTAGTGGTAGAGAAAGGTCACTACACCTTACATTCAGTACACACTTGCAGCTCAGGCCTGAAATCACTCAGGTGTTAATTAGGAGACCAGAAGTAGGTGTGTTGGAACACAGTCAGAGAGCTCGCTTAGTCTGGACAAGGAGTCTAGGCACAAGAAGCAGTCTCCAGGAGTTTGAGCTATCTCAGTCTGGGTGCTCGATGTACCCCGGACACAGGAGTAGTCTCAGTGAGAATCCGTGCGAATAGCGGCTGAATAGGAGTGGAGCTCTCTCAAGTCTGGACGTTGGATGTGCCTTCAGACACAAGGAGGAGACTCTGTGAAACTCCACGCTGGTAAATGCTGAACATATGTGTTGTTTTGGCCGGGACCCGGAGAGCCGGGACCCGGATAGAAAGGGAAATCTATCTAAGTGTAATTAGTGGCTAGACAAGCCCAGGTCTTATGTTTATGATTTGTTTTTATCTGTTGGCTGTAGACTTTAATAAAACTGGTTGCGGCCAGTGTTTACCAGAACTGCTGTCTGAATGAACTGTTTTCGTGCCACTCTGTCTACCCAGACAGCGATCCTAGAGCTATATCCCCTGAAAAGCTTACAAGATATATTCTATGATAGTAACATATATCTAATGTGACAACATATAATAGAAAATATCAACATGTATACATAGTATCTGCCATCAATGTCTTACCTGACATAATATCCTATGTATTGTGGGTCTATACTGTGTACGTGTCACGCTGTCTCAGGATAAAGGTGGACCGGGGTCTATGCTGACCCTGAACTGGGGTCCTGACTAGTCCCTCTACCTGGAGGTACTGTTAATGGTACAGAGGTCCAGGCCGCCAGCGTAACCCTGTCTCCTGTAGATCCCTGACCACTGTAATCTACTCCTGAGAAGGACCCTGATTACCACCACAGGGAATGGGCAGGTCACAGCTCACACACAATCTAAGACAAACGACACAGACAAGGGGTAAAGAAAACACTGCCTTGCATACAAAACTTCCACTACAGAGGAACACAAAAGGTTAAGGAGATAAACAATAAGCGAGGAGAGGAAAAACCACAACAGGCACTCTTAGCTTAAGTCTTCTCAGAAACGATCCGCTCTGCTGGTCTGAATGAATGCTTTCACCGACAACTTCCCCAGCAGACCAGCAGGTATAAGAAGGAAGCTAATTAACAAAACATCAATCGCAGCTGGGCGAGGCTGGTAAGTCCAGCACCGAGAGAGAAAGAATTAACTCCCTCAGTGCCGAAAAACACCCAGCAATAGAAACTCAGCTGTGCGAAGTCAGGGTGTGCAATCGCGACAATCTTCGCCGCGACACACCCGTGACACTGGGATTCCCTGGTGAATGTTGACCTTTACCTCCCAAATTTTTTTTTATAGATTTATAACAACTTTTTAATCTTTCATATATGACTAAAAATATATATTATATATTTAAACTTTATATACGCAGCTGTGGTGTATTATGTGTTATTTTTAATTATAAGGTTTGAACGCTAGTGAGACCATGGGCCTTTAAAATAATTGTAAATTTTTGAAATTTTTTTATTTTTATTTTTTTAACAATGAACTCCTATGACTGAGGGTACTCCCATGACCCCGTGTGTGACAAGTAGATACAATGTAAAAAAAAATATAGACAACAAAAAACATTAGAAAATATTTTAAAAACTACAGGTGCTGGTAACATGTCTCGTTGCCATCCCCATTACTCCCTCCCCACATGTCACCCATCATTATCCCTTCTCCCATATTGGTAAAATAATTGAAAAAAACACGAATGCATTTTTAAAATGAAATTTTTTTTATTATAAAAAGATTGTTAAAAAAAGGCAAAAGTCAAACATTATCAAAATCAAACTATATCTGATGCTGCCAACTCACTGCACCAGGCCCGTTAAAGTAATGGCAGTACTTGTCTCGGCCGGCCTTCGCATCGTCCTTGCTCCGGCCTTGATTGACAGGTTGAAGGCCTGCAATACCGGTATCATTCTCACGCCATTCTCCAAGCACCACGTCACCATTGCTGTCCGAGTCCATGAAGCCTGGCGGACTGTAAGTACCAGCATCGCGTTTGCGTAGAAAATTGTGCAGCACACAACAGGCCAACACCACAGAGTCTATGGATTCCAGCTTCATATTGATTGGAGTGTGGAAAACCATGAAGCGGTTGGCCATTATGCCGAAGGCATTCTCCACAACGCGCCGTGCCCTAGACAGTCTGTAGTTAAAAATCCGCCTTTCCCCTGACAAAGTCTTTTGTGGGTACGGTTTCACAAGATGCTCATGAAGGGGGAAGGCTTCATCGCCCACAAACACAAAGTTTAGGTTGGCGGTGGTGTCCATGTTGGTTGGCAAGTTAAGTTTATTATTAAACAACCATTCACCAAAACTTGTGTGCTCCAAAACGCCACTGTCAGAAACCCTTCCATTAATGCCAACATCAACGTTAATAAATTCATAATTGGCATTAACAAGGGCCATGAGGATCACGCTGAAGTAGCCCTTGTAATTATGAAAAAAGGATCCGCTGTTGGCTGGTTGCGTGATCCGCACATGTTTGCCATCCAAGGCACCACCACAGTTTGGGAACTGCCAAATCCTTTCAAAATCAGAGGCAATAATTTGCCATTCCGCCACTGATTTGGGAAAAGGCATGTAACTCCGTAAACTGCGGACGATGGCGTTGCATGTCTCCGAAATTAGTACTCCAAGCAGCGATCGAGAAATTGCAGCAGAAAATTGCAAATCCTTCATTGAACGTCCGGTTGCCAGAAATCGCAGCGTTACTGCCAAACGTTCCTCTGCTGAAACAGCTGCACGCATCCAGGTATCCTGCCGTTCAATGAGTGGCCTCACAGCTTCCAGTAGGAGCTTGAATGAATCCTCCGACATCGGTAGATAATTCCGGAAATCCTGCGGATTCTTCTCCTGCAACTCCCTCACTAGATGCATGTGGGTGAATTTGGACCTCTGCTCCAGCCATTCTCTGGTCCACATGCGATGCTTTCGCTTGGAGCGCCTCTCTTCCACCCGTGCCTCTTCTTGTCGATCTGCCTCCATAGATAATGCAACTGCCACAATCACACGCTCCGCGGTGGACAGGTTCATTATGTGCAACCTGTACGGTAAAGAAAAGAAAAGTTAATTACTAATTAATTACTATTAATAAAGTGTTTAAACAAAATAAAATAAAGAATAAAATAAAAAATATATATAAAAAAAATGTTAACTTTTCAGTTAACATTTAAAATACAGTTTACAAATGTCTAAAATGGTGGGGGGTGTAAAATAAATAAAGCAGACAAAAAAAAAAAAATAAGGTAAAAAAACGTATCAAACAACATCACACACAATATGTACCTTGAATCCAAATATCCAAATCCAAATGGGGAAGATGAAGTGCTCTAGCGACTCAGACAGGATCGCAAAACCCACCACTGCGCCACAAACAGGATCGCAAAACTCCGACACACGATACTATCCTCGCAACAGCGCACAAAGCACCGTTGGAGTCACCCACAAAGCGCTCTGGAAACAATGGATGGGGGCGCAGTTATTATAGCTGAGGTGATGTTGTGGTCATGTGTAGCCCTGGTGTGAAGGCACACGCAGTACCCTGGAGAATGTGTGGAGAGTTAGCAGTTCAATGCTCTATACCCATTCACTCATCATACACTTAGACACACCCTTAGGGTAGTGTAGTCACTCGAAAGGGAGTGGTCAGTGTGCATTCAGTGAGTGGATTGAGCCAGTCAGTCTAGCCTGGACCTGGAGGGAGGAAGTAGTCCAGCCTGTGTCTGTCAGCAGTTCAGAAAGTGGAGGCCAGTAAAGGTGAGCCAGATCACCTCAGCCTGGTCAGAGCTGCGCCCCACTAGAAGACGGACTGAGACATTTATTGAGAAAGAAGAGTGAGTTACAGAAATACTTCAGTCTCCTGTCCCAAGGACAGTGAAGGTTCAGAGACGTGCTCCTGCCTAGAGGATTACTGAGATTCTGGCAACAAGCTCAGGAAAGAAGTAAAGAAGGGATTGACTTATTTAACCTGTGGAAGTGTGAGTGCTTATGCTACAAGCGCGGACAAGGCGAAAGGCACAGTGGAAGGAATTAGAAGTGCTTTAGGATTGGAGAAGTCCTGCACATTGTCACCGGTCACTGGGGACCGAAGGATCACTATAGCTTCACGCATAGTGGTAGGAAAACCAGAGGCTTACCGGACCTTAGGTCGCGGCAAGCAGCCCTTGGAGTGTCAGTACGTAACTGGGGTCAGGTGGAATAGGAACTTTGAGCTAGGCCAAGCATAGAAGAACCTAGTTTGATCACTGGAAGGCTCCGACCACAAAACTGACCGGGCAGTACAGCTTTGAAATAGCTGGAGTTTATAGAGGGAACTACGCTTTATGCTGGTTGGACTCATCATTGTGAAAGTAAAGGAGGCCCCTAACTTGTCCAGCTGCTACCTCAAAACACATTCTCCATTGGATCAGCCTCCCTGGGACCTGCCTTACCATCTTACAAGTAAAAGGTATGGAAAGACGCTGACGGTGTGAGACTGAGTTATTTAATTGCATGCCTGCACAACCCCACCATAACCATCGACCTGAGGGAAGAGTCCCACCTGTAGGGGACCCGACATCTAGCTGCCTCACCATCCCCTCAGAGATCTACAGCAGCGCTGGTACAAATTACCAGAGACTACAGGTGGCGTCACGAACTGTAAATATATCAAATCCCCTGTAAATATTCCCCCCAACATACGCCAGACCGCCAGGGCCACAGACCGAGCCACCGCTACCTGTGACAAAACCCCATAGACTTCCATGGGCTTGGCTCTGAGTACCCCATAGCCCTGGTAATCCACAATTGTGGTGGCGGGTCGACACAAAACTTTGGCGTCACGAACAGGATGCGAAACTCGCAAAATTGCGAGCCCTGTGTGCCTGTGGAGGTGTTTTTGTGGAAAAGGACTGTTTGCTATTTTTGGCGCTAAAATCCGCCATTTTGCCGCCAATTTCGCGCCCTCAGGCGCTGGAGAAGAAGGTGGGCGTGGATTCGTGGGCGTGTGCCCCCTGTGGCGCGAAGAGAATGCCTGCCCTCTCAAAGTGCTATTACAACATGCGATCCTGCCCTACAGCAAAGGAGGTCCGCCTCCTCTTCACCTTCCCTGCGAAGAGGAGGAGACGCAAACCCCGCCTCCACGGAAGAGACCGGACGTCTCTGAAAGAAGAAGAAAGAACGCTCTGGAACATCATGGAAGCAGGACGTGTGCAGCCGAGCAGGGAAGCGGAGGAAGGCAGGCCCCGCTCCCCAGCCAAGCTGCCACCAGCACCGGAACCATCCGTGGTCCTGCACCTGCAGCAAGCATTGCTGGAACTTAAAGAAGAGAATGCAAGACTGAAAAAGATGGTCCAGCACCAACCTGGATTTGAAGAGATCGAGAGACGCCGGCGTACCCAGGAGCAGCGGCGGCTGTGGGACGCGGTGTTCTCTCCCCTCGACGACCCCCTACGTCTGGAGTTACCAAAACTTCTGCTGCCCAAGGCAAAGGAGCAACCGGAGGCTATCCCCAAAGTACCGATCCTGATCCCACCGGTGAAGGCGAAGGAGGTTGAGGAGGTACCGCCAGTTCCGGAACGCCCGCCCGGCCAGGAGGCCGCAGCAGATAATCGATCCCGGCAGGGACACCGGAGGGGTCCTGTCCGTCGTTACCAGACGTCGACTGGGACGAGATGGCGCGCCTGGATGACGTCGCCTACACCGCCCAGTGGGAACATGAGTGGCAGCGTCGTGAGGAGAAACAGCAACGCCAGCAGGAGGAAGAGCGGGAAGCTCAGCGGAACCGGCAGCGGCAGCATGCAGAGCTGATCGCGGACAAGGAAAGTGTCCGTCGAGAGAAAGGTACTCTGAGGGAACCGCGGCGGCAGGGGTGTGTGACTGAGTTCCAGCTCGCGAAGGGCTGGGGCTTCATCAGGGAACCGGGCCTCTACCCAGGGGTCTTTGTCAGCAGACGCGACGTAGAATCCCACCTACCGCAAGGCCATCCCGGGAGGGACTTAATTAACGGAGACATTGTCACCTATACACGACACTGGGGTATGAAGGGATGGTATGCCCTTAACGTCACAATCGTCCGTGACCCCGTCCCCGACGCAGGTAACGTCACCACTACCGCAGCGTCCCCGTCTCCAGCTCAAACAGCACCAGGCCGTGCCCCAGCATCGCCCCCTGCAGGCTCCTCGCAAATGGAAGCAACACCTGTATACTCTTCACTATCTTGTCATCCTTCTACATCGCAACTTGCGACCCAGTCTCCATCGCAATCTATGACACGATCGATATCGCTAACTATAACGCAAATTGAAACGCAATCAGCGTCTCATAAAGTGAAAGCACCCGTTGCGCCCCTAGAGGTTCGTACCAGAAATGTAGCGACTCAAACCCCAATAGCAGGTCACGACTTGTTAGTCATGGGATCTAGGGACCATCGCATTGTTCCAGCCCCCGGGATGGAAAGTGTAACCGAAGTTGACAAAGAAATGTGAAGAATGGTAGGACCCAGACAGGGTTTACCGCAACTAAGAAGATGTACATAAGTTTTTATAAAAGTGAAGATAGTTTGCACAGTTAATATGAGTACATAATGTTTATATATATAGTGAATAGAATGCCCGGCTGGGTGATCAGATAGAAAGTTTTTGCACTTTATTGTGATGTGATTTGATATAATGTGTATTTTTCTTATTATGGACTCAGAGGCTGAGGACTGTGCCAGCCCAGAACTTATCCTGTAAATAGTTGCGCTTCGGTGCACAATATTGGTTTTACATAAAACCACCACAACTACCTCTGAATAATAAAACCCGTGTGGTGTGGCACTGAGTGAGGTCTGCATTCGGATGTCCTGCAGCCCACCCAGGACCCACGTTGAAGGTTTGGTGCGGGTCCTTCACAAGAATATTGTTGTCTATGTAAATGAGAATGTATATTTAATATTTTGTATTTTTCTATATTTAATGTTTTGTTTGCAACGTTCAAGAAATCCTTACCTCCCGGATGGGACGAGTTAATGTTAATGTTTATTGCAAAAACAAAAATTTCTGTCTCTTTGTATTTCACAGCCCGGGAGTGCTGTCGTTTACCATGGGGGAATGTGTAGCCCTGGTGTGAAGGCACACGCAGTACCCTGGAGAATGTGTGGAGAGTTAGCAGTTCAATGCTCTATACCCATTCACTCATCATACACTTAGACACACCCTTAGGGTAGTGTAGTCACTCGAAAGGGAGTGGTCAGTGTGCATTCAGTGAGTGGATTGAGCCAGTCAGTCTAGCCTGGACCTGGAGGGAGGAAGTAGTCCAGCCTGTGTCTGTCAGCAGTTCAGAAAGTGGAGGCCAGTAAAGGTGAGCCAGATCACCTCAGCCTGGTCAGAGCTGTGCCCCACTAGAAGACGGACTGAGACATTTATTGAGAAAGAAGAGTGAGTTACAGAAATACTTCAGTCTCCTGTCCCAAGGACAGTGAAGGTTCAGAGACATGCTCCTGCCTAGAGGATTACTGAGATTCTGGCAACAAGCTCAGGAAAGAAATAAAGAAGGGATTGACTTATTTAACCTGTGGAAGTGTGAGTGCTTATGCTACAAGCGCGGACAAGGCGAAAGGCACAGTGGAAGGAATTAGAAGTGCTTTAGGATTGGAGAAGTCCTGCACATTGTCACCGGTCACTGGGGACCGAAGGATCACTATAGCTTCACGCATAGTGGTAGGAAAACCAGAGGCTTACCGGACCTTAGGTCGCGGCAAGCAGCCCTTGGAGTGTCAGTACGTAACTGGGGTCAGGTGGAATAGGAACTTTGAGCTAGGCCAAGCATAGAAGAACCTAGTTTGATCACTGGAAGGCTCCGACCACAAAACTGACCGGGCAGTACAGCTTTGAAATAGCTGGAGTTTATAGAGGGAACTACGCTTTATGCTGGTTGGACTCATCATTGTGAAAGTAAAGGAGGCCCCTAACTTGTCCAGCTGCTACCTCAAAACACATTCTCCATTGGATCAGCCTCCCTGGGACCTGCCTTACCATCTTACAAGTAAAAGGTATGGAAAGACGCTGACGGTGTGAGACTGAGTTATTTAATTGCATGCCTGCACAACCCCACCATAACCATCGACCTGAGGGAAGAGTCCCACCTGTAGGGGACCCGACATCTAGCTGCCTCACCATCCCCTCAGAGATCTACAGCAGCGCTGGTACAAATTACCAGAGACTACAGGTGGCGTCACGAACTGTAAATATATCAAATCCCCTGTAAATATTCCCCCCAACATACGCCAGACCGCCAGGGCCACAGACCGAGCCACCGCTACCTGTGACAAACCCCATAGACTTCCATGGGCTCGGCTCTGAGTACCCCATAGCCCTGGTAATCCACAATTGTGGTGGCGGGTCGACACAGTCACCAATAGGAGCTGAAGGGCGTTAACGAAAGAAAACAAAGTCCCGCCTGCGCCGCTGACTAATGCGTCGTCAACGAGGTCGCACATCGTTCACAAAAGGTGTCAAACACAGCGATTCAGGCTCACCAGCGGGACGCCAACGATCAAAATACGGTCCAGAACTCTAGTGAACGATCAACGAGATCACAGCAGGGGCCACATCGTTGCTACATGCCACACACAACAACGTCACTAACGAGATCGCTAAATAGTGACGTATTTTAGCGTTCTCATTAGCGATCTTGTTTAGTGTGGCATACTTCCTCAGTTGGCCCCACAGAGGTGATAGAATCAAATTGAGTGATTTGAATGAGATTACAGTTCTGTTCAGGAGTCAGCAGCTTTCTTTCCACTGTCAAAGGCGTAATATCGCATGGAGGTGCAGTACAGTTATGAATAGGTGCTACATAGGAGCCATCCAATCTGCCCTGGGGGTCCAAGGATTTGCATGAGCATTTAATGGGGGATTATATTCCTGATGCCCACCGCAGCTATGTACTTGAGCTGCAGGTGCTATGTTAAGTGTGTGATCACACAGATAATCTCTCAGATCCTTCCCCTCCTTCTCTCTTCCATTTCGCTCCTGTCCGTCCCCCTCCTCTGAAGGTTGCAGGGCTACTTGAAAAACCTCTCTGTTTCACTGGCAGAGCGGAGCTACACAGCATAGAATGTGAGGTAGATTTATTACCTAAGGTCGACTCCATGTCAAGTCCTCCCCTCTTCTGCACCTCTTGTGACCTCTCCATAATGTCCAGTGCTGCGTGTGCCTCCTCTCCTTTCATGTGGGAGCCCGTGCAGGTGTCTGTGGTGCCTGTAGTCGCCATCTCATCTGAGACTCGTCTCGGAGTGTGTTTTCCTGTGCTGCGGAGAAAAGCGGGTAATATCTGCGGCGGGGGACACCGCAATGCCCGGATCTTGTGTGGGTTGTGTTCCCCTCTTCTTCGGTGGCATAGGGACTCTCAAAATTGTCAGCGGTGGCCAGTTATAGTGGTCCTTGGGGTGTTAGGGAGCAGGAGCTGCACGCTCAGCTTCCTCTCTCCATCGTGGCCAGGACACGCCCCCTGAGATTTGTATTAACGCACAATTACTTTTTATTTGATGGCCTGTTCTACCACCAGCTCTGGGGCACGGCCATGGGGAGCCCCTGCACCCCCACTTTGTCACGCTGTCTAATGATATGTATACAATGTCAGTAAACTATTAATACAGGAACAACACTCTATACATCAACTAGTATAGCAACATCAGCATGTAAGTATAGAATAGATTTACCTGACACGATATCTGCTGAACTCAGGGTTAATCTTGAGGACTTGAAGAGCTGAAACAGGAAAGAGGGTGACCGGGATCTAACCTGACCCTAAACTGGGGTCCTAACTAATCCCTCACCTTGGAGGTACTGATAATGGTTCAGAGGTCCAAGTCTCCAACCTAACCCTGTCTCCTATCAGACCCTGAACCCTGTAATCAGTCCTAAGAAGGATCCTGACTACCACCAAAGGGATATGGGCTGATCTTAGCTAAATACACAGATTAGACATATAAGACAGACAGGATAACACTCGCTTGCATACACACTCAAACACCAAAGGAACATAAATGGTCTGGGAAATAAACTCTAACCAAGTTGAGCTTAGAACAACTAAGGAGCTCACAACTAAAGTCTATACAGATTCATTCCTATCTGTGGTCTGCATGAAGGTTTCACTGGCAACTCCCCAAGCAGACAACCAGGAATTTAAAGGAAACCAATCAACAAATAATCAATTGCAGCCGGGAGAAACTGCACCCAGTCCCAGCACCGAGCACAGACAGAATTAACTCCCTAGCTGCCAAACACAAAGAAACAGCAGCTCAGCTGTGAGAAGTCAAAATGTGCAACCGCGACGATCTTCGTGGCAATGCACACATGACAGTACCCCCCCTTCTACGAGGAGCCTCCGGACCCTCAGGGCCAGGCCTGCCCGGGTGAGTTCTGTGGAAGGTCCGAACCAAACGATCTGCGTTAACATCAGACGCAGGGACCCACGTCCTCTCCTCTGGACCATACCCCTTCCAATGCACCAAGTACTGAAGGGACCGGCGATTCAGACGTGAGTCAATGATCTTTGATACTTGAAATTCCAAGTTACCATTGACCAACACAGGAGGAGGAGGTAGAGGTGACGGTATGACTGGTGCCACATACCTTTTAAGTAATGACTTGTGGAACACATTATGAATTTTAAACGTAGGAGGGAGGTCCAGACGAAATGCCACAGGATTAATTATGGAACTGATCCTGTACGGCCCGATGAATCTGGGACCCAGTTTCCAGGAGGGCACTTTAAGTTTTATATTCCTGGTAGACAACCATACCAGATCGTTCACATTCAGATCTGGACCAGAAACTCTCCTCCTATCAGCCATACGTTTGTAACGGTTCCCCATCGCACTCAGATTATTCAATACACCTCTCCACACAGAAGCAAGTGACGACGAGAAACGCTCCTCCTCAGGAACCCCAGAAGGGCCCCTCCCATTGAAAGTACAAAACTGGGGATGAAAACCATATGCCCCAAAAAACGGGGACTTACCAGTGGACTCGCTCCGCCTGTTGTTAAGAGCGAACTCTGCCAGAGGCAAGAAAGAAGACCAGTCCTCTTGGTTCTCTGAGACAAAACACCGGAGATATGTCCCTAAGCTCTGATTCAGACGCTCTGTCTGACCATTGGTCTGCGGATGAAAAGCCGAGGAAAATGACAATTGCATCCCCCGACGTAAACAAAATGCCCTCCAAAATTTGGACACAAACTGAGACCCCCTATCTGACACCACATCAGAAGGCAACCCATGAAGTCTAACGATCTCCCTAATGAACACCTGCGCCAGAGTTTTAGCATTAGGGAGTGCAGGAAGAGCAACAAAATGTGCCATCTTACTGAACCTGTCAACAACCACCAGTATGACAGTATTCCCTGACGACGGAGGAAGGTCCGTAATGAAGTCCATAGATAAATGAGTCCATGGACGCTCCGGAAGTTTCAAGGGTAAAAGGGTCCCAGACGGACGGGTATGAGGGGTTTTAGAGCGAGCACACACCCCACATGACGCGACAAAAGTTATAACATCTTTATTAGCATTAGGCCACCAAAACCGGCGAGAAAGGAGATCTAAAGTAGCCTTACTCCCTGGATGTCCTGCTAGAGCAGAATTATGATGTGCCTCAATAACCTTTTGTCTCAACAGATTTGGGACAAACAGTCTCCCTGGAGGTCCTGCAGGGGCGTCCCCCTGAGCCTCTAACACCTCCTCCTCAAACTCAGAAAATACAGCCGACACTACCACCCCCTCCTGAAGGATAGGACTCGGGTCATCCGTTTTCCCGGCCCCTGGGAAACTGCGAGACAAGGCATCAGCCTTTACATTCTTAGACCCCGGGCGATAAGTGACGACAAAATTAAACCTGGTAAAAAACAACGACCATCGAGCTTGTCTGGAATTCAGACGCTTAGCGGATTCCAAATACAACAGGTTCTTGTGATCAGTAATAACGGTAACCGGGTGGACTGCCCCCTCCAAAAAGTGACGCCATTCTTCAAAAGCTAACTTAATGGCCAAAAGTTCCCTATTGCCGATATCATAATTCCTTTCGGCGGACGACAATTTCTTAGAAAAGAAAGCGCACGGATGCCATTTACCAGGGGACGGACCCTGGGACAATATAGCACCCACCCCTACGTCAGACGCATCCACCTCCACAATGAACGGCTGAGATGCATCTGGTTGGATGAGAACGGGTGCCGAAGCAAAACATTTCTTCAAAGAGGAAAAGGCTTGGCAAGCTTTGTCCGACCATTTAGAAAAATCCGTCCCTTTTCTTGTCATGTCAGTGAGAGGTTTGACGACAGATGAGAAATTACAAATAAATTTCCGGTAGTAGTTAGCAAACCCCAAAAAACGCTGCAGAGCCTTAAGATCCCCTGGCTGATCCCATTCAAGCACTGCTCTCACCTTTTCAGGGTCCATACGGAAACCGGAGGCTGACACCAAAAAACCCAAAAACTGAAGTTCCTGTACGGCAAATACACACTTCTCCAGTTTGGCGTATAATTTATTGTCTCGCAAGATCTGCAACACCTGTCTCACATGCTCCTGATGAGACACAAGATCTGGCGAGTAAATTAAAATGTCGTCCAAATATACAACCACAAACAGCCCCACAAGGTGACGAAAAATGTCATTAACAAAATGTTGGAATACTGCTGGTGCAGTAGTCAGACCAAAAGGCATGACTAGGTTCTCATAATGTCCCTCCGGCGTGTTAAACGCCGTTTTCCACTCATCCCCCTCTTTTATCCTAATCAGATTATACGCCCCCCTGAGATCCAATTTAGAAAACCATTTGGCGCCAACAATTTGATTGAAGAGATCAGGAATAAGAGGGAGTGGATACGGATCTCGAACAGTAATCCGATTAAGTTCGCGGAAATCCAAGCAATGGCGTAGGCCTCCATCTTTCTTCTTCACAAAGAAGAACCCCGCGGCTACTGGGGAAGATGAAGGTCTAATATGCCCTTTGGCCAGACTTTCAGAAATATAATCTTTCATAGCCTGCCTCTCAGGACCAGAAAGATTATACAACCTAGCTTTAGGCAACTTAGCATCAGGAAGGAGATTAATAGAGCAGTCATACACGCGATGAGGAGGCAACTCCTGACACCCCTCCTCAGAGAAAACATCCCCAAAATCCTCCAAAAAAGGAGGCAATGTACTAGGCACGACCGCACTGATGACTGTGTTCATGCAGTTGCTTTTGCAAAACTCACCCCATTGGCTTATTTCTCTGGACTGCCAATTAATCACAGGGTTATGTTTAACCAACCAAGGAAGTCCCAACACAATGGGAGTAGGTAGACCCTCCAACACATAACAAGATAATGTTTCCCTATGTATTGCCCCTACCCGAAGGTCAATGTTATGAACCTCATGAACAAAGCTACCTTGGCCGAGAGGCCTGGCGTCAATGGAGAATATAGGGATCGGTTTGACCAATACACTCAGATGCATACCTTGAGCCTGAGCAAACTGAGCGTCAACCAGATTAGCCCCGGAACCACTATCAAGAAGAACAGACAATCTCTCCACTCTCGTACCAACTACCACCTCCACTGGTACAAGGAACTGAGAAGAACTGGCGGATGAAATACATACTCCCAGGTTGTCGTCCACCACACAACCTGGGATTAACAGTTTTCCGGCGACTTTTGGCTCAACAAGGCACGGGATGGACATTCTCCAACAAAATGTCCCTCTTTCCCGCAGAAAAAACATCTTCTAGTCCTGCGGCGTACCGCCAATCCCCTCCTACGAAATGATGTCCCTCCCAACTGCATAGGCTCATCCGAACAGACAAGGGGAACCTCAACATAAGGGACTTTAGTGGTAGGTGGAGAAACAACAGGGAGTGGGGTTACCTCACCCCTCTCCTGAAGCCGTCTATCAGTACGGATAGCTAAGGCCATAGCAGCCTCCAGAGAAGGAGGAGACTCATACTGAGCCAAAACGTCATTTAATTTATCAGAAAGCCCATGACAAAACTGGCTCCTAAGAGCTGGGTCATTCCACTGAGTATCTGTGGCCCATCTACGAAACTCAGAAGCAAATTCCTCTGCCGGACGATCTCCCTGCTGTATCTTACGTAATTTTGTCTCAGCAAGAGAGACCCGATCTGGGTCATCATATACCAATCCCAGGGCAGTAAAAAATTCATCTACAGACAGTAGAGCCGGGGATCCCGGAGGAAGGGAAAATGCCCAGGATTGAGGGTCCCCTTGCAGAAGTGAGATAACAATTCCCACTCTCTGCTCCTCACTCCCTGATGATCGAGGCCGAAGCCGAAAATACAATTTACATGCCTCCCGGAAGGTAAAAAATTTGTCTCGCCCACCAGTGAACCTGTCCGGGAGAGCAACCTTAGGTTCAACTCTGGTTTGCTCCAGGGGAGACAAAACTTTGGACTTAATGTCCGTCAGCTCCATGGATAATCCCTGCAACTGCAGAGCCAGCTGGGCTACTGGATCCATGGTAACTGGAGATAATTTTTATGGCCAGTGAAAATGTCACGCTGTCTAATGATATGTATACAATGTCAGTAAACTATTAATACAGGAACAACACTCTATACAACAACTAGTATAGCAACATCAGCATGTAAGTATAGAATAGATTTACCTGACACGATATCTGCTGAACTCAGGGTTAATCTTGAGGACTTGATGAGCTGAAACAGGAAAGAGGTGGACCGGGATCTAACCTGACCCTAAACTGGGGTCCTAACTAATCCCTCACCTTGGAGGTACTGATAATGGTTCAGAGGTCCAAGTCTCCAACCTAACCCTGTCTCCTATCAGACCCTGAACCCTGTAATCAGTCCTAAGAAGGATCCTGACTACCACCAAAGGGATATGGGCTGATCTTAGCTAAATACACAGATTAGACATATAAGACAGACAGGATAACACTCGCTTGCATACACACTCAAACACCAAAGGAACATAAATGGTCTGGGAAATAAACTCTAACCAAGTTGAGCTTAGAACAACTAAGGAGCTCACAACTAAAGTCTATACAGATTCATTCCTATCTGTGGTCTGCATGAAGGTTTCACTGGCAACTCCCCAAGCAGACAACCAGGAATTTAAAGGAAACCAATCAACAAATAATCAATTGCAGCCGGGAGAAACTGCACCCAGTCCCAGCACCGAGCACAGACAGAATTAACTCCCTAGCTGCCAAACACAAAGAACAGCAGCTCAGCTGTGAGAAGTCAAAATGTGCAACCGCGACGATCTTCGTGGCAATGCACACATGACACACTTATGCCAAACTGCTCCTGGGGTGGTGGGAGGACACTGTAGTGTTTGGTGAGGACAGATGCTCCTGGTGGTGCCCCCTGATATTACCCTGGGGGCGCTACATAGACGATGTCCTAATTTTAAAATCATAGTTTTTGTTTCCTGGAGAAGAAGTAGGCTACACTTCAAAACGTGTAGAAAAATAAGAAACCTTTTTTTTCATTATCTCTGGCATTTGATGTTTCTTCATCACCTGGCAGCGCAGATACAGACCACAAACCTTCCATTTGTTAAATATTTCTCTGGTGAAATCACCTGTGGATCTGAAGCAGCCATACAACCTGGGATCAAGTCAGCATATATTGATACCATTTTTATTAATTACTTTAAGACCCTATTTTGCGTTATTTTTTCTCCTCAGCTGTTTATATCTCATTTATGACACCATTCATATATATTTCTCCTTTCAGTACATATCATGGTGCACTTCACCTATCTGGGGTCTTATTGCACACAGGTTTGCCTTATGGCCATTATGGTATATAGTTTTTCTGACCCTTAAAACCCCTTCTACTGCTAGTCAGGTTTACACATATACACTGTGTCCAACATTTGTGTCCCTATAATTCTCTCTTGGGCCCATTGCCAGGGCCTTATAGGGCTAGAAGGGATACTCGTCGAGGAGCGGGGCGCCAAATGCTTTTATTGTAGGGTCCCAACCTCCGCTGCAAGGCTGGGAGAGTATAGCAATGGAGCAGAGTCAGGCACTGCCACCTAGGCTCTTTTCTCTGTGCTGTATATTTTGCTGATGGCGGTTCTATTCTGGTTTATTCACTTATTGTCTGAAGCTGAAGTTTTTAAAGAAAACCATTAAAGGTCATATTTTATTATATCTGTAAGTACAGGGTTGTTCACAGTGAAATGATCTTGGTCTATAAACCTGTACTAAGGCATCTTTGTGACTGCTCGCCATGGCAGAGGCCTCATGCACCACAATGTCATTCACGCCACCACCTCTTAATTATTCCTCCACTCCTATTGGTGGACTGACTACAATTATGCTGCTGCCCCTCACCCTGACACACCCCAGAAGCTTGGTGAAACGTGGGGTGAGGGGACCCTACACCTGACGCTCTCCATCACTTCACTATCATATCCTTACTAGGCAGCACATATGTGATGTATAAGATATTATTTGTAGGACTACAGATTTCGTCACTGGATACTTTACATCTGTTGTTCTATTCCCCCCTCTGTATAGGATTTAAGTCACATAATTGTCATCTTCTGTCACTATAGTTTTGTTTTTATGTCCTCTGAGGCCCCTCCAAATGCTCCGCTGCTTTCCCACCTTCTTGGTAAGTCAGCTGACTCGCACCACAATTGTGGATACCAGGGCTATGGGGTACTCGGAGCCGAGCCCATAGAAGTCTATGGGAGTTGTCACTGGCAGCAGGACTCGGTCCGTGGCCCTGGCGGTCATGCAATGGGGGATATTTACAGGGGATTATTAGGATAGGTAGTTCGTGACGCCACCTGTGGTATCTGATCAATTGGACCAGCGCTGCTATAAGGATCTTCACAGGGGATGTTATGGGGCAGCTGGGTGGTGAGTCTCCCACAGGTGAGACGGGTCCCTGGAAGTCTATGGTGATGATGCAGGGTGTAGTTAAGAATTCAGTCACACACAATGCAGCTTTTTTTCATACCTTTACTGGTAGATGGTTCAGGCAGGTCCCGGGGAGCTGGTCGGGGTGGAGAATGCACATTCGGGATAACCGCTGAGCAGGTTAGAGGCCTCCTTTACTTCAGATGTATGTGAGTCCAAACTTGCATGAAGCGAAGTTAACTCTGCAATCTCCAGCTTTCTCAATAGCTGCAACGCCCGGCTGACATTGTGGTAGAGCCTTCTATATCTCTGATTATCAGATGTTGGCAAGAACGAAGTCCTTCTATGCTTGGCCTAGCTAAAAGTCCTTGTTCCCCCTGACTCTGGTTACGTATCAGCGCTTGGGCTACCTCCTGCTACCTGTGGTCCAGAAAGCCTCCGGTTCTCTTATCACTAGGCATGAAGCACTAGCAACGCTTCGGACCCCGGTGTCCGGTGAATTAGTGCAGGTAATCTGGTACCTGAAGCACTTCTCTCTGTCTTCTCCACTGTGCCCTTCGCCCTGCTCTCGCTCTTAACATAAGCACTTGTAGCTTTTGATGGTAATGTCAGCTTTCTTCTAGAGCTCACTGAATAGCTCTCAGTATCCTCCAAGCCCAGACTGGACTGAGACTGAACTGCACTGTCCTCAGACAGGAAACAGACTGAGGGATGACTCACTCCTGAGCCACCCGGAGCTTGACTGAACTCTGGCTGAACTGATCTCTACTGTCCTAAGACAGGAAGCTTGAATCACTGATTGCTAAGTGTCACTTCCTTTTATACCCCTGATGGGTGTGTCTGACAGGATGAGTGAAGTGAATGGATATCAAGCGTTGCGGTTACCTTCCTGTGCACTCTCCTGGATTTATGTGTGCCTTACATAGCTGGGCCACACATCCCCCCTTGGTTAAACACAGCACTCCCGGGCTGTAAAAGAGAAAAGAAAAACATTTTTGTTTTGCATTAAACATAAACATTTTTAACTCATCCCATCCGGGAGGTGAGGAATCTTGAACGTTACAATTTGTACATTAGAAAAATACAAAAATATCAAAAGTATCAAAACATTCTCATAAATACTAGATAATATGCTTGTGGAGGACCCGCACCAAAAACCTCCCACGTGGGTCCTGGGTGGGCTGCAGGACTTCTGACTGCAGACCTCACTCTAGGCCACACCATACGGGTTTTTCTTCAGAGGTGATTCAAGGCTTTGTGTAAAACCAAGATGTAGCACCGTAGTGCAACTATTTACAATATAAGTTCTTGGACTGGCACAGTCCACAGCCACGCAGTCCATGAGCATGGGAAAAGACACATAGATATATATAAATTTCAAGTATTCATTAATTCTTCACTTTAACTTTCTAAACTCTTTACCCAGCCGGGTATTCTATTTAAATATGTAAGCTATGTAACATTTTCATACATATCAGTAAAAGACAATAAGGTGCAATTCTGCCAACTTCTTCCAACTTTTTACATTCTTTAGTTGCAGTAAACCCCTGTCTGGGTCCTACTGGCTTTCATTTTTCTTGTAAACTTCAATAACGTCTTCCACTCCTGGGGCTGGAACGACGCGGTGTTCTTTTGAACGCATAACAAACAAGTCATGGCCTGTAGCTTTAAGAGAATCGCAGGTACCGACTCCTGATCTGCAGTGGTCCAAGTCTCTATTTCTCTCTCAGCCGCACCAGCTAACTGTCCTATTACCACAGCAGCTTTTTGCTTCTCAGTCATTGAGTACATATCCAAAATACTATATATTTTCCTTTTAAACCCTGGCAGGGTGTCTGGCTCGCCGCTGTACTGGGGAAGCCACTTCGCTCCTGGCATGTATGGGAGCGTTAGCGGCATGAGCGGCACCACCGGGCCAGGTGAGGGGCCCGCACCTCCATCCTGCACTACAACGCCAAGCGGTGGGCTATGGGGGCCACTCCGTCTGCCGGTTGCTGCGACATGTTGGTGCCCCCCTGATTAATCAGAGCCTACCTCTTTCAAAGGCTGCAGCGTCGCAGGCACAGCGGTGGAGACAGGACCTTTGTCGCTGACGCTGTGATGATGCCGCTGTATCTTGCGATGCAGTTTGTGATGCAGTTTGCGATGCGGATTGCGATGCAGATTGTGATGCAGTTTGCGATGCGGATTGCGATGCAGTTTGCGATGCGGCTTGCGATGCAGATCGCGATGCAGATTGCGATGCAGTTTGCGATACGGCTTGGGATGCAGATTGGGGGCGTGTCCAGGAAACAGCGCGCTCTTTCAGGTACGCCCCCCTTCTTCACCAGCGCCTTAGGGCGCGAATATGGTGGTGAAAATGGCGGTATTTGGCGCCAAAAATAGCAAACAGCGACACAGTCTTTTTCACACAACAGTTCAATAGGCAACACAGGACTCACAATTTTGCAAGCTTCGTATCCTGTTCGTGACGCCAGATTTAGTTGACTCGCACCACAATTGTGGATACCAGGGCTATGGGGTACTCAGAGCCGAGCCCATAGAAGTCTATGGGAGTTGTCACTGGCAGCAGGACTCGGTCCGTGGCCCTGGCGGTCATGCAATGGGGGATATTTACAGGGGATTATTAGGATAGGTAGTTCGTGACGCCACCTGTGGTATCTGATCAATTGGACCAGCGCTGCTATAAGGATCTTCACAGGGGATGTTATGGGGCAGCTGGGTGGTGAGTCTCCCACAGGTGAGATGGGTCCCTGGAAGTCTATGGTGATGATGCAGGGTGTAGTTAAGAATTCAGTCACACACAATGCAGCTTCTTTTCATACCTTTACTGGTAGATGGTTCAGGCAGGTCCCGGGGAGCTGGTCGGGGTGGAGAATGCACATTCGGGATAACCGCTGAGCAGGTTAGAGGCCTCCTTTACTTCAGATGTATGTGAGTCCAAACTTGCATGAAGCGAAGTTAACTCTGCAATCTCCAGCTTTCTCAATAGCTGCAACGCCCGGCTGACATTGTGGTAGAGCCTTCTATATCTCTGATTATCAGATGTTGGCAAGAACGAAGTCCTTCTATGCTTGGCCTAGCTAAAAGTCCTTGTTCCCCCTGACTCTGGTTACGTATCAGCGCTTGGGCTACCTCCTGCTACCTGTGGTCCAGAAAGCCTCCGGTTCTCTTATCACTAGGCATGAAGCACTAGCAACGCTTCGGACCCCGGTGTCCGGTGAATTAGTGCAGGTAATCTGGTACCTGAAGCACTTCTCTCTGTCTTCTCCACTGTGCCCTTCGCCCTGCTCTCGCTCTTAACATAAGCACTTGTAGCTTTTGATGGTAATGTCAGCTTTCTTCTAGAGCTCACTGAATAGCTCTCAGTATCCTCCAAGCCCAGACTGGACTGAGACTGAACTGCACTGTCCTCAGACAGGAAACAGACTGAGGGATGACTCACTCCTGAGCCACCCGGAGCTTGACTGAACTCTGGCTGAACTGATCTCTACTGTCCTAAGACAGGAAGCTTGAATCACTGATTGCTAAGTGTCACTTCCTTTTATACCCCTGATGGGTGTGTCTGACAGGATGAGTGAAGTGAATGGATATCAAGCGTTGCGGTTACCTTCCTGTGCACTCTCCTGGATTTATGTGTGCCTTACATAGCTGGGCCACACACAGCCTAAACAAGAGGCCCACGTGACAGGCCAGACACGTGACCTGGCACCTCAGGAGACCACAGAATAACTGCTCGTACTCGAGGTCGGACTTGGCGGAATTGTTTTCAGAGATCCCGGATGTCAGATTTGTCTCTTTCTTCTGTGACGGATCCGACTCCGAGGAGCGGCAGCATGGCGCGAGCACAGGCTGGTGAGGAGCAGAGGGCAGAGATGGCGGCAGTGGGCCCGTTAAAATCACTGGAGCAGCAGAGTGTGGAGCACAGGAGAGACGCTGATGGGCAGCAGAGATCACAAGCTGCAGCCCGAACCCAGCACACTGCACCTGCTGAAGTGGCCGGAGAACTACAAGTCCCAGCTGCCGTGTCAGTGCTACCACAGGAGATAACTGTAAGACAGTGCACACTTGGCGTCTTTGTCTGGCTCATTCCCCCAGGAAACGTCCTGAGGAAGTGTAAAAAAAGAATTAGTCTGAAAGCCAAAGTGACCAAATGCCTGACTAACCACAACCCCCGACTGCCTGACTGAGAACATCCCCTGACTGCCTGACTAACCACATCCCCGACTGCATGACTGACCACATCCCCCAACTGCCTGACTGACCACATCCCCCGACTGCATGACTGACCACATCCCCCGACCAGGGGCGTACATAGAAATCATGGGGCCCCATAGCAAAAGTCTGAATGGGCCCCCCCCCAAAAAAAAAAAAAATCAACAGGTGCTCTTAACTCCAGGCATGCATGTTATATGTCAAACAATTAATTTTATAGCTAGTCTTTGATTTTTTTCTCATTTGAGTAAAAGAAAAAGTAAAACACATCCAATGTAGTCTTATCTGGTGGAAAATACGAAGTTATGATTTAATATTATTTATTTCAGGTTATTCGAAAATCACACATCTACAAAAGCATTACCAACCAAGCGTACACATAGAAATGTAACTTGGGATGATCCCTGAAAGCGGTGTGACTGCCTGCAAGCGACCATCCTGGAATACATAGGGTCACTTTTTGTAGAGAGCTGGATTTACACTGCAGGATTCCTAGAACTGCTTATTGCCCAATAATCAGTGTAAACAGACAACCGATCATCACCCAAACAATGAACAATTCAACAAAACAATTATTTACTAAAAAGATTTTCAATCTGGCTTAAAAATACTCCCACTCAGTAACACATCCTTCATTGTAACCAGTATGTGCTGCTGAGAACAATAATAATCTATGCACACAAAACAATCTATACTGATCATCCTGATCCTGTGGCTGTGAGCATAAGAAATGCCAAAATGGGCTATCAGCTATTGGCTAACAAGTAGCTGATTGATTGTCAATATATATAACACAGACATTTAGCAAGGCAGAATAAATCATTGGTGGCTCAGTGGTGTGTATATATATATATACATATATATACACACACACACACCTGCAGTGCATGCAGGGCCCCCTACACCCTCCACAGTGCGTGCAGCCGGGCCCCCCTCCCTAAGGTGCAAAGTGCAGCCAGAGCCATTGTAAATGTAAAGTGCCAGCACAGTGAGGGGACACATTCAACAAAAAAAATCCACCCCAGCCAGCAGGACTCACCTTATTGTGTGTATCTCTCCCTGAGTGAAACTTGTGAATGTTTCCTGCTTCCTGTGAGGCACGTGTTGATCTCTGGCTGCAGGCTGGCTTTCTTATGCAAATGCAGCCAGAGACTTAAGCCAACTGCTGACAAGGAAACAACAAGGAAAGGGGACCTTCAAGGTGGTTTACAGTGTCCGGCAGTCATTGCTTATATTTAATTAAAGGAGATAGTACTGTGTCAGCACAGCACAGCTGCCAAACGACAGCGGCCGTCGTGGGCCCCCTCACCTGTCTGGGCCCCATAGCAGCTGCTTAGTCTGCTCTATTAACGGGACGCCACTGCCCCCGACTGCATGACTGAGCACATCCCCCGACTGCCTGACTGAGCACAACCCCCGACTGACCACATCCCCCAACTGCCTGACTGAGCAAATCCCCTGACTGAGCACATCCCCCGAAAGCCTGACTGACCACATTGCCTGACTGACCACATCCCCCGAAAGCCTGACTGACCACATCCTCTGACTGCCTGGCTGACCACATCCCCTGACTGCCTGACTGACCACATCCCCCGAATGCCTGAATGACCACATCCCCGTGCCTGACTGACCACATCCCCCGACTGCCTGACTGACCACAACCCCCGACTGCCTGACTGACCTCAACCTCTGACTGCCTGCTTGAAAACATACCCTGACTGACCACAACCCCCAACTGAGCACATCCCTGACTGTCTGACTGACCACAACCCCTGACTACCTGACTGAGCACATCCCCCGAGTGCCTGACTAACCACAAAACCCCCGACTGCCTGACTGACACACCCCTGATAGACATCCCCCGACTGACTGACCACAACCCCTGACTGCCTGACTGACCACAACCTCCGACTGCCTGACTGACCACATCCCCTGACTGCCTGACTGACCACATCCCCCTACTGCCCGACGACCACATTCCCCGACTGCCTGACTAACCACAAACCCCCCACTGCCCGATTAACCACAACCCCCCACTGCCTGTAAACCCCAACCCCCCACTCTGACTGAGCACACCCCCCGACTCCGCTGACCCCATCCCCCCACTGCCCTGACTGACCACAACCCCCGAGCCTACTGAGCACATCCCCCATGCCTGCTAACCACAACCCCCGACTGCCCGCTAAAACCCCATACCCATGAGCACATCCCCCCCCTGCCTGACTGATGCATACCCGACTGACCACAACCCCGACTGCCTGTCTGACCACAACCCCTGGCTAC
>JARQOD010000004.1:354229211-354282608 GCA_033576555.1 Oophaga sylvatica
TTAATCCATTGGGGTCCAATTCCAACTTTAAACCTTGGCTTTTTCTTAGCCAATTCTTGGACATATTTCTCCCCTAAAACCAAGGTCAATAAAATCAATCCCTTTAACAATAAGCAATCTAGAGTACATTGATGGTACCTCTTGAAATGCCTTGGCAAGGTCTTTAACTGGTGGCATCAGTCACTGTCTTGGCTTTGTCTATATCCAAACAATGCTCACGCATTCTGACTTTAAGCTCCTGACTGGTCATACCTATATAAATTTTTGCCCATGGGCATTCGGCATGATATATTAACCCTTTTAGAAGAGCATGTTATGTAGGCCCTGATATCAAATTCCGGGAAATTGTCAAAATTACAAAAGGAAGATCCCTTTTTCATGTTGGCAAAACCTTTACAGATACCACAGGGAAAAAAAAAACCCTTCCGTTCAAAATTCCTCTTAATCCTTTCCTTCCCTTTGGGGTCATACTACTGTGCACCAATATATCACGCAAATTCGGAGCTCTTTTAGCAACAAAAGCGGAGAGTCTGGTAAACATTGTTTCAAAACCGGATCCGTAAAAGGATCTTCCAATGTTTTTCCACAGTTTTTTTTTACGTCCGACCACCTACTGTTGTAATTGGTAATAAATCTTACCTGTTTTTTCCTATTTGTCTTGTGGTGGGATGGACTCATTTTTATGTAAAAAACGGGTTTCCTTCACATATCCTTTGCTTTCCTATAACCTCTCTGGATAGCAGTGTTGAGTGTTGATTCTCATATATGGGTGCGATCCCATCTATTGGTTGACCAAATTAGCATGTACCGTTTTATGTGGAAGTGTCTTGTGGCTTTTCGGGTCTAGGGCAGTATGCATGCGCGAGATATTGAGCTGTTGTGGGAAAATATAGGCGGTCAGTATGGTTTAGAGACGTCCCACGTCATCTATTGAGGACCTGCGTTGTGATACCACGTGACCGCCGACTAACTCTCACATTGGTGGACATGTTCCTCATGTGATCTTGGCATGAGCCGACAGACGCCTTGTTATTTTATGCAAACCCACAGGACCTTCAGACTGTTGCGCTGATTCCAGCAGATGAGATAGGCTTATTGTGCCTTGGTTACAGCTGTGAAATTCTTTTGGTAACCAAAATAGCGGAGGTTGATATTCCTATTTAAACCGGATAGCCCGCTGCCCTGACACGCCTCCCGAAGAAGCTGAGTGAAACGCGCGTCGGGCAGAGGGACGTCCGAGGGAAAGCCACCACTAATATTGGTATGCATTAAAAAAATTGTTCTTATATACTAGCATGTATTTATAGGGTTTCTGCATTTTTATTAAGGGAGCCTACAGTAATTTCTGCCGCATATTTACCAAGTAAATATGTATAATACATGCCATTGTTGGCGGTTTCTGATTAAAATTGGTTAATTGTGACTGTTAGTCTCCATATGATATATTTATATGACCACAATTCATGATTTATGTGATTCTTAATCTTGGCTGTTAGTGAGGAAATTTCCTATGGTAGAACATTCGTCCCTCTATTACCTTGCACCTTTTGGAATTGTCACCATTAGTACTGTTTGGTTTCCATTGCTGTGTGATTACAAAGAGTGGGTATGAGGGTGTATTATACTACAGAGGGTGGCTATGCGGGTGCAATTACATTATAGGGAAGCCTATGGAGGTGCATTCACTGTAGAGGCAGCCTATGGGGAGTGTATTACACTACAGAGGCTGCCTATGTGGGTGCATTACACTACAGGGCTGCCTATAGAGATGTATTACACTGGGAGGCTGCCTATGGGGTGCATTACACTACAGAGGCTGCCTATGGGGGTGCATTACACTACAGAGGCTGCCTATGTGGGAGCATTACACTAAGAGGCTGCCTATGGGGGGGCATTTACACTACAGAGTCTACAATGGGGGTGCATTACAGTACAGAGGCTGCCCATGGGGGGTGCATTATACTACAGAGTCTGCCTATGGGGGTGCATTTTACTATAGAGTCTGCCTATGGGGGGTGCATTACACTATATAGTCTGCCTATGGGGAGTGATTATTCTATATGGATACCTAAAGGGGAGTGCATTTTTACTTTATGGAGCCCTTTGGGAGTGCATTATACTTTATATAAGTTGCCCATTGGGGAATGAATAATACACTAGACAAGAAGTGAATACAGAGAAACGTGATGGCTTAAAATAAATAATTTTTATTGAACTTTATAAAACCAATTTATTTTTTAAGCCATTCACTTTTCTCTGCATTCACTTCTTCTATGTGGCCCTACCCCCTATAGATTATGTTTGAAATTGGTATCTTGAAGTGTCATTTGCCTGCATTACCAGGATTATGGGAATAATTATACACATAGAGTTTTCCTATGGGGCGAGCATTATACTATATGGAGGTCTATGGGAGTGCATTATACTATATGGGGAGGTGGACCTATGGGGAGTGCAGTTTCTAATATCAAGGGCCTTCTGCAGACTTACAGCAGAAGTCTGTGCACGTGTTACAGAAGGACAGAGAGTGTGTAAAAGGAATGCCACACTAAACAATCCCGCTAGCGATCTGTTAACATCGCATACTAATGAGATCGCTAGCGGGATCGTTTAATATCGCTAGTAGTGGCCTAATTTAGCGATGTCGTTAAGGACGCTATCGCGTTAGCGATCTCCTTAACGACTTTTCGGTACTTTTTTTACCGCTAAATCGCTAAAAAAAGGTGCCACACTCAGCGATATATACTTACCAGCGGGACGCCAGCGGGACGCCGACGATAAAAATAGGGTCCGGAACGATCGCTGTGATGAAAAGAGATCACAGCAGGGGCCACGTCGCTGGTAGATGCCGCACCCCAAAAACATCGCTAACGGGATCGCTAAATAGTGACGTTTTTTAGCGATCCGTTACGATGTTGTTTAGTGTGGCATACCCTTAAGGAGTGCTGCTGTGAGCTTACCTGCAGCATGCGGACCTGAAGCACGTGAAACCCCCCGGGGGTTAGCTGGGGCGGAGTCAAGCACTGGAGTAGGGCGGTGAACCGGTGATCCCGGAGAGAAGTCAGATGTGCCAAATTCAAGTCAGGAGGTTAGAGATATGTCCAAGGGGTGAGACGTAAAGAGTGATCAGGAGTAGCAGAAGGTCAGGAAGCCAGAGATAAACGGTACAGTTTCAAACGGGGAAGACAGGTGCGGAGTAAGAGTAATCAAACCAAAAGGTCAGACCGGAGAAGAACAGTAATAACAAAGTCACAAGGCAAAGCACCCGAATGATAAAACAGACCAGGTCATACACAGAGAAGCAAACAGAACACGTATGCAAGCACACCAGGGGGGTCAGACACACAGCCAGGAAAGAATGTATCACTGACAAGGATCATCAGATGAAGGCAGGTAAAACTTTAGCTCTCCCAAAGCAAAAGGAGGCCATACAAATTAACCCGAGAGGACAGGGACGGAACCCTGTCCACAACCATGAAAACTATATGGAGACGGTGGACCTATGGGGAGTGCATTATTCAATATGGAGACCTATGGAGAGTGCATTATATTATGTGGGGCCTATGGGGAGTAACATTATACTATATGGAGACCTATGAGGAGTGCATTATACTAATTGAGGGACTATCTGGTGTAGTGCTATATGGAGGCTTTCTAAGGGCCATCATACAGTGTGAAGATTACAGTGAAGGGGCCATCATACAGTGTTGGAGCCATTAAACAGTCTTTGGGTGATATTAAGGGGTCAGTATTAACAGTGCCAAACAAGTAGTATTAAACCCCCCTGCAGATTTAGCTGGTTGACACATGCGGAATTAACTTGGCATTGTGCATTTGTACTGTAGATCAGCCTGGAAGTGGGAAATGCACTGCAGCAAAAATTTTTGTTTTAATTTTTTTTTTTTTTTTAAAACGTTAAAAGTTAATTCAGAGTGTCATTTATTATTCAACCCCTCAAACCACAAGAATTCTGTTTGGTCCCCCTAAAGTATTAAGAAGTAGTTCAGGCACCAATAATAATGAGCTTCACATGTGTGGATTAATGATCTCTTTTGCCAGCCTTTTCTGACTATTTAAGACCCTCCCCAAACTTGTGAACAGCACTCATACATGGTCAACATGGGAAAGACAAAGGAGCTTCCAAGGCCATCAGAGACAAGATCGTGAGGGTCACAAGGCTGGCAAGGGGTACAAAACCCTTTCCAAGGAGTTGGCCCTACCTGTCTCCACTGTTGGGAGCATCATCCGTAAGTGGAAGGCTTATGGAACTACTGTTAGCCTTCCACGGCCTGGACAGCCTTTGAAAGTTTCCTCCCGTGCCGAGGCCAGCTTGTCCGAAGAGTCAAGGCTAACCCAAGGACAACAAGGAAGGAGCTCCGGGAAGATCTCATGGCAGTGGGGACATTGGTTTCAGTCAATACCATAAGTAACGTACTCCACCGCAATGGTCTCCGTTCCAGACGAGCCCGTAAGGTACCTTTACTTTCAAAGCGTCATGTCAAGGCTCGTCTACAGTTTGCTCATGATCACTTGGAGGACTCTGAGACAGACTGGTTCAAGGTTCTATGGTCTGATGAGATCAAGATCGAGATCTTTGGTGCCAACCACACACGTGACGTTTGGAGACTGGATGGCACTGCATACGACCCCAAGAATACCATCCCTACAGTCAAGCATGGTGGTGGCAGCATCATGCTGTGGGGCTGTTTCTCAGCCAAGGGGCCTGGCCATCTGGTCCGCATCATGGGAGGATGGATAGCACGGCCTACCTGGAGATTTTGGCCAAGAACCTCCGCTCCTCCATCAAGGATCTTAAGATGGGTCGTAATTTCATCTTCCAACAAGACAACGACCCAAAGCACACAGCCAAGAAAACCAAGGCCTGGTTCAAGAGGGAAAAAGTCAAGGTGTTGGAGTGGCCTAGTCAGTCTCCTGACCTTAACCAATTGAAAACTTGTGAAGGAGCTCAAGATTAAAGTCCACATGAGACACCCAAAGAACCTAGATAACTTGGAGAAGATCTGCATGGAGGAGTGGGCCAAGATAACTCCACAGACCTGTGCCAGCCTGATCAGGTCTTATAAAAGACGTTTATTAGCTGTAATTGCAAACAAGGGTTATTCCACGAAATATTAAACATAGGGGTTGTATAATAATTGACCCACACTTTTATGTTTAAAATTTATTACAATTCAACTGAGCAACATAACTTTTTGTTTTGTAAGATTTATGCTTCTGTTAATAAATCCTACTCTCGTTTGCAGTTTGAAGGCTCTAAACTTATTTGCATCTTATCAAACCAGCTAAATCTGCAGGGGGTTGAATACTACTTGTAGGCACTGTATACAGTGAGGGGGTATTGTTACTGTGTATAAGAGAGCATCATATTGTTTATAGAGGAGCTTGGGACAATTAAATGTAAAGTGGGCACTTATTGTTATAGGGGAATTCAGGTTACTGTGACTGTCAAAGGGGCACACAAGGGGTAAGACTACTTTTTAGGGGACAAAATGTGGGCACTGTTTTCTAGGGCATTTGCACTCGGCATTACTATTTTCTAGAGGGTTGCTTTAGAATTTAGAGGTCACAGAACCACACACTAGGTGCAGTAATAGGGACACATACGGCAGCAGCAACTCAGCATTGGGGTATCAGCAGGATGAGGAGTTTCTGCAGGCTGTGAATAATCCCGTTTCAGACAGTGATGATAATGTGAGATGCGAAATGTCTTTGTTGTATTCTCTGCAGCCGAGTCGTGGCTGGAGGAGTTGTCATGTCGGTCAGGGCCAGATGGAAAAGATAGGAAAAGTGAATGATTCCATCAGAAAGAACATCAGCGGTAAGTCACCATCTATAACTGTGCTGTAATCTCCTACTGTATATGTTCTGTAGGACTGGTATCTACCACTGACCATATGGCGGTAATATCAATATTGGTCTTTATATAGAGATTATTTTCATCTGCTGAGGTTCTCCTCCAGTATTAGGGTGCATCACCCATTTATAATCAAGGTTACCTGGTTAGGGGCCCACTCAGAAGTTTCACTCCCCCCCCCGAACCAAAACCCTAGTTACGTCTATGGCCACCCGGACAGCTCCTGCAACAATCGGTTTGCATAACCGAAGAATTTCTACACAAACTGTCAGAAACCATCTCAGGGAAGCTCATCTGAACGCTCGCCATCCTCCTCAGTGTCTCCACCTGTCTGCAATTCTTCAACATAGCTGACTTGAGTGGACAAATGCTCACATTCGATGACATCTGGTATGTTGGACAGGTGTTCTCTTCACAGTTGAATCCAAGTTTTTGCTGAACATGGCAGATTGCATGTATAGCGTCATGTAGGTGAGCGGTTTTCGATGTCAACGTGCGAATCAAGTGGCCCATGGTGGCGGTGGGGTTATTGTATGGTTGTATGGGAAGGCGCATGTTATGAATAACGAACACAACCATGACCTCCTGTTGCATGATAATGCAGGCTCTATGTTGTACAGATCTGTACACATCCCAGTTCTTGCATGGCCAGCGTACTCACCAGAACTGTGACCCATTGAGCATGTTTGGGATGCTGTGGATCATCATATACAACAGCGTGCTCAAGTTCCTGCCAATATCAAGCAACTTCACACAGCCATTGCAGAGGACTGGAACAACATTCCACTGGCCACAATCAACCACCCGATCAGCTCTATGTGAATGAGATGTGTTGCACTGTGTGGTTTTCCCTCCTGGATACCTCTAAAACTGTAAACTGCACATTTGAGAGTGGCCTTTAATTTCGGTATGCCTCAGGCACACATGTGCAATAATCATGATATCTATTCAGCATCTGTATAAGCCACCCACTGTGAGGTGGATGGACTATCTGCTCACTAACACAGATTTAGACAAATTTGTGAACAATATGTGTATTTAACAAGGGGACACTGGGGGTGGTTGTTGTGACCCAGATTTTTAAAGGGACTGTCCACTGGCAGAGCCCAATAAGCACACAGTCAGTGAGCACCACCCCCGGCCTCTTGTACATACAATGCTAGTTTGTTTTCCCCATGAGTTACCTTTTCTTCTGGTCACAGCAGTATAGGCGATACGGAGTTCACAAAGGCAACTTTTACCCAACGGGGAAAAAAATAACTTTTTAATGGATGGTGAAAACGGGGGGTCTGGCAGTGCCCCGTCTCACAAACACGTCTGCACTCTCCAGAGTCTCAGGCAGTTCTGACTAGGAACAGCAGCTTCCTCTTTCCTTTCTGCCGCTGACCCAGCCAACATCCTTAACCATTGCCTGTCCCTACCTCTACAACAGTGCACATATGGGAACATTGCAGACATTACACATACAACATTATAGGTACATACAAGTGCACTGGGGGGTCATACGGAAGGAGGAGAGGGCGCAACTGAGGGGACCTGCCACCCCCTTACATGTACATAGAAAAAGTTTTAGATTTTTGAGTTCAGGTCATGAAAAATGGGAGCAAACACAAATATGTTGTATTTAAAAAAAAATTCAGAGTATGTTTTTAAGCTTTTTATTGCCAAATATGTTAAATACTGCTATTACTTAACATTAGTGAAAAAAATTGTGCTGTTTTATTGAAGAAATTTGATTGTTAGGCAGTTTTATAGTAGGAAATATGTTATAGAAATCCACCCCAAAGTTTTGAGTGTGGAGGAGATTTGAGAGCAAAAAGGAAATGTTTCCCTTCAGTAGAGAGTGCTAAGTACAGTAAATAAGAAGATAAGCTGCAGTTGGGTGCGTGAAAAAGACTTTCAGTAGCAAGCCTGACGTTGGATTAGGAAGTGACAGTTCTGGGTTCCTTGACATGGCTGGAACACGTATGATGTCCTGGGAAGTGGAACAAATGAAAAGAAGAGCTCAGCTGTTGCGGAGATGGAGCTGGCAGCTTAGGAAGGTACAGCTGTGGGTTTGTTGGGACCGTTAGACAGCATGGTAAAGTGGGGCTGAGACATCATCTAGGCCGGACCTGGAAATTTAGTGAGCAAAGACAAAGCTTCTCAGACCAGGACAAAAATGGGCTGTGGTCAGTTAGAAGATTGTGAGGGTGCAACGGGTCCACTGGAGTTGATGTGCAACGCCGCATTGGAGTTGTTGTGATGAACGAGCTCAGAGACTCAGTAGACAGGACACATGTAATAGTTTTCAGCAAGAAATTCTACTTTAATGGAATGTGTGTGGGGGTTATATCACCCCTGAACAGAGGCTCTATGCCAAAAAGGAAGCAACTGTTTTCTGTGATTTAGACATAGATTTGTTTTAAGTGTCTGGGTTTGATTCAATTTCTCAGGCACTTGGAATGTTTCTGTGTAGACGTGCTATGTCATAGATTTAGAGCAGAAAATGGGAATTGAGAAGGCAAAATGGATCCTTATTTCCCACAATAGTGTGTAATTGAAAATCCAAGTCATCTTTGCCATACTTTTTAAATGTTTCTTGCAAGTAGGTGCCGCCACATGTAACACATAACATGTTTTACCTCTGTAATTCAGAATACGTGTTTACATAGATGACTTGACTCCTGCATGACGCACATCTTCGATGCACATCTTCTCAATGACTACAGACCATTTCTGCTCAGTGCCTGTTCCCCGACCTTTACTTATACATAAAGTTTATGCAAAGACTCATTATTTACAGTGTTGACCCTTATTTTCAAAAGCACTGCAGTACATCTTGGCATGCTGGATATCAGTTTCTGGGCCAAATTCTGACTGATTTCTTATTCTCCAGCATGGGAGGAGTACAGCGGCAGTGATTCAGCTAGCTTCAAAGTGGTGCTCTAAAGCAAAGAGCCTGATAGCAACACAAGCTACTTCTTACCTACATAACAGACCATGTTGAGATTGCAGAATGACTGGTTCCCAGGCTCAGAGCTGTACACTAATGTACCTCCAATCTTGAGTATGAAGATGATTTTTAGGAAGAAGTAAATTGCAAAGTTGAGAGTTTTTGCAATTTTAACCTCACAAGACATTGAAACAACCACTTTAAATGCTGCTGTCAGAGATTGACAGTGGCACTTAATAATAGCAGTGGTCTGACCTGAGATCCAATTGCTGCTGTTACAGGTTGATGTTGGCTGCGTAACTGCCAGGTTTGATGTGGGCTCAGCTCTGACCTTGCATTGTACACAGAGTACATGCCATTGGATGTACCAGTGCCAGGACGGGGTTAAAAATATATGATAGGATATTTGCAGTGACTCACTCACTCACATTTGGAATTCTCTTCACAAAACTTGACCTCTGGCTGTGGTATTCACAATGAAAGGACAATATTTCAGAGAAAATCTGGCATTGGGAACATTAACCTATTTGCTTTACTGTGGTGTTATAACAAAAAATCCATCATGTTACACACTTTAAACAAAAATTACAGCAGTTTATATCCTCAATATCAGCCATTCTACAAAATAGGGATTAAAAAGAACCTATAAGTTATAAGAAAAACATAAAAAAGTGATAATAAGTAACACTAGCTTGGCCCTTGCGAAATTTTCGCACATTGGTCGTCGGGGGCGCAGGAAATTTCAGAAAAAGCAAACTGGTGAAATGTAAATGTATTTCATGAGATAATGAACACAGACAGGTATTTATATATGTAGATTGGTAATGCAATAAATTGGTTTGATAAGTAGAGAACAAAAAATGTCTTCCAGTTGAGGTGCCACCTGCAGGTCATTGTTTCTTTCTGCAGGTTTATGAAAATGAATGTTCAAACTGTAGTTATAAAATCGTGAATGTGTGGTTTGTTTGGCTCTTTTCTTGCTGAAGGGGGCACGTTTACCTTTCAAATGGTGTATCATTTGTGTGTGTGTGGGTGCAGTATGAACGGAGATACAAAGTAATCACCGAAAAATAGTGTTTAGAAATAATAGAATTATCAGACTTTCTACAAATATAGAGCATGTCAGATGATTTCCCTCAGTATTAGGCTACTTTCACACATCAGGTTTTTTGTGTCAGGCATAATGCGTCGAATACCTGACAGGTACGCATGTCTGGCACGGAAGAGAGAGAGAGAAAGAGAGAGAGAGTCCGGTACCATAGACTTCTATTATTTCCGGCCGCCTGATGCGTCGCTTCAGGCACTATCAGGCGGTCCGCTAAAAAAAAAAAACGTTGCAGTGACCGTCTTGTCCGGCCGCCGAAATGTACTTTTCTGCCGGATCCAGACAAATATGGATGCAACGCTACGACATCAGGCGCTATCCGGCGCTAATGAAAGTCAATGACAAAAAAAAGCATCCGGTACCGGATCCGTTTTTTTAACAACACGCCGGATCGCGCCTGACGTCAAAAAACTGATGTGTGAAAGAGGCTTTAGAGCAACACAGGTTTTACCTTCACTTTATCAGAGTTGAAGCAAAATGCAGAGAGCTACTATTCGGGTATTCAACTTATGCCTTCTTCACACATCCTGGTGATTATGTGATATTCGCAGGAATGCGGGATGCAGTGACGGGACGCAGACAGCAGAGCAAGGATTAATGGGCTTATTTACAAGGGAAATACTCCGTGCAGGGAGGTAAAGAGCTAAACAGTATTAAAGAAACAGTATTAAAGGCACAGTACAATACATGTCACGACGTATAACAGATATATTCTATGATAGTAACCTATATCTAATGTGACAACATTCTATATTACATATAATAGAAAAATATCAACATGTATACATAGTATCTGCCAGCAATGTCTTACCTGACATAATATCCTATGAATTGTGGGTCTATACTGTGTACGTGTCACGCTGTCTCAAGATAGAGGTGGACCGGGGTCTATGCTGACCCTGAACTGGGGTCCTAACTAGTCCCTCTACCTGGAGGTACTGTTAATGGTACAGAGGTCCAGGCCGCCAGCGTAACCCTGTCTCCTGTAGATCCCTGACCACTGTAATCTAGTCCTGAGAAGGACCCTGATTACCACCACAGGGAATGGGCAGGTCTCAGCTTACACACAGTCTAAGACATACGAAACAGACAAGGGGTAAAGAAAACACTGTCTTGCATACAAAACTTCCACTACAGAGGAACACAAAAGGTAAAGGAGATAAACAATAAGCGAGGAGAGGAAAAACCACAACAGGCACTCTTAGCTTAAGTCTTCTCAGAAACGATCCGCTCTGCTGGTCTGAATGAATGCTTTCACCGGCAACCTCCCAAGCAGACCAGCAGGTATATGAAGGAAGCTAATTAACCAAACATCAATCGCAGCTGGGCGAGGCTGGTCAGTCCAGCACCGAGAGAGAAAGAATTAACTCCCTCAGTGCCGAAAAACACCCAGCACCAGAAACTCAGCTGTGCGAAGTCAGGGTGTGCAATCGCGACGATCTCTGCCGCGACACACCCGTGACAGTACCCCCCCTTCTACGAGGGGCCTCTGGACCCTCAGAGCCTGGTCTATCTGGGTGAGTAGTGTGGAAGGCCCGAACCAATCGGTCTGCGTTAATATCCGACGCAGAAACCCACATCCTCTCCTCAGGACCATACCCCCTCCAATGAACAAGGTACTGAAGGGACCGGCGATTCCAACGTGAGTCAATGATCTTCGATACCTGAAACTCCAAATTACCATTGACCACCACTGGAGGAGGAGGTAGAGGTGACGGTATAACTGGTGCCACGTACCTCTTAAGCAACGATTTGTGGAACACATTGTGGATTTTAAACGTAGGAGGGAGGTCAAGACGGAAAGCCACCGGATTAATTATTGAACTGATCCTGTATGGCCCGATGAATCTGGGACCGAGTTTCCAGGAGGGAACCTTAAGTTTTATATTCTTGGTAGACAACCATACCAGATCGTTCACACTTAGGTCCGGACCAGACACTCTCCTCCTATCAGCCATACGTTTGTATCGGTTCCCCATAGTGCTCAGATTATTAAGCACTCCTCTCCACACTGAAGCAAGTGACGACGAAAATCGTTCCTCCTCAGGAACCCCAGAAGAGCCCCCCCCCATTGAAAGTACAAAACTGGGGGTGAAAACCATATGCCCCAAAAAACGGGGACTTACCAGTGGACTCGCTCCGCCTATTGTTAAGAGCGAACTCTGCCAGAGGCAAGAAAGAAGACCAGTCCTCTTGGTTCTCTGAGACAAAACACCGGAGATATGTCTCTAAGCTCTGATTCAGACGCTCTGTCTGACCATTGGTCTGCGGATGAAAAGCCAAAGAAAATGACAACTGCATCCCCGACGAGAACAAAATGCCTTCCAGAATTTGGACACAAACTGAGAACCCCGATCCGACACCACATCGGAAGGCAACCCGTGAAGTCTCACAATCTCCCCAATGAACACCTGCGCCAGAGTTTTAGCATTAGGAAGAGCAGGAAGAGCAATAAAATGTGCCATTTTGCTGAACCTGTCAACTACAACTAGTATGACAGTTTTACCTGAAGACGAAGGGAGGTCCGTAATGAAGTCCATAGACAGATGGGTCCATGGACGCTCCGGGATTTTCAAAGGTAAGAGGGCCCCAGACGGACGGGTATGTGGGGTCTTAGAGCGCGCACATACCCCACAGGACGCGACAAAAGTTACCACCTCTTTATTTAAGTTAGGCCACCAAAACCGGCGAGAAACGAGATCTACAGTTGCTTTACTCCCTGGGTGTCCTGCCAAAGCAGAATTATGATGTGCCTCGATAACCTTTTGTCTTAATTGATCTGGAACAAACAGTCACCCTGGAGGTCCTACAGCTGCGTCCCCCTGAGCCTCCAATACCTCCTCCTCAAGCTCAGAGCAAACCGCCGACACCACAACTCCCTCCTGAAGAATAAGAACCGGGTCATCCGTCTTCCCGGCCCCCGGGAAACTACGAGATAAGGCATCAGCCTTTACATTTTTTGACCCAGGACGATATGTGACGACAAAATTAAACCTGGTAAAAAACAACGACCATCTAGCTTGTCTGGAATTCAGACGTTTTGCAGACTCTAAATACAGCAAGTTCTTGTGATCAGTAATGACGGTGACCGGGTGGACTGCCCCCTCCAAAAAGTGACGCCACTCTTCAAAAGCCAACTTAATGGCCAAGAGTTCCCTATTGCCGACATCATAATTCCTCTCGGCGGACGACAATTTTTTAGAGAAGAAAGCGCACGGATGCCATTTACCAGGGGACGGACCTTGAGATAATACCGCACCCACTCCTACGTCAGATGCGTCTACCTCCACAATAAACGGTTGTGATGCATCAGGTTGGATGAGTATGGGTGCTGAAGCAAAACATTTTTTCAAGGAGGAAAATGCTTGACAAGCTTTGTCAGACCACCTAGAAAAATCCGTCCCTTTTTTTGTCATGTCAGTGAGAGGTTTGACAACGGATGAGAAATTACGAATAAATTTCCGGTAGTAGTTAGCAAACCCCAGGAAACGCTGCAGTGCTTTAAGATCCTCTGGCCGATCCCATTCAAGCACAGCCTTCACTTTCCCAGGGTCCATACGGAAACCGGAAGCTGACACCAGGAATCCCAAAAACTGAAGTTCTTGTACGGCGAATACACACTTCTCCCATTTGGCGTACAGTTTATTGTCTCGCAAGATCTGCAACACTTGTCTCACATGCTCCTGATGAGACACAAGATCCGGCGAGTAAATTAAGATGTCATCTAGATAAATGACAACAAACTGTCCCACTAGGTGGCGACAGATGTCATTAACAAAATGTTGAAACACCGCCGGGGCAGTAGTCAGACCGAAAGGCATGACAAGGTTCTCATAATGTCCCTCCGGAGTGTTAAACGCCGTCTTCCACTCATCCCCCTCCTTTATCCTAATCAGATTATACGCCCCCCTGAGATCCAACTTAGAGAACCATTTGGCGCCCACAATCTGATTGAAGAGATCAGGAATAAGTGGGAGCGGATACGGATCTCGGACCGTAATCCGATTAAGCTCACGGAAATCCAGGCAAGGCCGTAGGCCTCCATCTTTTTTCTTCACAAAGAAGAACCCCGCGGCCACTGGAGAAGATGAAGGTATAATATGCCCCTTGGCCAGACTTTCCGAAATATAATCCTTCATAGCTTGCCTCTCAGGACCAGAAAGGTTATATAACCTAGATTTTGGTAACTTAGCATCAGGAAGCAATTTTATAGCACAGTTATATGCGCGATGAGGAGGTAATTCTTGACACCCTTCCTCTGAAAACACATCCTCAAAGTCCTCCAGAAAAGGAGGTAAGGTTCTAGGCACGACCGCACCGATGACCGTGTTCATGCAGTTACTATTGCAAAATTCACCCCACTGGCTTATCTCTCTGGATTGCCAATTAATAACTGGGTTATGTTTAGTTAACCAAGGAAGTCCCAACACAATAGGAGTGGGAAGGCCCAACAACACATAACAAGACAATAGTTCTTTATGTATTGCCCCCACTCGAAGGTCTATGTTATGCACGGCTTGAACAAAGCTACCTTGACCGAGAGGCCTGGCGTCAATAGAGAATATAGGGATAGGTTTGGCCAATACACTCAGTTGCATACCTTGCACCTGCGCAAACCGAGCGTCCACCAGATTAGCCGCGGCCCCACTATCCAGAAGAACAGAAATCCTCTCAGCTCTCGTACCTACCACCACCTCCGCTGGTACGAGAAACTGAGACGGACTTGGGGACGAAATACATACTCCCAGATTGTCGTCCACCACACAACCTGGGATCAACAGTTTTCCGGCGACTCCTTGCTCAGCAAAGTACGGGATGGACACCCCCAACAAAATGTCCCTTTCTCCCGCAGAAGTAACAATTTCCTGTCTTGCGGCGCACCGCCGATCCCCTCCCTCGAAACGATGTCCCTCCTAACTGCATAGGCTCCTCAGAACAAACCAGGGGAACCTCAATATTAGGGACTTTAGAAGGAGGTGGAGTCATCACAGGGGGCGGAGTTACCTCGCACCTCTCCCGAAGCCGTCTATCAATGCGAATAGCAAGGGCCATAGAGGCCTCCAGTGACGGGGGAGAATCATACTGAGCCAACACATCTTTTAATTTGTCAGATAATCCTTGACAAAACTGGCTCCTAAGAGCTGGGTCATTCCACTGAGTATCTGTGGCCCATCTACGGAACTCAGAAGAAAATTCCTCCGCCGGACGACCTCCCTGCTGTATCTTACGTAACTTCATTTCAGCAAGGGAGACCCGATCCGGATTATCATATACCAGACCCAAGGCTGTAAAAAATCGATCTACTTACTGGAGAGCCGGGAAGTCCGGAGGAAGAGAGAACGCCCAGGATTGAGGGTCCCCTTGTAAGAGCGAGATGACAATTCCCACCCTCTGATCTTCACTCCCGAAGACCGAGGTCGTAGCCGAAAATATAATTTACATGCCTCCCGGAAGGTAAAAAATGTGTCCCGCCCACCAGTGAACCTGTCCGGGAGAGCTACTTTAGGTTCAGAACTGGTTTGCTCCCGGGGGTACAAAACCTTGGACTTAACGTCCGTCAGCTCCATGGACAAACTCTGTAACTGCTGAGCTAACTGGGCTACTGGATCCATGGTAGCTGGGGAGAATCTTTTAGAGGGGCCGGTGAAAATGTCACGACGTATAACAGATATATTCTATGATAGTAACCTATATCTAATGTGACAACATTCTATATTACATATAATAGAAAATATCAACATGTATACATAGTAACTGCCAGCAATGTCTTACCTGACATAATATCCTATGAATTGTGGGTCTATACTGTGTACGTGTCACGCTGTCTCAAGATAGAGGTGGACCGGGGTCTATGCTGACCCTGAACTGGGGTCCTAACTAGTCCCTCTACCTGGAGGTACTGTTAATGGTACAGAGGTCCAGGCCGCCAGCGTAACCCTGTCTCCTGTAGATCCCTGACCACTGTAATCTAGTCCTGAGAAGGACCCTGATTACCACCACAGGGAATGGGCAGGTCTCAGCTTACACACAGTCTAAGACATACGAAACAGACAAGGGGTAAAGAAAACACTGTCTTGCATACAAAACTTCCACTACAGAGGAACACAAAAGGTAAAGGAGATAAACAATAAGCGAGGAGAGGAAAAACCACAACAGGCACTCTTAGCTTAAGTCTTCTCAGAAACGATCCGCTCTGCTGGTCTGAATGAATGCTTTCACCGGCAACCTCCCCAGCAGACCAGCAGGTATATGAAGGAAGCTAATTAACCAAACATCAATCGCAGCTGGGCGAGGCTGGTCAGTCCAGCACCGAGAGAGAAAGAATTAACTCCCTCAGTGCCGAAAAACACCCAGCACCAGAAACTCAGCTGTGCGAAGTCAGGGTGTGCAATCGCGATGATCTCCGCCGCGACACACCCGTGACAATACAATGGTTCAAATCTTAGCAAACGAATAAGGAAGTCGATACGGCAGCTCCTGCTGCGAACTCACAGGTGCCGGCAACAGCCGACGCAGGGTCCTCATTAATGGGGTCAAACAGATGATGCCCCCTGACTTCTGGTAACAGTGGTCGGTCTCCGGTACCTTCCACTGCCCCTTGTCCATATACTGGAGTTTCTGGCAAAGGTTACGGGCTACGGTGATGGCTAAGCCCGACGTGACTCCTGCACAACTCTTCTGACAGTCTCAGTCAAGCGAGCCCAAAGTGGCCTGACGGTAAACGGGGTCACAAACTGGTATTGGCCCCACGTGGCCCAGGAGTTGTTTAACGGCAAGGTCATGAGGCAAGGGTCTGTCCTGTACTCGGTCACTTGTATGGGGGGCGTGAGTAGTACTCACAGACCGGACTCATACAGTGCGTCTCTTTCTATCTGGTCCCCGCTGTTGGCGGCGGGCGACGACAGGCACTGGCTTGCATGCTGCGGGTGCTCTCAGGCCGGGCGCTTCTTTCTCTGGTTGCTGCACGGCGAGCTCAGCTCTACTTGGTGGGCTCGGCTTAGCTCTGTGTATGCAGCTCAACTCTGCACGGTTCTACTCTGCTCCGTACGTCTCTGCAGCGGTCCCTCCCTCCAGAGTGTTGCTGGGCACGCTTGGCTCTGCAGGTGACAGGGCCCTCTCTATGCGACCTGTAGCAGCGTCGGTACCCTGTGCAGGGGACAAGGGAAGCAGGGCGCGGCACTCACTGTTCTGCACGCTGATTTGCTCTGGCCCCACACCGCTCTCCTTTGCTCTCTTTCTTCTCCCTTCCCTTTGCTGCTGCGTGCCCTTCCCTGGCTCTTTCCGCCCCCTCCTGTCAGCAGGAAGCCCCGTCTCCCTCCTCCTTTCCTCAGGCAGCAGGGAAAGGTCCGCCCCACACAGGCCTCCCCCCGGTAACAGGGGATGCAGCCCTTCCAGCTCCGGACAAGGCATGCAGGCACCCGAGGTCCGGTCCACCTCCCTACACTCTCCCTGTCTTTAAACTCGCCATTCCACTGGTGAGGCTTCGTCACACCCTAATACAGTCTTCTGAGGGCCGACAGCTGCCCACAATTTCTGCATCTGCTCCTGCCTCTCCCACATCACATCCCGCCCGGACAGCTTGTTAGAGTCACTCCGAATCTCAGGCAGAGGGGCAGGGAACAGATGTCCATCCAGGTCCCATGAATCAGCAACTTCTTCTGTATCTTGCAACTCTCCCACTGGATCAGGGTCCCTTGAGCTGACAGCGGGCAAACATTCCACTTCAGAGGGCAAGTCACGTGATTCTTCCCTCTCACAGAAAGGAACCGGGGGAGTGGGAGCTTCGTAAACACTGGTCACCTTCTCTCTGCCGTCGGGAGCTTGTGGTGGGGAGGTAACGATTTACCCTTGTGGGCCCTTCGAGCAGATATCCCGTCTTCTCCTTCAGGTCGAGGCTTGCAGATGGGACCTTCGGACCCAGAACGGAGCTTCACCAGACTCGCCTCCACGCGCCTGATAGCGCAGCCATCTCACTGCGGACGGTCGGCACCTTCATCTCTTCTCGGCGTTCAACGTTGTGACTCTTTCTGGCTCTGGGCATAGCCCCCCTCTTTTCGTCATAACTTTTCTCCCAGGGGTGGTGTTGTCTCCAGTTAGCAGGTCCTTCGGAGGGATGAGCGGATTTCTCTGTCGTCTGTCTCGGGTAGGGCAACTTCTGGACAGGTGTCCTTTTCCTCCACACATCCAACACCTGCTTTTGGGCCTGTCTGTTGGGCACCTCAGTCTGGATCGTTGACCTCTCCGAGAGGCATACCTCCTTCCCTTTCGCTCTTCTTTCCACAAACTGGAAGCGAACCTTGGAACAACTGCTGGGATACCTCTGATGCTCCGCACTTCTCCTCTATCTTCCTTTAGGTTTTGCTGCGAGTCATCTGGGGGAATGGCATGGGACTCCAAGACAGCGGCAAGAGCTTCCTCCAGCTTTCAACTTTTTCCCATACCCTCTGCATTCCTTGCCGCAATTTGAGGGACCACTTCGTTTCTTCCTCATTTGGGCTGGGTACCCTGCAACACTGGACCATCCCTGTCAAGGCTGCAACCCCCTGCTCCTGCTCACCTATGCGCGCCTCTACCACAATTTCTGCAAAAGTCATGCGCGGGTTAGCTTGCAGGCACTCACGCAATGCCCACCCAAGCTGTGCTTCTCTCAGGCCCGTCACCAACTGGTCTCGCAGCACTATGTCAGGGGGTCCTATGCCTATACCTTTTTTCTTAAGGATTGTCATGTGTAGCTCCTGTAGCGCGTTCACGTACTGCGTCACAGTCTCCCCTCTCTTTGAATACACCTAAATAAGAGCGTGCGTAACTCCCCTATGTCCGTGGGGTCTCCATGTGTCTCTTCAAGTATTTGCAGTACCCTGTCAAAGGTGTTTCGCTCATGGGGAGGTCGTAGCATGACGGAATCCCTGGCCTCTCCGTCTAGAGCCATCAGGGCAACCTCCGACCCTAACGCAGGAGTCATGAGGTACATTCTCATCATTCCCCTGACCCATTCAGTAAAGCTCCATAATAGAATGTTGCTCCCTGTGAACTTGGGGAGATTACTCAAAATTGTCCCCAGTGGTATACTGGCCTTTGGAGCTCCCCCAACCGATTGTCTGCTACCCCTGCACCCGCAGACTGCATCCTGCCGACTACGCCAAATGTGGTATTCACAGGAATGCAGGATGCAGTTACGGGACGCAGACAGCAGAGCAAGGGTTAACGGGTTTATTTACAGGGGAAATACTCCGCAACGGTTCAAATCTTAGAAAACGAATAAGGAAGTCGATACGGCTACTCCTGCTGTGAACTCACAGGTGCCGGCAACAGCCGACGCAGTGTCCTCATTAATGGGGTCAAACAGATGATGCCCCCTATCTTCTGGTAACAGTGGTCAGTCTCCGGTACCTTCCACTGCCCCTTGTCCATATACAGGAGTTTCCGGCAAAGGCTACGGGTTAAGGTGATGGCTAAGCCCGACGTGACTCCTGCACAACTCTCCTGACAGCCTCAGTCAAGCGAGCCCAAAGTGGCCTGACGGTAAATGGGGTCACAAACTGGTATTGGCCCCACGTGGCCCAGGAGTTGTTTAACGGCAAGGTCATGAGGCAAGGGTCTGTCCTGTACTCGGTCACTCGTATGGGGGCGTGAGTAGTACTCACAGACCGGACTCATACAGTGCGTCTCTTTCTATCTGGTCCCCGCTGTTGGCGGCGGGCGACGACAGGCACTGGCTTGCATGCTGTGGGTGCTCTCAGGGCCGGGCGCTTCTTTCTCTGGTTGCTGCACGGCGAGCTCAGCTCTACTTGGTGGGCTCGGCTTAGCTCTGTGTATGCAGCTCAACTCTGCACGGTTCTACTCTGCTCCGTACGTCTCTGCAGCGGTCCCTCCCTCCAGAGTGTTGCTGGGCACGCTTGGCTCTGCAGGTGACAGGGCCCTCTCTATGCGACCTGTAGCAGCGTCGGTACCCTGTGCAGGGGACAAGGGAAGCAGGGCGCGGCACTCACTGTTCTGCACGCTGATTTGCTCTGGCCCCACACCGCTCTCCTTTGCGCTCTTTCTTCTCCCTTCCCTTTGCTGCTGCGTGCCCTTCCCTGGCTCTTTCCGCCCCCTCCTGTCAGCAGGAAGCCCCGTCTCCCTCCTCCTTTCCTCAGACAGCAGGGAAAGGTCCGCCCCACACAGGCCTCCCCCCGGTAACAGGGGATGTGTGTAGCCCTGGTACACAATACCAGGAGGATGAGTGGAGAGGTAACAGTTAAGGTCTCTTCATGACATCATGTACACTTCTGACACACCCAGCAGGGGTGTGGAAGGGAGTGATTTTCTAGTCAGTCAGTTTCCTGTCCTTGGACAGAGTAGACGTGTCCAGTTTAAGTCTGTCAGCAGTTCAGAACGTGGAGGCTGGTACAGGTGGTCTAATTCACCTTAGTCTAGTCAGAGCTGTGCCCCACTGGAAGAAAGACTGAACTAACTATTAAGAGTCGAGCAAATCGAAGGGCAAAGTGGAAGGAAGATTATTGGAAAAGTGCGTTTGGCTTGGAAAAGTCCTGCACATTGCTACCGGTCACTGGGGACCGAAGGATCACTATTAGCTACAAGCATAGTGAAGAGAAAACCAGAGATTTACCGGACCCTAGGTCGCGGCAAACACCCCCTTATAGTCAGTACGTAACTGGGGTCAGGGGAAGTGAAGACTTTGAGTCTCTGCAGGACAAAATAAGAATTCAGCACCCTCAGAGAAAGGCTCCTAACACTAAACTGACTGGGAAGCACAGCTTTGGATAAGCTGGAATCATAGAGGGGACTACGCTTCAGGCTGGTCGTACTCATCTTCATTGGACAGTAAAGGAGGCCCCTAACTTGCTTAGCTGTTGCCTCAAAGCTCATCCTCCACCAACCCCATCAGCCTCCCTGGGACCTGCCTTATCATCTTGCAAGTAAAGGTATGGAAAGACGCTGACCGTGTGAGACTGAGTTATTATTGCATGCCTGCACAATCCCTACCTAACTCTCGATCTGAGGGACCAGTCCCACCTGTAGGGGACCCGACATCTAGCTGCATCACCATCCCCTCAGAGATCTACAGCAGCGCTGGTATAAATTACCAGAATACTACAGGTGGCGTCACGAACTGTATATAAATCTATCCCCTGTAAATATTCCCCCCAACATACGCCAGACCGCCCGGGCCACAGACCGAGCCACAGCTACCTGTGACAAACCCCATAGACTTCCATGGGCTCGGCTCTGAGTACCCCATTGCCCTGGTAATCCACAATTGTGGTGGCGGGTCGACACAAAAACTTGGCGTCACGAACAGGATACGAAACTTGCAGCATTGCGAGCCCTGTGTGCCTGTGGAGTGTTTTTTGTGAAAAAGGACTGTTTGCACTTTTGGCGCCAAAATCGCCATTTTTGTCGCCATATTCGCGCCCTAAGGCGCTGGAGAAGAAGGTGGGCGTACCTGAAAGAGCGCGCAAAGTCTTGGACACGCCCCCGGCTCTGACTCATCGGCAGGTCCTGCAACAGGAAGTGAACGCTCTGACATCAGAGCGCCTGCGACGAAGGTCCTGTTCCCACTGCGGTGCCTGTGAAATAGCAGCGTCTGAAAAAGGTAGGCTCCGTTTAACCAAGGGGGCGCTAAGATGTCACAACAACCGGCTGACAGTGCGGCCCCGGCCGGAGGCTCCAATCCCGCACCGTCTGGTATTGTAGCGCCAGATGGGGGCGCAGGCCCTGCACCCAGCCCGGTAGTCCCGATCATGCCACTAACGCTCCCATATATGCCTGGGGCGAAATGGCTTCCCCAGTACAGCGGTGAGCCAGGCACATTAGCAGGCTTCAAGCGGAAGTTATGCAGCATCCTAGAAATGTACTCCATGCCTGAGAGACAAAAAGCTGCTGTGCTAATAGGGCAGCTAACTGGCGCTGCTGAGAGGGAAGTGGAGACTTGGGATACCGTTGATCAGGAGTCGGTACCTGCGATCTTCCTTAAGCTACATGCCATATTTGAAGACCGCACAGAAACGGATCTCCGGATGGCCTTCTATCACTGTTCACAACAGCCAGGTGACAGCATCCGGGACTACGCTTGCCGACTACAGGGAGCCCTGAGAGCCCTCAAGCAAATTAACAATTTAAATGCTATCGACGAGAATAGAATGCTGAAAGAACAATTTATACAGGGATTGAGATCCCAAGAGGAACGCAGAACTGTAAATTGGTGGTCCTTAGATCATCCGGATGCTACCTTTGATGCCCTAAAGGACATGGCAATAAAAGGGCTGCGGCCCCTGGGCAAACCTGAGGTGGCCACCCAACATCATCAGGGTGAAGTCACTCTGGAACCGGCAGTAACCCCCTGTTCCCCGCTAGTGGCAGAAACCAAAGCGCAGGTGACACCTCCTAGTGAATTGGACTGTCTGCGCTCAGAGGTGCGCCAGCTGACTAAAAATCTGGCTGCTGTAATGAGTGCCCTGCAGCTGCGGAAAGAGGAGGAAGGGAAGATCTTGTTAGCTGACTGCCCAGAGGACGTTCCGTGGATGCACCGGAGAAGAAAGAAGACGTCGCCCCCCCGGAGGAGGACAACGCCACCCCCAGGAGCAACCTCTGATCAACACCCTCCTCGTCGAGAGATCATCTGTTACCGCTGCAACCGGAAAGGTCATCTGTCTACACAGTGTCCTTTAAACGGGCAGAACCTGGGTCCAAGGGCCAACACCCAGGAGAATACCCGTCAGGCCCCCTAGACTGGAACCGCAGGTATGTGGGCGGGCGACCCTACCTGTCTATTATTTAGATGGTATTGCTGTTCCAGCATTGTTAGACACTGGGTCCCAGGTGACCCTAATACCTGATGCTCTATATACCAAGTACTGGTCAATGGACAGTCTTAAACCTCCGAGCCTTGACTTTACTGTGTATGCTTCGAATGGTCTTCCTGTAGAAGTACTCGGAACAAAATGTGTAGATGTAAAGGTGGGCAGAGAGGAGTTGAAAGACCAAGGGCTTCTGGTAGTAAAGACTGTAAATGAGGAGAATGGTTTAAATATAATTTTGGGTACTAACATTATCGGTAATTGTTTGGGAGAAGTTGTGTTCTTACTCCAACAGCTCGCTGAGATTGCCCGACCAAGGCAGAGAGGAGTAATCCAAAGAGAGATCCGGGCCCTGGTGTGTCAGCAGCAAGCGAAGCTTACCAACGGCGAAATTGGTAATGTACGGGTCACTGACTCAGATCCTATTGTGATACCCCCAATGAGTGAAATGATCATTTGGTGCAGGGCAGCCATAGGTCTGAGAGGACAGAATTACCAAGCTGTAGTAGAACCCCACCATTCAGAACATAGACCTACACTTATGACTGCTAGAGGAGTAGTAGAAGTGGTGAATGGAAGAGTACCGGTACGACTTCTCAATTGGGGAGATGATGAGGTAAATTTACCCCGTTATGCAACCATTGCCAAACTTCATGCTGTTGATAATAATTCTATTCTCCCGGCTGAGTCCTTAGACTCCTGTCAAATAGCGGAGGACAATGACCCAGCAACTCAGGTGGCGGAATGGTGTCAGCAACTCCATGTTGGGACGGACACCACTCCCGCTCACCAGAAGCAAGGGGTATTACGGGTGGTGCAAGAGTACGCCCAAGTGTTTAGCAAAAATCCACTTGATTTTGGGACAATTAAGGGAGTACAACATCATATCCCTACTGGCAGTCATCCTCCCATCAAAGAGCGGTATAGGCCCATACCTCCAGCTCATTATCAGAAAGCTAAAGAAATGTTGAATGATATGAAGAAAGCTGGGGTGATAAGGGATAGTTGTAGCCCCTGGGCAGCCCCTCTAGTTCTGGTTAAAAAGAAAGATGGTAGTATGAGAATGTGTGTGGATTACAGGCAGGTGAACCGCATAACACACAAGGATGCATACCCGCTACCACGTATAGAGGAATCATTAGCTGCTCTGAAAACGGCTAACTACTTTTCTACCCTTGATCTGACTAGTGGTTACTGGCAAGTGGCTGTGGCTGAGGAGGATCGTGAGAAAACGGCTTTCACCACCCCAATGGGGCTCTGTGAGTTCGACAGAATGCCGTTTGGGCTCAGTAGTGCCCCAGGAACATTTCAGAGAGTGATGGAAAACTGTCTGGGACATCTCAATTTTGAAACCGTGCTGCTATACCTAGACGACGTCATCGTGTATTCCAAGACATATGAGGACCATCTGAAACACCTGGCAGAAGTATTCGAGTCCCTGTCCAGGTACGGGATGAAGTTGAAACCCTCAAAATGCCATCTACTCAAACAGAAGGTACAATACTTGGGGCACATCGTCAGTTCGGAAGGAGTAGCGCCAGACCCAGAGAAAGTCACTGCCATCCAGAAGTGGCCGGAGCCGAAGAACCTTAAGGAAGTGCGACAGTTCCTGGGACTAACGGGTTACTACAGGAGATTCGTGAAAGATTACACGAAGAAGGCAGCTCCTTTACAGGACCTCCTGGTAGGACAATCCTTAAAGAGCAGAAACCCTCCCTTTAATTGGGGTAAAGAACAGGCTGAAGCATTCCAAAAGATGAAAGAGATCCTGACAGGTGATGAGATCTTAACCTATCCTGATTACAGCCAACCGTTCCTGTTGTACACCGACGCCAGTAATGAAGGGCTGGGAGCAGTTCTCAGTCAGAAGCAGAATGGCCAAGAAAAAGTCATCGCTTATGCTAGCAGAAAACTCAGGCCAACGGAGAGGAATCCGGAAAATTATAGCAGCTTCAAGCTGGAGTTTCTGGCGCTGGTCTGGGCCATCACTGAAAGATTTAAGCACTATCTGGCCTCCAATAAGTTCACGGCGTACACAGACAACAACCCGTTAACGCACCTGGAAACCGCCAAGCTGGGCGCCATGGAGCAGCGATGGATGGCCCGGTTGTCCAATTACCAGTTTACTATCAAGTACCGGGCAGGTCGAAAGAATGCTAATGCTGATGCGTTGTCCCGAATGCCGCATGACTCTGATACGGAAGAAGAATCGGACGACCTGGAAGAAATTGAGCTACCTGCGTTCCATCGAAATGGGGTAGTCCACGAGCATCGAGTCCACAGAAAGCAGAATGGTGCAACATTAAATCCTTTACCCCATCATAGTTGGAAAGAGACTCAGGACAGTGATCCAGTGGTCAGCCGCATCAAGGAGTTGTTAAGACAGGAAGGCTCCTCTCTGGAAAAGGATGCACCTATGTCAGCCAAGCTCCTGTGGAACGAGAAAAGCAGGTTGTTCCTATACCGTGAGAAGTTGTGCAGGAGATACGTCAACCCCAGAACTCATGAAATGGTCTGGCAAATAGTGGTCCCCAAGGCAGACGTCCCAATGGTGTTGGAAGCGTACCACGATCAAGCAGGACACTTTGGCTGGAGAAAGCTGGAGACCCTGTTGAGATGCCGGTTCTATTGGGTAGGGATGCGCAGCTCCATCGAGAGGTGGTGTCGGAACTGTGGACCCTGTGGTCTCAGAAGAAAGGACTACGGTAGTCAGAAGGCACCCCTGCAACCTATCCGGACGACTCGTCCTCTGGAGATTGTGGCCCTGGACCACGTCAAACTGTCGCCGAGTAGATCTGGATACTCATACGCCTTGACCATGGTGGACCATTACTCCAGATTTCTGGTGGTTGTTCCAGTGAAAGACCAGACCGCAGTGACGGCCGCGAAGACCTTTCAAGCAAGCTTTTGTAGACCGCATGGGTATCCGGAGCAAGTCTTAACCGATCAGGGACCTGCTTTTGAAGCCGATTTATTCAAGGAATTCTGTCATATGTACGGGTGCAAGAAAATTAGAACGACACCATACCACCCTCAAACCAACGGTCTTTGTGAAAAGATGAACCATATTGTCCTTGACTTGTTGAGATCCATACCGTTGGAAGACAGGAATCGATGGCCGGATTTACTACCTGATTTGGTTGATTTGTATAATCATATACCTGTAAGCTCAACTAACTGCACTCCAGCTTATCTTATGCGAGCAAGGCCCGGAAAACTACCAATGGATTTAGAACTTGGAGTGGTAGAACCGGAGGCAGACGACGCTGTTGAAAACTGGGACGTCAATCGGCAAGAGCAATACAGAAGAGTACAAATCTGTGTGGAGGAAAGTCTCAATAAGGCACGGGAGAAACAGGAAGATGTTTACAACCGAAATGCTCCTGCCAAGCCTTTGATGCCTGGAGAGGTAGTATTAAAAAGAAAAAGGAAGATGCACAAATTGGATAATCAGTGGGAGCAAGAACCCTACGTCATACAAGATTCTAAATATGACAACAGAAAAGTTTGTGTCGTCAGTAAAGACGGAGGAAGAACAACAACCACTGTGTCCAGAGATCATTTGAAGTTGTGTCCAGAACACTTAAAGCGTTGTGAAAAGAACCCTGTCCTCAATCAAGGAGAAAGAAAGGAAGAGGTCATACACACCGATCTGGGAGATTTTCCTGCGGATTGGCCCCGACTGGGAGATGCTGTGATAATTCCAGTGTTGCAGTTTTATCAGCCACAAGAGGAAGTTTTACCTCCAGTTGTGCCTGTGGTGCCAGTTGAGCCCGCTCAGGAGTTACCCATCCCAGCAACACCTCAACCTGTGGAACCTCAAGATGGATCATCTGAAGCAGCGCCCCATACTATGGGATCTCCTGGTGAAGCTGACTCACACCGCCCAGCCATCAGTACGCTTGCCAGATCCATAGAAAGATTAAGGCAGTTCTATAGTTTGCCGTTACGCAGTGCAGACAGATCGCAACTTGATATACCTGAAACTACACCACGTAGATCAGAGAGAATCACAAAAGGGAAATTACCCATTAGATATCAGCAGTAGTTATAACGAATTTATGTGAACATTGTAAAAAGTCTATATATATATATGTGTTTTCCCTATTATGTCTTCGTTTAACAATGGACTCAGAGGCTGAGGACTGAGCCAGCCCAAAAACTGTATCCTGTAAATAGTTGCACTAAAGTGCCTTTTTAATGGTTTCACATGAAACCTTGACTTACCTCTGAACCAAAAACCCGTGTGGTGTGGCACTGAGTGAGGTCTGCATTCGGATGTCCTGCAGCCCACCCAGGACCCACGTTGAAGGTTTGGTGCGGGTCCTTCACAAGTATACTGTATATTTATTGAATGCTATTTAATACTTTTGTATTTCTATATATAATGTTAATGTTTCGCAACGTTCAAGATATCCTCACCTCCCGGATGGGACGAACCAATGTTAATTGTTTAATGTTTTCATGCATGAACAAAATGTCTCTTTTGTATTTTACAGCCCGGGAGTGCTGTCGTTTACCATGGGGGAATGTGTAGCCCTGGTACACAATACCAGGAGGATGAGTGGAGAGGTAACAGTTAAGGTCTCTTCATGACATCATGTACACTTCTGACACACCCAGCAGGGGTGTGGAAGGGAGTGATTTTCTAGTCAGTCAGTTTCCTGTCCTTGGACAGAGTAGACGTGTCCAGTTTAAGTCTGTCAGCAGTTCAGAACGTGGAGGCTGGTACAGGTGGTCTAATTCACCTTAGTCTAGTCAGAGCTGTGCCCCACTGGAAGAAAGACTGAACTAACTATTAAGAGTCGAGCAAATCGAAGGGCAAAGTGGAAGGAAGATTATTGGAAAAGTGCGTTTGGCTTGGAAAAGTCCTGCACATTGCTACCGGTCACTGGGGACCGAAGGATCACTATTAGCTACAAGCATAGTGAAGAGAAAACCAGAGATTTACCGGACCCTAGGTCGCGGCAAACACCCCCTTATAGTCAGTACGTAACTGGGGTCAGGGGAAGTGAAGACTTTGAGTCTCTGCAGGACAAAATAAGAATTCAGCACCCTCAGAGAAAGGCTCCTAACACTAAACTGACTGGGAAGCACAGCTTTGGATAAGCTGGAATCATAGAGGGGACTACGCTTCAGGCTGGTCGTACTCATCTTCATTGGACAGTAAAGGAGGCCCCTAACTTGCTTAGCTGTTGCCTCAAAGCTCATCCTCCACCAACCCCATCAGCCTCCCTGGGACCTGCCTTATCATCTTGCAAGTAAAGGTATGGAAAGACGCTGACCGTGTGAGACTGAGTTATTATTGCATGCCTGCACAATCCCTACCTAACTCTCGATCTGAGGGACCAGTCCCACCTGTAGGGGACCCGACATCTAGCTGCATCACCATCCCCTCAGAGATCTACAGCAGCGCTGGTATAAATTACCAGAATACTACAGGTGGCGTCACGAACTGTATATAAATCTATCCCCTGTAAATATTCCCCCAACATACGCCAGACCGCCCGGGCCACAGACCGAGCCACAGCTACCTGTGACAAACCCCATAGACTTCCATGGGCTCGGCTCTGAGTACCCCATTGCCCTGGTAATCCACAATTGTGGTGGCGGGTCGACACAGATGCAGTCCTTCCAGCTCCGGACAAGGCATGCAGGCACCCGAGGTCCGGTCCACCTCCCTACACTCTCCCTCTCTTTAAACTCGCCATTCCACTGGTGAGGCTTCGTCACACCCTAATACAGTCTTCTGAGGGCCGACAGCTGCCCACAATTTCTGCATCTGCTCCTGCCTCTCCCACATCACATCCCGCCCGGACAGCTTGTTAGAGTCACTCCGAATCTCAGGCAGAGGGGCAGGGAACAGTTGTCCATCCAGGTCCCATGAATCAGCAACTTCTTCTGTATCTTGCAACTCTCCACTGGATCAGGGTCCCTTGAGCTGACAGCGGGCAAACATTCCACTTCAGAGGGCAAGTCAAGTGATTCTTCCCTCTCACAGAAAGGAACCGGGGGAGTGGGAGCTTCGTAAACACTGGTCACCTTCTCTCCGCCGTCGGGAGCTTGTGGTGGGGGAGGTAACGATTTACCCTTGTGGGCCCTTCGAGCAGATATCCCGTCTTCTCCTTCAGGTCGAGGCTTGCAGATGGGACCTTCGGACCCAGAACGGAGCTTCACCAGACTCGCCTCCACGCGCCTGATAGCGCAGCCATCTCACTGCGGACGGTCGGCACCTTCATCTCTTCTCGGCGTTCAACGTTGTGACTCTTTCTGGATCTGGGCATAGCCCCCCTCTTTTCGTCATAACTTTTCTCCCAGGGGTGGTGTTCTCTCCAGTTAGCAGGTCCTTCGGAGGGATGAGCGGATTTCTCTGTCGTCTGTCTCGGGTAGGGCAACTTCTGGACAGGTGTCCTTTTCCTCCACACATCCAACACCTGCTTTTGGGCCTGTCTGTTGGGCACCTCAGTCTGGATCGTTGACCTCTCCGAGAGGCATACCTCCTTCCCTTTCGCTCTTCTTTCCACAAACTGGAAGCGAACCTTGGAACAACTGCTGGGATACCTCTGATGCTCTGCACTTCTCCTCTATCTTCCTTTAGGTTTTGCTGCGAGTCATCTGGGGGAATGGCATGGGACTCCAAGACAGCGGCAAGAGCTTCCTCCAGCTTTCAACTTTTTCCCATACCCTCTGCATTCCTTGCCGCAATTTGAGGGACCACTTCGTTTCTTCCTCATTTGGGCTGGGTACCCTGCAACACTGGACCATCCCTGTCAAGGCTGCAACCCCCTGCTCCTGCTCACCTATGCGCGCCTCTACCACAATTTCTGCAAAAGTCATGCGCGGGTTAGCTTGCAGGCACTCACGCAATGCCCACCCAAGCTGTGCTTCTCTCAGGCCCGTCACCAACTGGTCTCGCAGCACTATGTCAGGGGGTCCTATGCCTATACCTTTTTTCTTAAGGATTGTCATGTGTAGCTCCTGTAGCGCGTTCACGTACTGCGTCACAGTCTCCCCTCTCTTTGAATACACCTAAATAAGAGCGTGCGTAACTCCCCTATGTCCGTGGGGTCTCCATGTGTCTCTTCAAGTATTTGCAGTACCCTGTCAAAGGTGTTTCGCTCATGGGGAGGTCGTAGCATGACGGAATCCCTGGCCTCTCCGTCTAGAGCCATCAGGGCAACCTCCGACCCTAACGCAGGAGTCATGAGGTACATTCTCATCATTCCCCTGACCCATTCAGTAAAGCTCCATAATAGAATGTTGCTCCCTGTGAACTTGGGGAGATTACTCAAAATTGTCCCCAGTGGTATACTGGCCTTTGGAGCTCCCCCAACCGATTGTCTGCTACCCCTGCACCCGCAGACTGCATCCTGCCGACTACGCCAAATGTGGTATTCACAGGAATGCAGGATGCAGTTACGGGACGCAGACAGCAGAGCAAGGGTTAACGGGTTTATTTACAGGGGAAATACTCCGCAACGGTTCAAATCTTAGAAAACGAATAAGGAAGTCGATACGGCTGCTCCTGCTGTGAACTCACAGGTGCCGGCAACAGCCGACGCAGGGTCCTCATTAATGGGGTCAAACAGATGATGCCCCTATCTTCTGGTAACAGTGGTCAGTCTCCGGTACCTTCCACTGACCCTTGTCCATATACAGGAGTTTCCGGCAAAGGCTACGGGTTAAGGTGATGGCTAAGCCCGACGTGACTCCTGCACAACTCTCCTGACAGCCTCAGTCAAGCGAGCCCAAAGTGCCTGACGGTAAAGGGAGTCACGAACTGGTATGGGCCCCACGTGGCCCAGGAGTTGTTTAACGGCAAGGTCAGGGTGCAAGGGTCTGTCCTGTACTCGGTCACTTGCATGGGGGACATGGGTAGTACTCACAGACACGGAGACTGGACTCACACCGTGAATCTCTTTATCTCTGGTCCCCGCTGTTGGCGGCGGGCGATGACAGGCACTGGCTTGCATGCCGCGGGTGCTCTCCGGGCTGGGCGCTTCTTTCTCCAGTTGCTGCACGGCTAGCTCAGCTCTACTCGGTGGGCTCGGCTTAGCTCTGTGTATACAGCTTGACTCTGCATGGTTCTGCTCTGCTCCATACAGCTCTGCAGCGGTCCCTCCCTCCAGAGTGTTGCTGGGCATGCTTGGCTCTGCTGGTGACGAGGCCCTCTCTATGCGACCCGTCGCAGCGTCGGTACCCCGTGCAGGGGACAAGGTAAGCAGGGTGCACCACTCACTGTTCTGCACGCTGCTCTGCCCTGGCCCCACACTGCTCTCCTTCGCGCGCTTTCTTCTCCCTTCCCTTTGCTGCTGCGTGCCCCTCCCTGGCTCTCCCCGCACCCTCCAGTCAGCTGGAAGCCCCGTCTCCCTCCTCCTTCCCTCAGACAGCAGTGAAAAGTCCGCCCCACTCAGGCCTCCCAAAGGGAACAGAGGATGCAGACCTTTCAGTTACGGACCCGGCAAGCAGGCACCCAAGGTCTGGTCCACCTTCCTACAATTACTGTACAGGAAAAAACAGTACCAGTGTGACCCGTCGTCCGTGTCCGTGTGACAACCATATGTCTGTATTAAGATCATAATCTATTATGGTGCGGTGCCATAAAAGAAAGGAAGTGAGGAAAGGTACAATTAAAAATATATTTTTTATTGATAAATAGTTTAAAAGTAATCTAATGGAAAAAAAGACAGGGCAAAAGGGACCTCCAATCACAGGGGGAGGTTAACCAGCATTGATAAATACACATATAGAATCATAAATAGTTTGGCAGCAAAGTAGCTAAAAAATAGTAGGATAAATAGATAACGTGCACAGTGAACAAATGCTTCCTGCAAAGAGAAGAGGTTTTGGACCCAAATATCACAGATTTGTAAACTCCCTAGGAGGAAGGCCAATAGATATATACCCAGCAAAGTAAATATATTGCTATTTTATAATAGGAAGGGAACCAAGCACTAATATATACTGCCTTAACAAGAGAGGTAGTGAAAAGGGCACAATCCGAGAGAAAAATAATTATTATTGTATTACCTGCTGGAAAGCTGGGTCTATGCAGGGTCATTCCATAGTAGCTTACGTTACAACATAATATAGTAACTTACGTTACAATAATGATGGTAACTTACCTTACAAAAAGTTAATTCCTTAAGAACGTAACTCATTGTAACGCAAGTTACCATCAGCTTTGTAATATAAGTTACTATATTATGTTGTAACGTAAGTTACCTACATTTCTTGTTATAAAAACTGTTGCATTTAACTTGAGAGGTAAAACTAAATTTGTTAAAGTTGCTTGGACTATGGTGTTTTAATACAATAAAAATAGTGATTCTCCCGTTTACCAGAACAGATAATTTGGCAGTCTCATGATGGACAATTGCCTTTCCTTTTTTTGTAACGTAAGTTTTCAAGTAATAACACTGTATTTTGTATTTAATGTTATTGTTGAAAAATCAAACTGTGCTGAAATCTATTGAGAATAGTTTAATGTACAATACACATTCACTCATTTTTGTGGCTGCCTTCAAAGAACAGTCTGTAGCCAGGTTTCGGCTTGTGACTGTAATGTAAGTTACCATGGAATGACCCTACACTATGTGTGGAGTGCTAGTGAAGCTATCCCCACGCCCGATGTGTGCCATTTCGCAGTTGCTTCTTCCAAGAGGCGTGGAAGAAGCAACTGCAAAACGGCTCTCGTCGGGCGTGGGGGAGCTTCACCAGCACTCCACACATAGTGCACAGACCCACTGCCACTGCCCTTTTTCCAGTGTTACAGCAGATAATACAATAATAATTCCTTTTCTCTCTGATTTTTTTATACACACTACTAAGAAAAACGATGCACAGTACAATGAGGTTTTACACACACTAAACGCAAAAAAAGCTGCAGCATGCAATTATTTTTTACACACACTACTTGTATAGACACAGCGGTACTTGTATGGACACAGTGGTACAGTAAAATTATTTGAACAGCAGTCAGCTTACCAGCGTGGGTGTGCATGCTCCCCGATGCAAACCAACGCCTCGCAAGGATCGGGGTAAAGCAACCACAGCAGAATGAACAGGAAAAAACAGGGATCCAGCCATGGGTGGAGGTTGCTAAAAAATAACTTTTAATCCAATTTGATAAAATGAACACTACATATTGTGTCTAAAGATCTTTCCTCACAGTGTGTTAGCATTAGACACAATATGTAGTGTTTATTTTAGCAACTTGGATTAAAAGTTATTTTTTAGCGATCTCTGCCCATCTCTGGATCCCTGTTTTTTCCTGTTCATGCAGTAAAATTATTTGTTTGGCCTAGAAATGGCAAGGAGACAGCTGATGCCAATTGTTTATTTCCCAGACTGCTAAAAAAAACACACACCGGTCCAGAAAAATAATTTCTTTGGTCTATAAATGGCAACAAGATGGCTGATGCCAGTTATTTATTTGCAACACTACTAGAAAACACACAGTGGTCCTGAAAAAATACTTCTTTGGCCTATAGATGGCAACGAGATGGATGATGACAGTTACTTATTTGCGACACTACTAGAAAATACACAGCTGTCCTGAAAAATTATTTCTTTAGCCTATAAATTGCAATGAAATGGCTGATGCCAATGGTTTATTTCCCAGACTACTAAAAAATATACACCAGTCCAAAAACATCATTTCTTTGGCCTAAAAATGGCAACGAGATGGCTGATGACTAATATTTTTTCCCAGACTACTAGAAAGCACACACCGGTCCTAAAAAAATATTTCTTTGGCATAATAATTGCAATGAGACGGCTGATGCCAATTATTTATTTCTAAGACTATTAGAAAACACACAGCGGCTTAAAGGAACAGTACTCCCATAGGCGGGGTGTGCAGAATAAACACAGCAGTTTAAAGGACAGTACTCTAACAAGCAAAGGGGGTGCAGAGTAAACACAGCGGCATAAAGGAACAGTGCTCATAGAATCATGGAATGTTAGAGTTGGAAGGGACCTCGAAGGGTCATGGTGTTGAACCCCCTTGCTCAATGCAGGATTCAATAACCGTCTCAGACAGATGTCTGTCCAGCCTCTGTTTGAAGACTTCCATTGAATGAGAACTCACCACCTCTCGTGGCAGCCTGTTCCACTCATTGATTACCCTCACTGTCAAAAGTTTTTTCTGATATCTAATCTGTATCTTCTCCCTTTCAGTTTCATTCCATTGCTTCTCGTGTTTCCATGTGGAAATGAGAATAATGATGATCCCTCTACACTGTGACATCCCTTCAGATATTTGTAGACAGCTATTAGGTCTCCTTTTAGCCTTCATTTTTTAAGCTAAACATTCCCAGATCCTTTAACTGTTCCTCGTAGGACATACGTACTTTGCAGTTTGCTAACCATCCTGGTAGCTCTTCTCTGAACTTGCTCCAGTTTTTCAATTTTTTAAATGTGCCTGGAACTGGACACAGTATTCCAGATGTGGCCTGACCAAGGAGGATTAGAGGTAGCTAATTACTTCACATGATCTAGACTCTATGCTTCTCTTAATACATCCTAGGACTGTGTTTGCCTTTTTGGCTGCTGCATCTCTTTTTTTGACTGTTGACTCTCTTGTGCAGTCTGTGATCTATTAGTATACCCAAGTCTTTTTGACACATGCTGTTGCTTAGTTCTATTCCTCCCATTCTATAGATGAAATTTTCATTTTTCTTGCCCAGATGTGGAATCTTGGATTTCTCCGTTAAATACCATTCTATTAGTCAACTGCCCATTGTTCCAGCTTATCTAGATCCTTCTGAATCCTCTCTGTCTTCTCTAGTGTTGGCTAGCAATCCTAGATTTGCATCATCTGCAAATTTGATTACTTTACCCTCAGTTACCTCATCTAAATCATTTATAAAAATGTTGACCAACACTGGGGCCAGGACAGAGCCTTGTGGTACCCCACTTGAAACACTATTCCCATTGGATGTGCAACCATTTATTACCACTCTGAGTACGATCACTGAGCCACAGGCGGGGTTTTGCGAGTACACACAGTGGCTTTTAGCACAGTACTCTCACAGACAGGATTTCAAAGTACACACAGCACAGTACTAGCACATATATGGATTGCAGAGTACACAAAGCATTTATTTTTTGCTGAGTGCGCAGTCAGAATTTGTCCCTCACTCCAGCTGCGCCCTACACCTGCACTAATAAGAGCACAATGGCGGTGTGGTGTTTGCAAGTATGCGGGATGCAGTGACGAGACAGAGACGGAGCAAGCTTAAACTGAACCTTTATATTCTGGTTAGAGAAATAACTGGGTGGCTAATAGAGATTCTCTGTACAGGGAAGCTATACAGCAATACACATTAACGTAAGCGAACGACTATTAGGCAAGTGGCAATAACTATAGGGCCATGATAGGGCCGACTAAATGTTCTAGAACTATATTTAACAATAAACAGAGTGTCACTTATCCGGCTCTGACGTCCTGCAGAGTCGTGGTCCAATAGATGTCCGTGTGGCGTCTCAGCCGCTGGGCCCAGCCGACGAGGAGTTGCTATAGACTTCGGGTGTTCCTACACCCAGGTGTAGATGGGGCGCAACAGGCCCTGGAGAAGCACACTGGCGTTGAGTCTGCCCCTCCCGGGAGCGAGATGGCAGCAGCTGAGAGCTCTGCTGTGTAGGCCGCAGCCGTGGGCTGTAGTGGGACAGTGGCGGCCGCGGATGGAGGTGGACAGGCCGCAACCACGGGCTGGAGTGAGGCAGCTTCAGATGTAGGCAGACAGGCCACAACCGCGGGCTGGAGTGAAGCAGCGGCGGCCCTGGCTGGAGGCGGACAGGCCGCAAATGCGGGCTGGAGCAAGGCTGAGGAGGCCGCGGCTGGCAGAGTATAGGCCAAAGCCGCAGACTGGGATATGGCAGTGTCAGGTGAGTACCTCACAGTTCTCCTCCTTCTGTGCACCGCTCGGGTTCGTCCTCTCCCCGAGTCACGAGAGTCCCTGAGTCTGCTCACGTGTAGAAGCTGGCCTGGGAGTCCTCTCCACTCCCCAGCAGGTCTCTCCTCCCTTCCTCCTGTTCGTCTCTGCGTCAACTCTCTCCTGCTCGTCTCCTGTGTTCCTTTTATATTAGCCCTGCCACCGCACATTCCAGAACAGTCTCTCGGTCTCCCTCCAGTTCCTTCCCCCAGGCACCTTCTCCCTAGGAACTTATGTGACAGCCCCCTTGGTTCCAGCCTGGGCACACAGTGGGGGCCCACTCCCCTACAGCGACGACACTCGTGATCCGGCCTTTATCCGGGTCACGTGCTGCATCGGCCAATCAGAGCCGTGCCAATACTTGGCTCCAGTGGTGCCCAGTCTAAAAGCATGTTGATTGGTTGTTCTGCAGTCTTTCAACATGCTTCATTAAATTGGCAAACCTGAACATACAGTAAAAAGTCCATGTTCGGGGTTCGATACCAGACAATCGGTGTCCAGTACGGACCCCAAACTTTCCAGTTTGGGTTCGCTCATCCCTAGTCAGCATCTCTCCACTCTGGATCATAGAGTGCTTCACAATTGGTGGACCTGTCTCCTCTCTGATGTCTCTATGCCCTAATATTGCATATGGGAAGGGGTTGTCGTCATTAGACAACCCTTGTAATGACTACCTGATTTGATGATTATGAAGAATGTCACATAAGAACACTGAGTTCACAATTGCTAACAGAAATACAGTACATTAACACATAGTGAACATGTAGGCATACAATATACATATGCAATAGTTCTGATAACAAATACTTTTCCTTGTGTATGCAGATCCAGAGGTGATAATGAATATGCCACTTTTTATAATAATTGTTAACACTTCGATAAGAATGACTGCAGAAAGTTGTGTAATTTAACTTATAAGACATGTATCTAACTCGGTAGCTTGCCTTCTATTGTACTCTAGCATGAAAAATGTCTGTGACTTGTTTGTCAAACTAAAGAAACAATAGAGCTCCAGGGAAATTCCATTAGGATTTATATTTTATTGCTTAATACTTCTGGGAAATGTTTTTAGGATGCTTTTGCCAACCTTCCAGAATGGGAGATGGACAATCTGCAGCTTAAAGGGAAGGTGCACTAAAAAAAAAAAACAACAATTGACAAAATGTAAAGTATTAACATTTGATTTTTTTTTAAATATCATCATTTGTTTGTAATAAAGTCAAATATGAAAAATAATTTTAATAAGTTTGGTATTTCCACATTTGAACACTAGCAGGAGCAGCTGATTAAATTTGCCATGAAAACCTAGTGTACAACAAGCTCACATTAGGACTGCAGTAAATGTGGGTTTGGTCTGCTCACATGTGTGTGATGTCACTCTTCCCTTCCCCTTCTGGGTGTTTGCAAAAAGTTAAGAAAGGATGAAATGTAGGATCACAGTGAGGAGACATTTTGTTGGTGAGTGACTGCAAAGTGATACTGACAAGTAGACGGTAACCAAGGACTGCCTGCAGCACCAATTCTGCTCGCTGTATCGTAAGCTAGGGTTAGATACGTGTGCGATTAGATACGCATTGAGTAACACACGCTGGGATTAGATACAGGGTTCAGTGTAGTTTATCACATGATGGGATTAGATATTGAGGTCAGTGGAATGTATCACACAGGATGGGGTTAGATTAGATACGCAGCATCTAATGTATGTCATGTGTGACACCACTCCATCCACTTCTATGGAAGCAGCAGTGTAATGTGTGACCCCGCTCTGTCTACATCTGAGAGCAGTAATGTAGTGGACGGAATGGAGTCACACTTTACACTGATTACATAGTGCATGGAGTGTTGTCACACATTACACCACTGATCCCATAGAAGTAGACGGAGCAGGGGTCACACATTACACCACTGCTCCCTTAGAAATGTGTTACCCCACTCCGTCCACCTCTATGGGAGCAGTGGTATAATGTGTGACCCCGCTCTGTCCACTTCTATGGAAGCAGTAATGTAGTGGACAGAATAGGGTCACACATTACACCACTGCTCCCATAGAGGTGGACGGAGCGGGGTAACACATTTCTAAAGGATCAGTGATGTAATGTGTGACCACTGCTCCATCTTCTTCTATGAGATCCGTGGTATAATGTGTGACACCACTCCATGCACTATGGAAGCAGTAAAGTGTGACCCCATTCCGTCCACTACATTACTGCTTTCATAGGTGTTGTCAGAGCAGGGTCACACATTACACCACTGCTCCCATAGAAGTGGATAGAGCGGGGTCACACATTACCCTACTGCTCCCATAGAAGTGGAAGAAGCAGGGTCACACATTAAACAACTGTTCCCATAGAAGTAGACAGAGCAGGGTTACACATTACATCAATTCTCCCATAAAAGTGGACAGAGCAGGGTCACTGTCACATCTCCACCAAAACCTCCTCTTGAGATTTCTACTTGTTGAAATATGTTTGGTGCAACAACTCCATTCCTGTCTATGAGTTTATTTGCTAGATTTGTATGCTGTTTATAAAGTTAGAACAAAAAAAACTCCCAGAGGCTTACACAGGTAGAGAAAGTGACTGTATTTCCTGTGTCTGTGTTTGAGAGAAGCAGCCTGCTGTAGATGTTGCACAGATAGAGACACACAAATGACTTATTCCTGATCTATTAAGCTTATCATATATTGTTCCTCATTGTTCCTGAATAAAGAAGCTCTGTTGCCACAAGCTTGGAGAGTATCGTGAGTATTCCACTGGCAACAGGATCCTGGCCCAGATTAACACAGCAACAGAAGCCCAAAGCAAAAGCAGCACAGAGCAACAGAGAAGATGTCCACTAGCAGCAATCCTGTCAAGTTCTCAATGCCAAGCCTAACTAACCAGAACTACAAGTCCTGGAAATTCAAGGTGAAGATGCTGCTCATATGAGAAGGTATGTGGAAATATACTCAGGAACACGTGCCTCATCCATTACCACATGGTTGGCTAGAGAAGGATCAGAAAGTACAAAGCACGATCTACCTCAGTATAGATGATAATCAGATTATGCATATATGCAAGTGTGCAACTGCAAAGGAGATGTGGGATGAGTTACAGAAAGTGCATGAAAGATCAAATCTCAGCAATAAGCTTTATCTCATGAGAAAGCTGTATCAGTCAAAGCTAAGTGATGGACAGAATATGCAGGACTTAAGGCCCCGTCACATAACGAAATCGCTAGCGAGATCGTTGATACGTCACGGGTTTTGTGATGCAATAACGATTTCGCTAGCGATCTCGTTACGTCTGACAGGTAGCAACGATCAGGCCCCTGCTGTGAGATCGCTGATCATTACAAAGCTTCCTGGACCATTCCTGGGTCGTTGCGCTCCTGCTGGGCAGTGTGCATCGCTGTATTTGACACCTAACCAACGACCTCGTTAGCGATTCAGAACTGAGACACATAGGCGTGCATAAATTGGACTTTTCCGCGCCCCTCGTCCCCGATTGGTGGTCGCTACAGCATTCTCATTTCCCACCGTGCATAAAGAAAGCAACAGAATAGCGATTCCATCCTTTGTTTCTGACCTCGTGCTGGATTACAGATCTTAGCAGAATTCTCCGGGCTGTGTGGAGTCACAGCCGAAGAACACTACAATCCACAAACCAGAACACTTGTCAGGAACAAAGCCCAGATGAATGGATACAGAGTCACAGCCGAAGAACGCTGCTACGATCCGAAACCAGAACGAAGGGACGGAATTGCTACAACGTGGCTTTATTTTAAACCTGCCGCCCAATCAGAACGCAGTAGCGTCCACCAATCGGAGATGATTGGTGACACAGTACAGATTCTGGTGCAAGCAGTCATATGAAAAATAACAAGGATTTCTTTACTGACCTTAATGAAAGCAAGTCAGAAAAGGTCATCTCAGCTAATGATCACTATATGAAATCAGAAGGAGTAGGAGACGGCTACCTCCACTGTTCCTGTCCAGTTTCCTCAACACAAAGCAGAAAGTTCCCAATAAAGGATGTTCTCTATGTTCCCAGCTTTGAAAACAATCTTTTGTCAGTAAAGAAGCTCACACAAAAGGGGAATGTACTTATTTTTAAAGATAACAGCTGCATCATCTCAAAGAAGGGTCACACTCTTGCGGAAGGAAAAATCCAAGATGAACTTTATCAGCTAAAATGCAAAGAGTGTACAGTGCAGTGATATTTGGAAGCAAAACGTTTGTGTATGTTCCCAAAGAAAAACTTTCCAAGTGGGAATCACATGCAAAGCAAGGAGTCATGGTGTGCTATAGCAAAACTCAAAAAGGATACAGAATCCTGAACCCAGAGACCAACACAGTAACAATCAGCAGACATGTAGTGATTGATGAAAACTCTGTATCGCTCAAATTCCACAAAGTTACATGAGTTATTCAACCTAAGAAGCAAAAGCAAGAGTCTCAATCACCAAACCCAGAGACCGAAAATGAAAGCACTGAAGTGTGGATAAGCTCTGAAGCCACTAAGGAAGACACAGAAGAACCAAGTCAACGTCCAGTCAAGAGATCAGAAAGGCCAAACAAAGGTATCCCAGCTAGACGCCTTTCTTATGTGGTCAGAACACTTCCTGAGCCAGAGCCACAGTCATAGCAATGAGAGTTACAGACAAGCACTGGGGGCGCTTCTGTACATAGCAATCACAACTCATCCGGATATCACAACCACAGTTGGAATTCTCTGCCGATGTGTAAGCAAGCCACGCCAAAGAGACTGGAACGTGGTGTACTCGAGTTTGTTTATTGCGAGCGTGACAAGATGATAGCTGATGGTATAACAAAGCCATTATCAAGAGCCAAGTTTGTGGACTTCAGAACCGCAATGGGACTAACAGGATAAGTACCGTATATACTCATCTATAAGCCGACCCGTGTATAAGCCGACCCCCCTAATTTTGCCACAAAAAATTGGGAAAACTTATTGACTAGCGTATAAGCCTAGGGTGAAAAATGATTATGCCCCCATATGATGCTCCACAGATTAGGCCCCATAAACTGCACAAATTATGCCCCATATGATCCACAGATTATGCCCCCATAGGCTGCACAGATTATGCCCCCATATGCTCCACAGATTATGCCCCATATGCTCCGCAGATTATGCCCCCATATGCTCCAGATTATGCCCCATATGCTGCACAGATTATGCCCAATATGCTCCACAGATTATGCCCCATATGCTAAACAGATTATGCCCAATATGCTCCACAGATTATGCCACCATATGCTCCATATTATGCCCCCATATGATCCAGATTATGCCCCCATATGCTCCACAGATTATGCCCCCATATGCTCCAGATTATGCCCCCATATGTTCCACAGATTATGCCCCATATGTTCCACAGGTTATGCCCCCATACGCTAAACAGCTTATGCCCCATATGCTCCAGATTATGCCCCCATATGCTCCAGATTATGCCCAATATGCTCCACAGATTATGCCCCCATATGCTCCAGATTATGCCCCCATATGCTCCAGATTATGCCCCCATATGTTCCACAGATTATGCCCCCATATGCTGCACAGATTTTGCCCCATGTGCTCCAGATTATGCCCCCGTATGATCCACAGATTATGCCCCATAGTATACGTCCCTTATGCTGCTGCAAAAAAAAATTACATACTCACCTCTCGTCGCTGGGGGCCAGGTGCCGGTGTCCTGAGCAGGCTTTGACACTGGCGCGCTATGGGGGACAGGTGCCGGTGTCACCGCTCGCTCAGGACCCCGGCACCTGAGATATTTACCTGTCCTCTCTCCACCGCTGCGCACTGCTCCCTCTTCTGGGTCCTCGGCAGTGAATGATCAGGCAGGGGCGCGGCGCTCACTAACGACGTCATCTCGCCCTCTGCCTGAACATTCACAGCCAGAGGAGTCGGACGAGGGAGCAGCATGCAGCGGTGGAGAGCGGACAGGTAAATATCGCTATGCTCACCCCTCCGCCGGCGCGTCTCTGCAGCCTCTCCTCTTCTCCCGCGGTCTCCGCAGCTCTTCAGTCCTACAGCGGTCACGTGGTACCGCTCATTAAAGTCATGAATATGTGCATATTCATGACTTTAATGAGCGGTACCATGTGACCGCTGCAGGAAGGAGCCGGAGATCGTGGGAGAAGCAGGGGGGCTGCAGAGACGCGCCGGCAGAGGGGTGAGTATGATCCGACACCCCCGCTCCTCCTCCCCCGCCGACCCTCGTATATGACTCGCGTATAAGCCGAGAGGGGGACTTTCAGCCCTAAAAAAAGACCTGAAAATCTCGGCTTATACACGAGTATATACGGTAGTTGTTGAGTGGGGGTGTTGGAATATGTTTGGTGCAACAACTCCATTCCTGTCAATGAGTGTTTAGTTGCTAGATTTGTATGATGTTTATAGAGATAGAACAAAAAAACCTCCCAGAGACTCACACAGAGAGAGCATGTGACTGTATGTCACGTCCTCAGCCGGGGGTCCGGTCTCTGCTGCGCTGGTAGACCAGCGCCTATCACGCAGCTCCACTGGTACTAACCCTGTCCGTGGATCCAGATAATCAGCGGCTCCTTTCTCTACTAGGAAACTGCATCCTCTTGGCAGGTCTCCTGGAAATGCTTAGGAGGTGTGCCCCGCTTCCTGGACATACTTAAAGCAGCAGGGCACCTGTTCTCTATTAGTGATGTATGTGCTGTGATGCTCTGTGCATAAAAGATATCCTCCCCTTTAGGGAGGTGCCTGGGTAATGTGTTCATTCTGTGAGATTGGTGGCGCTCACTCAGGCCACACTCTACTGAGATCTGCATTCTGAAAGCTGTAGTTGGCATTTTACTAATACCTCTGTCGCCTCAGAATCCTCTGCTGCTAGTTTCCTATCCTGGATCCTTCTAGACACTCCGATTTCTAGCCCAGGCTGACCAAGGCTCTCCTCATGGAACCATCCAGATATCTCTGCCGACTGGATCAGCCTTTCTGGGATTACACAGAGCTTCTGGGATTCTCGCCACCTCTTCTGTACGGGTCGTCCCTCTGGTCCGGGTTTCGCAGCATTAAGGCCACCAGGTGTTGCGATGGGGGAATCCCTGTATAGGAGTATGCCTTGCCCGGTGCTCCACTATGTGGTTCTGTGTCATGGTCCAGGGGGTTCTTCCCTCAGGCACCTTTTCCTTTTTGTTAGCTTCCTTTAATAAATATCCTTGGTTTTGAAGCTCATTCTCCTGTCTCTTGTGTATCGGGTATACAGCTACCACTGCACCATCAGTGGTCTAGTGAGTCCACTATACATCTTCATGCCCTGTGGGTGTAACAGTGTATTTCCTGTTTTTCTGTGTATAAGAGAAGCAGCCTGCTGTAGATGCTGTACAGATAGACACACAAATGATTTATTCCTGATCTATTAAGCTTATCATATATTGTTCCTGAATAAAGAAGCTCTGTCACACGCTCTGTATCGTGAGTAATCCACTGCCAACACTGCTTCTGTCACCAGGCGCCGTAGTATTCACTCCGCAGGCGGTGCTGGTGATAGAAATGTCAGAAGCTCTGGATGGTGGGCTCTGTCCAACAACTAAGGTTGGAGTGGCTGGGACCTGTAGTACCATCAGTCTGTCAGTGTGGGTGTGTGTTTCCAGCAAAAAAATTTTAGCTCCCTGCTCCAGCCAATTGGAGGGCACCACACCCTACTAAGGCTTCCAGCTTACTGCTGTAAACTGCCAGATATAGTTTAGTGTTTCCACTAGCTAGGTGTGTCTTCTACTCCTGTTTAATTTATTGTATTCCTGTTTAACCTAGCTTGTTTCTGACTATTCTTACCAATTCTGATTTTGTCATTGGTGTGACCTCTCAGCTCTTACCCTGCTTGGTGACCATTCCTACCTCTGAACTTCAGCCCTTCTATGGGAGCATTCCACTGAGTCCTATTGTAAAACCAGATTGCTGTACAGGGGTTAAAGGGTATTGGGATTTCTCTGGAGTCTGACAGACTGAGTGGCTTGTGCCAAGTCTGTGGTCTCAGGCAGACATTAAAGTCACATATTGCACCACTGCTCCCATAGAAGGGGACAGAACAGGGTCACACATTACACCACTGTTCCCATAGAAGTAGACAGCAAGGTCACACATTACACCACTGCTCCCATAGAAGTGGATTGAGCGGGTTCAGACATTAGACCACTATGTGAAACTGTTCTGTCCACTTCTATGGGAGCAGTGATGTAATGTATGACATGCTCCATCCACATCCACTACATTACTACTCCCTTAGAAGTGGATAGAGCAGGGACACACATCAATTCCCACCCACCCCACAAAAAATACAATATTCAGTGAGGTCACGGAAAAGCATAACTCATAACTTTGCAGCCCCTACAGAATTTACTTTTTATTGAACCCCCTATATTCCTCATATTCAAATGGCCCCATATAGATAGAATAGAATACATAGATATCCTGCATATATATAATTTCACAACCCTCCTACATATAATAAGCTTGGACCCTTTAGTGTCTTTCATGTTGCATGAAAGTATTTTTAGTGTTATTTACCCAAATAAATAAATGAAAAACAAGGGCTCACCACCAATTTTGGTGATCAGAGAAGGTTAAGCAGACAGCTGTGGACTGATATTATCATGCTGTGAAGGTCCCTGGTTATTGGGCCCTTCCCAGCCTAAAAAATACCAGCCCTCAGCCACCTCAGAAGTGGCGCATCACATTAGATGCTCCAACTCTGGCACTTTTCCTGGCTCTTCCTGATTTGCCTTTGTGCGGTGGCAATCGGGGTAATGGTACTTCGGGTTGATGACAGCTGTGATATGTAAAAATCACATCTGCCATCAAGCCCTGTGGTTAGGAATGGAGAAGGGTCTATTTCACACCCCCATTAGCCACCCAGTAATGAAAAATAGACAGACACTCCCCAACACTTTCCCTGGTTCACCAATTTATTTTTTGAAAAAGAACGCCATGCAGGTCTGCAGTAGTTCACCGAATATGTAGTCCACAAATGGAAACCTGAAAAACATGAAAAGAGAGCAATAAAGACAAGACAATGCCCCATGTTCATCAATTTATTAGAAAACAAAAATTTCACACGCAGGTCCGACATAGTCCATGATGTTCCCACAACGATTCCTGAATCCAACATCCAAATGCTATGGAGCCTCATTCAGGGAACGAAGCACCATAAGCTGTAGCAGCAGCTACTCCGGGTCCTGCTGCACTCTGCGAGACCAAGCAGCTGTGATGAGCAGTGACTTCAGTAACTACACCGCTCATCAGAGTCGCCGAGTCATGCTACCCTCTGTATAGTGGCCCCACAAAGAGCCCCTTTCTATAATGGCTCCATATAGTGCCCCACCATAGAATGTGGCCCCATATAGTGTCCTACAGTATAATGGCCCCATATAGTGTCCCACAGTATAATGTGTACCACAGTTTAACGTGTCCCTTCATCATGGTCCGCATCCTCATATGGCCCCCCATTCTGGTATATGGCCCCTGGTATAAGGCTTCTACTCACCTTCCCTCCACTCCCAAGCAATGCAGTGTCATATTCTGTGTTCAGAGCATAGCTGTGACAGGCTACGATCAGCTCTCCCCGCCAGAGATACTCATCTCACCCCAGACCTCAGTTGCCCAACACATCCTCTCCACTGCAGCTCCTGTTATTGCATGCATGATCCACTGAGCAGAGTGTGTGTGTGTGATGACAGGGGGAAAGTGAAGCCTGTAGCATACAGTGCAGGCTACACAAAGATAGCACCAATCTCCTCCCACAGCTGTGAACTGTACAGCCCAGGGGGCATGCCCATGTCACATCCAGAGGCAGGAGAAGCAACCTCAATACAAAAGATGTGGTTAGACGGAGATCAGAGCGACGTCGCTGTATGTGACATGTAGCAGTGATGTGGCCCCCGCGTCGATGTTGCTGATCGTGCACGAACGTTCTGGGCCGTATTTTGATCGTTGGCGTCCCGCTGGTGAGCCTGAATCGCTGTGTTTGACACCCTTTATGGACGACGAGCAACCTCGTTGGCGACTCATATGTCAGCGGCGCAGGCGGGACTAGGTTTTCTTTCGTAATAACGCCCCTCATACATCTAGTGAGGGAGTTTCAGGAGAAGAATCCACAGGATTTCCGAAATTATCTACTGATGTCGGAGGATTCATTCAAGCTCCTACTAGAATGTGTGAGGCCACTCATTGAATGGCAGGATACACCGATGCGTGCAGCTATTTCAGCAGAGGAACGTTTGGCAGTAACGCTGCGATTTCTGGCAACCGGACGTTCAATGAAAGACTTGCAATTTTCTGCGCTGTTTCTCGATCGCTCCTTAGCGTATTAATTCCAGAGACATGCAACGCCATCATCCGCAGTTTACAGAGCTGCATGCCTTTTCCAAAATCCGTGGCGGAATGGCAAATAATTGCCTCTGATTTTCAACGTATTTGGCAGTTCCCAAACTGTGGTGGTGCCTTGGATGGCAAACATGTGCGGATCACGCAACCAGCCAACAGCGGATCCTATTTCTATATCTACAAGGGCTACTTCAGCGTGATCCTCATGGCCCTTGTTAATGCCAATTATGAATTTATAAACTTTGATGTTGGCATGAACGGAAAGGTTTCTGACGGTGGCATTTTGGACCACACTATTTTTGGTGAACGCTTGAATAGCAATGAACTGCACTTGCCAACCAACATGGACACTACCGCCAACCTTAACTTTGTTTTTGTGGGCGATGAAGCCTTCCTCCTTCATGCGCCTCTTGTGAAACCGTACCCACAAAAGACTTTGACAGAGGAAAGGCGTATTTTTAATTACAGATTGTCAAGGGCACGGCGCGTTGTTGAGAATGCCTTCGGCATAATGGCCAACCGCTTCAGGGTTTTCCACACTCCAATCAACATAAAGCTGGAATCTATAGACTCTGTGGTGTTGGCCTGTTGCGTGCTGCACAATTTTCTTAGGCAACGCGATGCTGTTGCTTACAGTCCTCCAGGCTTCATGGACTCGGACAGCAATGGTGACGTGGTGCTCGGAGAATGGCGTGAGAATGATCCCACTATTGCAGGCTTTCAACCTGTCAATCAAGGCAGGAGCAAGGACGATGCGAAGGCCTGCCGAGACAAGTACTGCCAATACTTTAACGGGCCTGGTGCAGTGAGTTGGCAGCATCAGATATAGTTTGCATTTAAAAGTTGTTTAGTTTAGCCTTTTTTTTAAATTCTGTTAATAAAAATTTTTTTATTTTAAAAATGCCTTCGTGTTCTTTCAATTATTTGACCAATATGGGAGAAGGGCAAAAAGTGAGTGAGAAGGAGAAGTAATGGTGAGAGGGCTAATGATGGGTGAGATGTGGGGAGGGGAGTAATGAGGATAAGGCAAAATGAGGAGTGTGTTTGAGGAGGTGGGAGTTATGGGTAAAAGGAAAAGTAATGGAGAGAAGGATAATGATTGCAGTAATTGGGATCAAGGATTAATATTGGAACATATCGGCCCTTTGTGTCACACTTGCGTGCTCGACGCCGACGCAAGATGCCAATGCGATCGCAAAGTGATGCTTCCCAGCATGGTGCCCCTGCCACGCACAGACATGAGACGCCATTGCGATCGCAAAGTGATGGTTCCCAGCATGGTGCCCCTGCAACACAGACATGAGATGCCATTGCGATCGCAAAGTGATGGTTCCCAGCATGGTGCCCCTGCCACACACAGACATGAGACGCCATTGCAATCGCAAAGTGACGATTCATAAAATAATGGCAATAGCGTCTCATGTCTGTGCGTGGCTGGGGCATTTAGCTGAAAACCATCGCTTAGCGATTGCAATAGCGTCTCATGTCTGTGCGTGGCTGGGGCGCCTAGCTGGGACCGGTCACTTTGCTATAGCGTCTCGTGTCGCAAGTGCGACCCGTTCGTGTCGCACGTACGCTGTGATGTCACGACGCTGGCATCATTCATGCGGTGTTATTCATATGTGGAGAAAATGGCGGCTAGGTAGCGCTGTGCTCCGTGGGGTGACGCTGAGGTGCGCTACCTCATACGCAAATGTGATGCATGGGACTATCAATGCAGGCTTCCTGTTGCGTGTCCCATGCATCACAAGAAGGAGGTCCTCCGCCGAATCAAGAGGGGCCTATCTCGGCGGTTCGGGGTGGAGCAGACACCCACCCAAATAAGAAAGAAGCTGGCCGACCTGCGCTACCGGTCAAGCGATAGGGTCGCCAGCATCCGTGCCCAGCTTCACAGGCATCGTGGTGAGTGTTGGTGAGGGTATCTGGAGATCAATGCACCTGCAGTGACGGGAGTACCACCAGTACCAGTAGTGAGGGGGTTACAGGCAGTGACAGGAGTAATAGTAGTGAGGGGGTTACAGGCATTGACGGAAGTACTGGCAGTGACGGGAGTACCGGCAGTGATGGGGTTACAGGCAGTGTCAGAAGTACTGGCAGTGACGTGAGTACCGGCAGTACCGCCAGTACCAGTACTGATGGGGTTACAGGCAGTTACGGGAGTACCAGTAGTGAGGTGGTTACAGGCATTGACGGAAGTACTGGCAGTGACGGCAGTACCGACAGCACCGTCAGTACCAGTAGTGATGGGGTTACAGGCAGTGACGCGAGTACAGCAGTAATGGGGTTAGTAGAAGGAGTATTTCACTCAATTGTATTTTTTGTTTGCAGCACCACCATCGCCAGCAGCACCGCCGTCACCTCCTGCACCACAATCCCCAGCTACCCCTTCGCCGCAGCTACCCCCTCCACTTTTGGGGTCATCTACTCCATCCCCGATAGGATTCTCTCCAGCGTCACTCCATGACATTAATGCTGGCTCGCCTTCAGGTAATTAACGCACATAATATAAGCTTTCGACAAGTTTGACAACATTGTTAGGTCTTAAATTGTTTAAGGGCTGTCGTGATATATCTATTTTCCTGTGTTTCCCTAGCCAGTGGTGCCACAGGTTCTGGGTGGGCATTAAGCGCCTCCTCATGTGAAGCGCAGTCGGCCCAAAACTGTAAGTGTTAAACAGCAAACATGTAACATGTACATGTTGATGTTGCAACAGAATTCCCTGGTTAACTTTTACCATTACCTCCACAGAAATCCCCACTGCCCAGGACCTGTTGGCATTGCACAGGCGGCTGATGGCAGCAATGGTAGACCACGGGGTGATGCTGAAGAGATTTGTGGCTGGCCTCCAAACGGGGGGCAGTCAATAATTATTTTATTTGTATTGTATTTGTATTTTGTTGGTTGAAAACAAAAATATATAACTACAAATATATATTTATATTTTTAAGTTTATATACGCAGCTGTGGTGTATTATTTGTTATTATTTTTTATTATAAGGTTTTAGCGCTAGTGTGACCAGGGCCTTTAAAAGAAATTGTTAATTTTTCAAATTTTTTTTAACCCCTTCAAGACCCAGCCTATTTTGACCTTAACCCCTTCACCCCCAAGGGTGGTTTGCACGTTAATGACCGGGCCAATTTTTACAATTCTGACCACTGTCTCTTTATGAGGTTATAACTCTGGAACGCTTCAACGGATCTTCGCGATTCTGAGATTGTTTTCTCGTGACATATTGTACTTCATGATAGTGGTAAAATTTCTTCCATATAACTTGCATTTATTTATGAAAAAAACGCAAATATGCCAAAAATTTAGAAAATTTTCAATTTTCAAATTTTTAATTTTTATTCCCTTAAAACAGAGAAATATGTCACACAAAATAGTTAAGAAATAACATTTCCCACATGTCTACTTTACATCAGCACAATTTTGGAAACAAAATTTTTTTTTGTTAGGAAATTATAAGGGTTAAAAGTTGACCAGCGATTTCTCATTTTTACAACAAAATTTACAAAGCCATTTTTTTTCGGGACCACCTCATATTTGAAGTCACTTTGAGGGGTCTATATAGCAGAAAATACCCAAAAGTGACACCATTCTAAAAACTACACCCCTCAAGGTACTCAAAACCACATTCAAGAAGTTTATTAACCCTTCAGGTGCTTCACAGGAGCTGAAGCAACGTGGAAGGAAAAAATTAACATTTTACTTTTTAGTCACAAAAATGATCTTTTACAAACATTTTTTTTATTTTCACAAGGGAAAAAGGAGAAAAAGGACTGATAAAGTTGTTGTGCAATTTCTCCTGAGTACGCCGATACCACATATGTGAGGGAAAACCACTGTTTGGGCACACGGCAGAGCTCGGAATGGAAGGAGCGCAGTTTGACTTTTCCAAACCAAAATTGGCTGGAATTGAGAACGGACGCCATGTCGCGTTTGGAGAGGCCCCGATGTGCCTAAACAGTGGAAACCCCCCACATGTGACCCCATTTTGGAAACTAGACCCCTAAGGAACTTATCTAGATGTGTGGTGAGTAGTTTTGAACCCTCAAGTGCTTCACGCAAGTTTGTAATGTAGAGCCGTGAAGAAAAAAAATCATATTTTTTCCACAAACATGATGTTTTAGTCCCCAAATTTTTATTTTCCCAAGGGTAAGAGGAGAAATTGGACCACAAAAGTTGTTGTCCAACATGTCCTGAGTACGCTGATACCCCATATGTGGGGGGGAACCACTGTTTGGGCGCACGGCAGGGCTTGAAAGGGAAGGAGCGCCGTTTGACTTTTCCAAACCAAAATTGGCTGGAATTGCGAACGGACGCCATGTCGCGTTTGGAGGGCCCCTGATGTGCCTAAACAGTGGAAACCCCCCACATGTGACCCCATTTTGGAAACTAGACCCCCTAAGGAACTTATCTAGATGTGTGGTGAGCACTTTGAACCCTCAAGTGCTTCACGCAAGTTTGTAATGTAGAGCCGTGAAGAAAAAAAATCATATTTTTTCCACAAGCATGATGTTTTAGTCCCCAATTTTTTATTTTCCCCAGGGTAAGAGGAGAAATTGGACCACAAAAGTTGTTGTCCAACATGTCCTGAGTACGCTGATACCCCATATGTGGGGGGGAACCACTGTTTGGGCGCACGGCAGGGCTTGAAAGGGAAGGAGCGCCGTTTGACTTTTCCAAACCAAAATTGGCTGGAATTGCGAACGGACGCCATGTCGCGTTTGGAGGGCCCCTGATGTGCCTAAACAGTGGAAACCCCCCACATGTGACCCCATTTTGGAAACTAGACCCCCTAAGGAACTTATCTAGGTGTGTGGTGAGCACTTTGAACCCCCAAGTGTTTCACTAACGTTTATAATGCCCTGGCGTGAAAAAAAAAATATTTTTTTTTTCCACAAAAGTGATGTTTTAGTCCCCAATTTTTTATTTTCCCAAGGGTAATAGGAGAAATTGGACCCCAAAAGTGGTTGTCCAATTTGTTCTGAGTACGCTGATACCCCATATGTTGGGGGGATACACTGTTTGGGCACACGGCAGGACTCGGAAGGGAAGCAGTGACGTTTTGGAATGCATACTTTGATGGAATGGTCTGCGGGCGTCATGTTCCGTTAGCAGAGCCCCTGATGTGCCTAAACAGTGGAAACCCCCCACATGTGACCCCATTTTGGAAACTAGACACCCTAAGGAACTTATCTAGGTGTGTGGTGAGCACTTTGAACCCCCAAGTGTTTCACTAACGTTTATAATGCCCTGGCGTGAAAAAAAAAAATATTTTTTTTTTCCACAAAAGTGATGTTTTAGTCCCCAATTTTTTATTTTCCCAAGAGTAAGAGGAGAAATTGGACCCCAAAAGTGGTTGTCCAATTTGTCCTGAGTACGCTGATACCCCATATGTTGGGGGGATACACTGTTTGGGCACACGGCAGGGCTCGGAAGGGAAGCAGTGACGTTTTGGAATGCATACTTTGATGGAATGGTCTGCGGGCGTCATGTTCCGTTAGCAGAGCCCCTGATGTGTCTAAACAGTGGAAACCCCCCACATGTGACCCCATTTTGGAAACTAGACCCCCTAAGGAACTTATCTAGGTGTGTGGTGAGCACTTTGAACCTCCAAGTGTTTCACTAACGTTTATAATGCCCTGGCGTGAAAAAAAAATATATTTTTTTTTTCCACAAAAGTGATGTTTTAGTCCCCAATTTTTTATTTTCCCAAGAGTAAGAGGAGAAATTGGACCCCAAAAGTGGTTGTCCAATTTGTCCTGAGTACGCTGATACCCCATATGTTGGGGGGATACACTGTTTGGGCATACGGCAGGGCTCGGAAGGGAAGCAGTGACGTTTTGGAATGCAGACTTTGATGGAATGGTCTGCGGGCGTCATGTTCCGTTAGCAGAGCCCCTGATGTGCCTAAACAGTGGAAACCCCCCACATGTGACCCCATTTTGGAAACTAGACCCCCTAAGGAACTTATCTAGGTGTGTGATGAGCACTTTGAACCCCCAAGTGTTTCACTAAAGTTTATAATGCCCAGGTGTGAAAAAAAAAAATCCTACTTTTTACCTCACACAAATGATGTTTTAGTCCCCAATTTTTTATTTTCCCAAGGTTAAGAGGAGAAATTGGACACTAAAAGTTGTTGTTCAATTTGTCCTGAGTACACTGGTACCCCATATGTGGGAAAAAACTGTTTGGGCACAATTTGGGGCTCAGAAGGGAAATTGTGACGTTTTGGAAGTAGACTTTGATGGAATGGTCTGCGGGCGTCATGTTCCGTTTGCAGAGCCCCTGATGTGCCTAAACAGTAAAAAAAAAAACACAAGTGACATAATTTTGGAAAGTAGACTCCCAAGGAACTTTTCTAAATGTGCCCCCCTTCTGGAACTAATCTTTCCTGTAAAGTAAATTAGTAGTGCATTGAGGTGTGGTACAATTTGAAACAATCCTTCATACACAGGCCAGGTTTTTCGGGGCAGGTGTCGCATTGGTAAGTGGTGTCCTTGCGTATTCCCCTTTTGTAACACACTCGGCACCTTTTTTGTGGCTTACCTTTTCTTCCAGTTGGCGGGACCACCCCCGGGAAATGCTGACCTGGTATGATGCGAGCACCTTCAGTTCCGGAAGTACTGGGGCCCGCTGTTTCCTGAGCGCCAAACATCAGGGCCTTAACCACTACCTCCTGAAACTGAAGGTACGTCGTATCGCTGTTGCGTGCACATCGTGACAGCAGGAAAGCGTTGAGCATTGCCATTTGGACGATGTGCACGGACAGCTTCTTGTACCACACCTTGGCCTTTCTCAAAGCACTGTACGGTTGGAGGAGTTGATCAGAGAGATCAACACCCCCCATGTATTTATTGTACCCCAGTACACAGTCCGGTTTGCGGACCTGTGTAGAGGTACCCCGTACAGTGCTGAGGGCGCTGCCATCACCATGTATGGTGGTCAAGAGAAGGACATCCCTCTTGTCCTTGTACTTGACCACCGACAGGTGGTCGCTACATTGGGCTCTGCTCTCACCCTTTCTGAGCATCAGCCCAAGTAGCGTCTTTGGGAGGCCTCTCTGATTTTTGCGGACGGTACCGCAGGCTGCGGTACCTCGCGCAGAGAGGGATTTGTAGAATGGGATGCTGGAATAAAAGTTATCAGTGTAAAGGTGATAACCTTTATCCAGCAGTGGGTGCACCAAATCCCACACAATTTTCCCACTCACTCCCAGGACGGGGGGACACTCAGGGGGTACAATCCTGGTGTCCTTTCCTTCGTAAACTCTAAAGCTGTGTGTGTACCCTGAGGTACTCTCACACAGCTTGTAGAGTTTGATTCCGTACCTTGCCCTCTTGCTGGGCAGGTACTGGCGGAATGCGAGCCGTCCCTTAAAA
>JARQOD010000004.1:354282708-354346876 GCA_033576555.1 Oophaga sylvatica
CTTCAGTGAAAAGACAGAAGCACCCGACATGAAATGACACTTGGTGTACATAGGTTAACCATGTCTTTTCATGTCCTTTGCTATCTGATTTGCACAAACAATTAAATCAGTCTATGTGTGCAAAATTTCACACCTGTAGGGGTTAATTAAAGGTGTAAATTCGTTGTAAAAAAAAAACGGACTTTTTTGCTACGAATTTACACCTTTAATTAACCCCTACAGGTGTGAAATTTTGCACACATAGACTGATTTAATTGTTTGTGCAAATCAGATAGCAAAGGACATGGTTAACCCTATGTACACCAAATGTCATTTCATGTCGGGTTCTGCATTTTCACAAAAGCCGGCAATTGAATTAGCGGCTATTATACTATGTAGAAGTGTATGAACTATAAATATATATATATATATATATATGTGTCACAAACTCAATGACATGTATATATATATATGAGGTGTAAAATTGCTGAAAAAAAATGCGTGGGCTCCCGCCCTATTTTCGCAACCAGACAGACAAAGCCAGTGAGTGGGGGCAGATAATAATAGCCCAGAGAGGGACCATTATTTTTGGCCTCCCCCGGCTACTAACATCTGCCCCCAGACACCCCAGAAAGGGCAAATCTCTAATTAGATTTGCCCTTTCTGGCACTTTGCCCGTCTATTCCCATTGCCCTGTAGCGGTGGCGAATGGGTTAATAAGGGGTTAAAATGACCTTGCAATTGAAAGGTCACTTTAAGCCAGGTTAATAATTGAGAGCTGTCAATTAGACAACTATCAATTATTAATCCTATTGTATGAAAGAAAAATCAAACACACACACTTTAATAAAAAAGAAGTTTAATGAAATAATCACACAGTTTTTGACCATATTTTATTTACCTGCTAAAACCATTTCCTGTAATAAAAATAAAATAATAAATCAAAATTATTCTTACCAATCCGATGCACAGTCAGGTCCCACGGTGTAATCCTTCAGAAAGGGTTAATGTTTACTGCAGGGACCGCAGCTAATGCTGCAGCCTCACAGTAAACCCCCAAATGAATGAGTTCCTCTCCTGGCTGACAGGAGAGGAAGTGGAAAGCTTAATTGATTGCTTTCCACTTTCACTTCAGGTCAGCCAGGGACACCATCAGTGACGTCAGAGGGAACTGATTAACAAAAATAGGGTTCCCTTCGAAAAAAAATGGCGTTGGGTCCCCCCTATTTTTGTTAACCAGCCAGATGAAGCAGACCGCTGAGGCCTGGATTTTCAGGCTGTTAAGGAGCCAAGATCCATGGACCTTGCCAGCCTGATAATACCAGGCCACAGCAGTCTGCATATCTTGGCTGATTAACAAAAATAGGGATCCCCTCGAAAAAAATTGGCGTGGGGTCCCCCCTATTTTTGTTAACCAGCCAGATGAAGCAGACCGCTGAGGCCTGGTTTTTCAGGCTGGTAAGGATCCAATATCCATGGACCTTGCAAGCCTGATAATACCAGGCCACAGCAGTCTGCTTAGCTTGGCTGGTTAACAAAAATAGGGAATCCCCTCGAAAAAAAAACGGCGTGGGGATCCCCCCTATTTTTGTTAACCAGCCAAGTAAAATGCAGACTGCTGCGGCCTGGTATTAAAAGACTGTCAAGGCCCATGGATTTTGGCCCTCAACAGCCTGATAATACCAGGCTACAGCAGCCCCACATTTGGCGCATCAAAAGATGTGGCAATTGTGGCACTTTACCCAGCTCTTCCCACTTGCCCTGTAGCGGTGGCAAGCGGGGTAATAAGGGGTTATTGTCACCGTTGATTGCACGGTGACAATAAGCCCGGTTAATAATGGAGAGGCGTCAATAAGACACCGATCCATTATTAATCCCAAAGTTATTAAATGTTTAAAAAAAAGACACAGCAAGAAAAAAGTCTTTTAATGAAATAAAAGAGACAACACAGTTTTCATTTTTTTTATTACTCTCTCATTCCTGCGACGCCATCGATCTCCTGTAAAAAAATAAAAAAAACAAACCAACAGTATACCACCTGTCCGACGCAGTCCATAGTAACGATTGTCCCACGACGATCCAGCTCTGCTACATCGGAATGACAGGCAGAGCCTGACATCCCGGCGCAGCACAGCTGCTTACCAGCTTCCCCGGCGGTGACGTCATCGGACTGCTTTACGGCCGCGATTACCCAGCAGTCACTGCAGTTATCGCGAGATACTGCATGTGACCGCCGGGGAGAAGAGGATGGCGGCCATTAAGCAGCCCGGGATGTGACCGCCGGAGATCTTCTGCCGGGTAAGTGCCGCTGACTCCTGACAGACCCGACCGACGGACACTGACAGTGACAGTGACAATTCCGATTCCGGTATCCGGTATGACGAAAATATCGGAACTCGGGATCGGAATTCCGATACAGCCAATATCGGCCGATACCCGATATTTGCAGTATCGTATCGCTCAACACTAGTGTTAACCCTATGCCAGCTCACCAACCACCACCGGAGCACGAGACTGAAAGTCCGGACCAAGACATGCAGCAGCAGAGAAAATGAAGGGAGCAGTCCAGCTTCTGTAGAAAGTGCAATTCTTTATTCAATCCAAACATAAAATCGTCACATAACGGTGTCCTCCAAATGCAAAAAGCGGAGAGTATGCACTACCAGCTGTACCAGCAACCTTAGATGGTCTTTGTCAAAGCTGAAAATGAATTACCCGCCTGCATTTTTAGGGTGAGTTTCCACTATCCGGAATGCTTCAGGAAATGCTGCGTGTTTGACGCTGTGCGTTGGCGCAGCGTCAAACACGCAGCGTCCAGATGTTACAGCATAGTGGAGGGGATTTCAAGAAATCCCGTCTCCACTATGCTGTAAAACACGCAGGCGGAAGACCTGCGTATCCGGACATGCGGCGCGTCTTTTCAGACCGCAGCATGTCCTAGCCAGTTGCGGCGACGCTGCGTCGCCGCAACGGAAATAACACAGGGCTATGCAGCCCTGTGTTCTTTCCGGATGTGTTCCGGAGGTGTCCGGAACACATCCGGAAAGAGTGCGCGTCAAAAAGGGGGCGGGGCTTTGGGCGGTGCGGAATTTCCGCTCCGTCCAAAGTGCTGTGGTTCCGGACCGTGGAACCACAGCCTTAAAGCTATCTGAGACTCATGGGTGAGCTGCTGAAACCTCATATAATTAGAAACAGATGTTTCTTGATTTAAGAAAAAAAGAGAAGCCAGCGCCGCACATGATCAGCATGAAATACATTAAGTGCATCTGCACATATTAGTTTCTAACCGTAATGGCACAGCAAAAATAAAAAACGTAGAGTAGGACTGCCCCATATGAGAATGCCTTGTCGTGGCGGGGTGGCTCAAAGAATTGATCAATTATTTGCCAAATGTCTCATTTTTTAAAAAAACAGTTAGAAACTAATATGTGCAGATGCACTAAATGTATTTCATGCTGATCATGTGCGGCGCTGGCTTCTCCCCCCCTTTTTTTGTTATTGGTACGTGGCTGACCACCACTTGTTGCCGTGCGCGCCGGGTTATGCATGCCATTTTATCTGTTTTTTTTCTTTTGGTGATTGACCCAGGCTGCTGTACACACATACAGCAGCCTTGCCCTGCCCCAGGCTCTGCGTAATTGTGCACCTGTGTCTGGGCCTGTTTCACCCTTTATCTGTGGTTGCTGGTTTGGCAAGTGTGGAGGTCAGACCTGAAATGTCCATCTCTGGACCTGGTCGGTTTTTATCTGCGCTTGCCTTACTGGCACCATGGGAGTGATTCAGCAATACTTCAGGTACTTTTGCAGTATTTTTGCAAGTTTTTTTTTTTTTTGCAGTCTTGCTTTTAATATATTCAGGAGGCCGTAATGGCACAGCGAAAATAAAAAACGTAGAGTAGGACTGCCCCATATGAGAATGCCTTGTCGTGGCGGGGTGGCTCAAAGAATTGATCAATTATTTGCCAAATGTCTCATTTTTAAAAAAACAGTTAGAAACTAATATGTGCAGATGCACTAAATGTATTTCATGCTGATCATGTGCGGCGCTGGCTTCTCCCCCCCTTTTTTTGTTATTGGTACGTGGCTGACCACCACTTGTTGCCGTGCGCGCCGGGTTATGCATGCCATTTTATCTGTTTTTTTTCTTTTGGTGATTGACCCAGGCTGCTGTACACACATACAGCAGCCTTGCCCTGCCCCAGGCTCTGCGTAATTGTGCACCTGTGTCTGGGCCTGTTTCACCCTTTATCTGTGGTTGCTGGTTTGGCAAGTGTGGAGGTCAGACCTGAAATGTCCATCTCTGGACCTGGTCGGTTTTTATCTGCGCTTGCCTTACTGGCACCATGGGAGTGATTCAGCAATACTTCAGGTACTTTTGCAGTATTTTTGCAAGTTTTTTTTTTTTTTGCAGTCTTGCTTTTAATATATTCAGGAGGCCGTAATGGCACAGCGAAAATAAAAAACGTAGAGTAGGACTGCCCCATATGAGAATGCCTTGTCGTGGCGGGGTGGCTCAAAGAATTGATCAATTATTTGCCAAATGTCTCATTTTTAAAAAAAAACAGTTAGAAACTAATATGTGCAGATGCACTAAATGTATTTCATGCTGATCATGTGCGGCGCTGGCTTCTCCCCCCCTTTTTTTGTTTCTTGATTTAACCCTCAGGTGTTTAAGCAGAAGTTCTGCATATATCCATTTCAACAGAAACACCCATGACATCTAGTATACAATAATTATACATTTGAGTGCTTAAAGATTTAACAGTGCACATAAAACAGTAACATATATTAAAAACATAAAACATTATAATTTCAAGTGATTTTCTTTCCGCATCAGTTCTTTTATCTTTACTTTGTGGTGACTTTCTGGAGACTTTTAATGTCCTACTGATGTCATTTCTTCACATTTATTCAGCGATAATATATCCAGAAAAAAAAAAGAGAGAGGTTTTTCTTAATTCGATCATATTCTGTATATATGACAATAAATCTCATTCATAAGATACCGGAATGATGGAAACAGGATATCATAGCTGTTCATTCTATTCAGAAAAAAATAAATATATGTTTAGTAATATAGCAATAAAATTCCAACACCGATATGCCGATATATCTGAATAAATCAATTTTACAAAATCCAATAAAAATAGTGCATGAATATATTTATACACATAGATTTTTATCAATCAGATTTATTCAAAGCGCTATATATATGTATCACCGATCGGAAATAGGATATCTATCGTTCTCTCTAAAGAAAAGTGAACGCAGAAAATTTTTTTCCCCATAAGAAAAATCCAATTGAATACATATAAATTTATAGTCTCATAAATCTATGATTAAATTGCATTTGTTTTAGGAGAAAACATATATAATCCCCCAATCAAACATAAGGTATCTCTCAGAAAATGCTACACATACATACCCTACATATCTCTCAAATATCGATATTATATTTAAGTTACATTTATTTTGGGAAAAAAAAAATTCAGAAATATATATAAATATCCTACATATTTCTCACATATCGGTATTATCATTTAATGCTTATCCTGGGTCCATCAGAAAATGGTGTATATCACCACCATTTATGTGATCTCTAATCCACCATCTGTGCTCCATAAAACGCATCAACTGCACCAGGGGTCCCCAACCGCCGGTCCGCGGCCCATTACCGGGCCGTAGCAGTTCTGTTGCCGGGCCGCGGAGCCACGGCACAGAACGCTGTACATACATGGAGCCGGCGGCTGCAGCACTGTAGTGACAGCTGCAGCCGCCGGCTTCAAGAAGACATCGATACTTACCTTCCGTCGCTGCGTCCCTGTCGGCCGCGGCAGCTTCCTCCTGTGCGCAGCGGTGACATAGAACCGCTCATTAAGGTAATGAATATGGACGTGACGCCACTCCCATAGGCGTGGCATCCATATTCATGCCCTTAATGAGCGGTATTACGTCACCGCTGCGCACAGGAGGAAGCTGCCATGGCCGACAGGGACGCAGGGAAGTTCAGCGACTGAGCGAGGAGGGTAAGTATGGGGAAGGACGGGGGAGCCTAGCCATGTATACAGGATGGGAGGGGGAGCGGAGCCATGTATACAGGATGGGAGGGGGAGCAGAGCCATATATACAGGATGGGAGGGGGAGCAGAGCCATATATACAGGATGAGAGGGGGAGCGGAGCCATGTATACAGGATGGGAGGGGGAGCGGAGCCATGTATACAGGATGGGAGGGGGGAGCAGAGCCATATATACAGGATGGGAGGGGGAGCGGAGCCATATATACAGGATAGGAGGGGGAGCGGAGCCATGTATACAGGATGGGAGCGGAGCCATATATACAGGATGGGAGGGGGAGCGGAGCCATGTATACAGGATGGGAGGGGGAGCGGAGCCGTGTATACAGGATGGGAGGATGGGAGCGGAGCCATATATACGGGAGGATGGGAGCGGAGCCATATATACAGGATGGGAGCGGAGCCATGTATACAGGATGGGAGGATGGGAGCGGAGCCATATATACAACAGGATGGGAGCGGAGCCATATATACAGGATGGGAGGGGGAGCGGAGCCATGTATACAGGATGGGAGGGGGAGCGGAGCCATGTATACAGGATGGGAGGGGGGAGCAGAGCCATATATACAGGATGGGAGGGGGAGCGGAGCCATATATACAACAGGATGGGAGGATGGGAGCGGAGCCATATATACAGGATGGGAGCAGAGCCATATATACAGGATGGGAGGGTGGGAGCGGAGCCATGTATACAGGATGGAAGGATGGGAGCGGAGCCATATATACAACAAGATGGGAGCGGAGCCATATATACAGGATGGGAGCGGAGCCATATATACAAGGATGGGAGGGTGGAGGGGAGCCATATATACAAGGATGGGAGAGTGGGAGCGGAGCCATATATACAAGGATGGGAGGGTGGGAGCGGAGCCATATATACAAGGATGGGAGGGTGGAGCGGAGCCATATATACAAGGATGGGAGGGTGGGAGCGGAGCCATATATACAAGGATGGGAGCGGAGCCATATATACAACAGGATGGGAGGATGGGAGCGGAGCCATATATACAGGATGGGAGGATGGGAGCAGAGCCATGTATACAGGATGAGAGGTTGGGAGCGGAGCCATGTATACAGGATGGGAGGTTGGGAGCGGAGCCATATATACAGGATGGGAGGTTGGGAGCGGAGCCATATATACAGGATGGGAGGTTGGGAGCGGAGCCATGTATACAGGATGGGAGGGTGGGAGCCAAGCCATGTATACAAGGGTGGGAGCGGAGCCATATATACAAGGATGGGAGGGTGGGAGCGGAGCCATATAGCCATATATACAAGGATGTGAGGGTGGGAGCAGAGCCATGTATACAGGATGGGAGTTTGGGAGCGGAGCCATGTATACAGGATGGGAGGTTGGGAGCGGAGCCATGTATACAGGATGGGAGGTTGGGAGCGGAGTCATGTATACAGGATGGGAGGGTGGGAGCGGAGCCATGCATACAAGGGTGGGAGCGGAGCCTTGTATACAAGAGAGTCACATTCACATTATAAATGTTATAATTAAATGATGAGTATGCACTACTACTAAACTACAACCCCATCCATTGCCCCCCCCCTTATGACCAAAGCCCCACCCCTGCCACACCTCCATCCCTGCCCTGCCGTGGAAGAATGGTCTTTCTTGAAGCCGGTCCCTGGTGCAAAAAAGGTTGGGGACCACTGATCTGCACAATGTGTATTGGGACAAAGGAGCCTGTCATAAACATTGCAAATAAATGAGCATTCAGAATATGCGAATGCTAAATAAGTTCACTACAGGTTTATGACAATACCAAACAAGAATTTTGATGCACGTTCTGATTTTATTATTCTTAGTAGTGATGCATGATTTCATTTCTTTTATTTAACCCTTCAGGTCTCAGATAGCTTTAAAAATGCTGGCAGGTAATTCATTTTCAGCTTTGACAAAGACCATCTAAGGACAAAACAATGGCAGACCAAAATAAAAATCATAGATGGACAACTACGGTAAAAACAGCAGGGATCATAAAATGGTGGTGCTGGTGGACGCGGCAGGACAAAACAATGGCCGACCAAAAAAAAATCATAGATAGACAACTACGGTAAAAACAGCTGGGATCATAAAATGGTGGTGGTGGGCGCGGCGGACAAAACAATGGCAGACCAAAATAAAAATCATAGATGGACAACTACGGTAAAAACAGCAGGGATCATAAAATGGTGGTGGTGGGCGTGGCAGGACAAAACAATGGCAGACCAAAATAAAAATCATAGATGGACAACTACGGTAAAAACAGCAGGGATCATAAAATGGTGGTGGTGGGCGTGGCAGGACAAAACAATGGCAGACCAAAATAAAAATAGATGGACAACTGCGGTAAAAACAGCAGGGATCATAAAATGGTGGTGGTGGGCGCGGCAGGACAAAACAATGGCAGACTTAAATAAAAATCATAGATGGACAACTACGGTAAAAACAGCAGGGATCATAAAATGGTGGTGGTGGGCGTGGCAGGACAAAACAATGGCAGACCAAAATAAAATAGATGGACAACTGCGGTAAAAACAGCAGGGATCATAAATTGGTGGTGGTGGGCGCGGCAGGACAAAACAATGGCAGACCTAAATAAAAATCATAGATGGACAACAACGGTAAAAACAGCAGGGATCATAAAATGGTGGTGGTGGGTGCGGCAGGACAAAACAATGGCAGACCAAAATAAAAATCATAGATGGACAACTACGGTAAAAACAGCAGGGATCATAAAATGGTGGTGCTAGGCGCAGCATGACAAAACAATGGCAGAACAAAAAAAAAATCATAGATGGACGACAACGGTTAACAACAGCTGGGATCTTAAATTGGATCTTTAAAATTAAATGTGACAAAAAAACAGTACCTACGTTACAAGACATTTTTGGGATCCTGAAAATATGAATCCGGGGCAAACGCAATAGCGGCACAGACTGGATCGCAGTATCTGCAAAGCAGAAGGCTAGCAGGACGCAGCATGGAACGATGCTGGAAATTCGAATGAACCGCTTCCGCTCGAGAACAATGGAAGGGAGCGCTAATACGTCATCTTTTATGACGCGGTCGTCCAATCACAAAGCGAGAGAGCAGTGACATAAACAGTCATGACATACAGTGACCACCAATCTGTGCTGAGGGGCGTGGAAAAGGTTGCGCTCAATCACGCCTATCGAGGTCGGGATCTTTAACAATACATGCTGTGTGACAGGTCCCAACGACCGCCGAGGTCGTTATACAGATCGCTGATGTGTCGTTGATGAGATCTTCCTGTTTGGAAGCTAACTAGCGACCATATAGCAATCACACCAACGATCTCGCCAGGTCGTGTCGTTGTCGTGATCGCTGGTGCGATCGCTTAGTGTGACAGTACCTTAATTCACAGTGGTTGAGGTATTTGAGATGTGTAAGTGTTGTGCTCTTGACACTTACACACCTCCAAATGCAAATGGCAGCCCCTAGTGGCTGAAACAAAAATTAATAAATAGAAAACTATTAAAGTGGTACATTTAATTTTGTATTAAAAATCATTGATTATGTAATCAATGATTATTAATACAAAAATAAAAATTGAGGAACCTTCTCTTTAATCCTCTCCCCCCAAAACCTGTTTTCATCTTCCTGACCAGGCCAAGTTTTTCAATTTTCATCAGTGTTACTTTATGAGATAATAACTCTGGAACACTTAAACAGATCCCACTGATTCTGAGATTGTTTTCTTGTGACATATTGTACTTCATGGTAGTGGTAAAATTTGTTCTATATTTTTTGCGTTTATTTGTGAAAATATCGGAAATTTGACGAAAACTTTGAAGATTTCGCAATGCTCAAACTTTTCATTTTTATGCGCTTAAACCAGAGAGTTATGTCATACAAAATTGTTATTAAATAACATTTTCCACATGTCTATTGTACATTAAAACAATTTTTGAAACATCAATTTTTGTTAGGAAGTTAGAAAGGTAAAAGTTGACCAGCGATTTCTCATTTTTTCAACAAAATGTACAAAAACAATTATTTAGGGACCACATCACATTTGAAGTGACTTTGAGGGGTCTATATGACATAAAATACCCAAATATGACAGAATTCTAAAAACTGCACCCCTAAAGGTACTGAAAACCACATTCAAGAAGTTTATTAATCATTCAGGTGCTTCATGGGAACTGAAACAATATGGAAGGAAAAAATTAACATTTCATTTTTTTTCACAAAAAATGTGAGTCTTTGGGTAGAGGAGTTGGAAAATCACATAAAGGATAAAACTCCTAGAGAAGAAATTTTCAGATCACTACTAGTGTTGAGCGATACGATAATGCAAATATCGGCTATCGGCCGATATTAGCTCTATCGGCCTTTCGATAATTCGTTTCGATATTTTCGTCATATCGAATACCGGAATCGGATTTGTCACTGTCCGTGTCCGTCGGTCGGGTCTGTCACTGTCAGTGTCCGTCGGTCGGGTCTGTCAGGAGTCAGCGGCACTTACCTGGCAGAAGATCTCCGGCGGTCATGTCCTGGACTGCTTCATGGCCGCCATCCTCTTCTCCCCGGCGGTCACATGCAGTTTCTCGCGATAACTGCAGTGACTGCTGGGTAATCCCGGCCGTAAAGCAGTCAGTCCGATGACGTCACCGCCGGGGAAGCAGGTAATCAGCTGTGCTGCGTCGCGATGACAGGCTCTGCCTGTCATTGCGATGTAGCAGAGCTGGATCGTCGTGGGACTGTCGTTATGGACTGCGTCGGACAGGTGGTATACTGTTGGTTTGTTTTTTTTCTTTTTTTACAGGAGATCGATGGCGTCGCAGGAATGAGAGTACAATAAAATTAATGAAAACTGTGTTGTCTCTTATTTCATTAAAATACTTTTTTCTTGCTGTGTCTTTTTTTTATACATTTAATAACTTTGGGATTAATAATGGATCGGTGTCTTATTGACACCTCTCCATTATTAACCGGGCTTATTGTCACCGTGCAATCAACGGTGACAATAACCCCTTATTACCCCGCTTGCCACCGCTACAGGGCAAGTGGGAAGAGCCGGGTAAAGTGCCACAATTGGCACATCTTTTGATGCGCCAAATGTGGGGCTGCTGTAGCCTGGTATTATCAGGCTGTTGAGGGCCAAAATCCATGGGCCTTGACAGTCTTTTAATACCAGGCCGCAGCAGTCTGCATTTTACTTGGCTGGTTAACAAAAATAGGGGGACCCCTACGCCGTTTTTTTTTCGAGGGGATCCCCTATTTTTGTTAACCAGCCAAGCTAAGCAGACTGCTGTGGCCTGGTATTATCAGGCTTGCAAGGTCCATGGATATTGGATCCTTACCAGCCTGAAAAACCAGGCCTCAGCAGTCTGCTTCATCTGGCTGGTTAACAAAAATAGGGGGGACCCCACGCCAATTTTTTTCGAGGGGATCCCCTATTTTTGTTAATCAGCCAAGATATGCAGACTGCTGTGGCCTGGTATTATCAGGCTGGCAAGGTCCATGGATCTTGGCTCCTTAACAGCCTGAAAATCCAGGCCTCAGCGGTCTGCTTCATCTGGCTGGTTAACAAAAATAGGGGGGACCCCACGCCAATTTTTTTCGAGGGGATCCCCTATTTTTGTTAACCAGTTCCCTCTGACATCACTGATTGTGTCCCTGGCTGACCTGAAGTGAAAGTGGAAAGCAATCAATTAAGCTTTCCACTTCCTCTCCTGTCAGCCAGGAGAGGAACTCATTCATTTGGGGGTTTACTGTGAGGCTGCAGCATTAGCTGCGGTCCCTGCAGTAAACATTAACCCTTTCTGAAGGATTACACCGTGGGACCTGACTGTACATCGGATTGGTAAGAATAATTTTGCTTTATTATTTTATTTTTATTACAGGAAATGGTTTTAGCAGGAAAATAAAATATGGTCAAAAACTGTGTGATTATTTCATTAAACTTCTTTTTTATTAAAGTGTGTGTGTTTGATTTTTCTTTCATACAATAGGATTAATAATTGATAGTTGTCTAATTGACAGCTCTCAATTATTAACCTGGCTTAAAGTGACCTTTCAATTGCAAGGTCATTTTAACCCCTTATTAACCCATTCGCCACCGCTACAGGGCAATGGGAATAGACGGGCAAAGTGCCAGAAAGGGCAAATCTAATTAGAGATTTGCCCTTTCTGGGGTGTCTGGGGGCAGATGTTAGTAGCCGGGGGGGGCCAAAAAATAATGGTCCCTCTCTGGGCTATTATTATCTGCCCCCACTCACTGGCTTTGTCTGTCTGGTTGCGAAAATAGGCGGGAGCCCACGCATTTTTTTTCAGCAATTTTACACCTCATATATATATATATATATACATGTCATTGAGTTTGTGACACATATATATATATATATATATATATATATATATTTATTTATAGTTCATACACTTCTACATAGTATAATAGCCGCTAATTCAATTGCCGGCTTTTGTGAAAATGCAGAACCCGACATGAAATGACACTTGGTGTACATAGGGTTAACCATGTCCTTTGCTATCTGATTTGCACAAACAATTAAATCAGTCTATGTGTGCAAAATTTCACACCTGTAGGGGTTAATTAAAGGTGTAAATTCGTAGCAAAAAAGTCCGTTTTTTTTACAACGAATTTACACCTTTAATTAACCCCTACAGGTGTGAAATTTTGCAAACATAGACTGATTTAATTGTTTGTGCAAATCAGATAGCAAACGACATGAAAAGACATGGTTAGCCCTATGTACACCAAGTGTCATTTCATGTCGGGTGCTTCTGTCTTTTCACTGAAGCCGGCTTTACCCGGCAATTGAATCAGAGGATATTTTACTATGTATAAGTGTATAAACTATACATATATGTATATATATATGTCACAATGACATGTATATATATATATATGTATTCTATGTGTGTATATTTAGTGTTTACAAGGAAATAAAGGTTTTTTTTAGTTGCGATATTTTGTTCCCATAGACTTACATGGGACTTCCGGTATCGAAATCGGATATCGCCGATATTTAGTGATATCGGCGATACAATTTCGATACGATATTTTTAGATATCGAGCAATATCGCTCAACACTAATCACTACCCTTGCTGAAGTTGGCAACCGAATTCTTGGCAGACGCCTCTGCGGAGTCCGTTCAGTTTGCCGCAAGGAACAGTGCACTGTCCAATGCTGCTAGACGGGCTCTGTGGCTGAGAATGTGGTCAGGAGATACCCACTGAAAAAATAAACTATGCTCAATTCTCTTTTCAGGCCTACAACTGTTTGGACCAGTCTTGGAAGAGCTGCTAGAGAAAGCTTCAGATACTAAAAAAGGGTTCCCTGAAAAAAGACAGAGACAGATGCCTTCCTTTTGAAAAACTCGCTCGCATCACAGGCAAGACTATAAGGGGAAAGGGAAATCAGGCAGCTGACCTCCAACGTGGCCTACACGACAGTTATAGTGATGTGGTGCAATGACTCAGGACCCATTTTGAACAATGGATCCAAGGACAGTCAACGACCACCTTTGAGCAGCTGAAGGACCTGATGGTCAAGGACCAGTTTCTGCATCTTTGCCCAGCTGAGGTGAGACAATTTGTGCTGGACCGAGAGCCAGAGGATGCAGACAAAGCAGCACAGATCGCCGACAACTATGAGGCCTACCGGAAACCAGAGACACGGAAGCCAGTCACCGCCAGCTGGAGAGGGGGCAAGCCTGCAACCAACCCCAGCACCCCTGCCAGCCGACCCTGTCCCTTTTGCCAACACCAGGCCTACTCCAGATCATTGCAAGTGTTTTGCCTGCAATCGGACTGGTCATATCAGTGCCAACTTTCCGGAGAAGCAGAAGAACCCCCCCTCCGGGCCCAACGCCTCTGCTCTTTTGGTGGGTGGTGTGGTTGGGAGGATCGATGACAATGTGCAGCACGTCCGTGTGGGGGCCCGTCTCGCTATAAGCTCAAGGACACCAGGGCTGAACGAACCCTCATCCGACCCGAAACTGGCGGCCCCTGAAGAGTTGATTCTGGGGAAAACCCTAACTGTCAACGGGATTGGGGGCGTCCGCTGCCCCTTACGGATGGCCCGGGTTTTCATTAATTGAGGTGCCGGGAGCAGGGTGAAGGAAGTGGGGGTGTCCGAAAACCTGCCCACTGATGTTTTATTGGGGACTGATTTGGGGAGGATGGTTGCATACTACGTCCCTGACATCCCTCCCCAATCTGATAATAAGGGTAACATTAGCCCTGATGATGATGATGATGATGATATGGGAAACTGAATGTGTTACCTGCCAATGCTTTGATGAGTAATGATGCCACTAATAACCATTCTTTCCCTTGAAATGATGCTGATAGTGATGTAAATGTGCCAACTGAACCTGATAACCATTTTTCTGAAAAGGTTGATGTGTCCACAGGTACAAGACTACTCAGCCCCGTCGCTCTGCGGAGTGAGACTGCTGAGGAACCCCTAGCAGGAGCAAGCGATGGTGCTCAAGGAAATGGCAAAGTGCATGGGAACTGTGAGGAAGGTGATGCCATGCAACTGACCAGTGCCACCGAGGAAGGTAACTGGCCCATAAGTAGCACTGCTCCTGAAGTGTTGGGGGTGGATGGGTAAGTAAAACCCATAGCAGCGCCGGCTGATGGGTCTGTAGAAATCCCCGGGGAGACAGCATACGTAGCCACTGTCACCCTCAGTCAGAGTGTCAGGATCGCAGGTAGCGCCCTGAGTTCTGGACCCTCCTCCGCTACAGGAGTGACTGAACCAGAGGTGAACCCAGAGCAGGTTCTAGAGGGTTCCCGTGAGGAAGGAATCTTGATGTCACTTCTGGCTGCCTCCAGCCCGGAGTTCCAGGCCGCTCTGCACTCAGATGGAGAAATTGAGACACCTCGCCTAGGCGCCCACCTCCATGACTGATAAGGAGAGGGTGTTCTGGGCACAAGGAAGGTTGTACCGGGAGACAGTACCCGGAGATTTCCAAAAGGAGTGGTTGAGGGAAAAACAGCTGGTCATCCTGTAACAGTTTCGAGGTGAGTTGTTGCGGATTGCCCATGAAATTCCACTCGCTGGACACTTGGGGATCAGCAAAACTAAGGCACGGCTGTCTCAACACTTCTATTGGCCCAATATGTGGACAGATGTAACAAACTACTGCCGCTCCTGTATCACCTGTCAAAGAGTGGGGAAGGCGGGGCCTGCTCTTCAGGCTCCCCTGATCCTGTTGCCAGTGATAGAGGAGCCTTTCCAGAGAATCGCGGTGGACATTGCGGGCCCGCTGGCTGTCCTCAGCACAGCTCTGGAAAGCAATACATCCTCACTGTGGTACACTACGCTACCCGGTACCCGGAGGCAGTGGCTTTGTCTTCAGCTAGGGCAGATAAGGTGGCGGATGCACTGGTGACCATCTTTTCATGGGTAGGATTTCCCAGGGAGATGCTTACCAATCAAGGGACCCAATTCATGTCTCGCCTAATGGAGGCTCTCTTCAAGAAAATGCAGGTGACGCGTTTGTTATCGAGTGCGTATCACCCACAGACCAATGGCTTGTGTGAGCGCTTTAACGGTACCCTCAAACAGATGCTCCCCATGATGGTTGAGACCCAGGGACGCGACTGGGAGCGGTACCTCCCACACCTGCTATTTGCCTACAGAGAAGTTCCACAGGCCTCGATGAGGTTCTCCCCCTTCGAGTTCCTGTATGGCAGGCGAGTCCAGGAGCCCCTTGGGTTGGTAAGAGAATCTTGGGAAGATGAGCCGAACGATTCTGAAGTGTCCATAGTGGATTATGTCATGCTCTTCCGTGACAAGATGCAGACCTTGACGCAGTTGGTGCATGACAACATGATGCAGGCTCAGGCTGACCAGAAGCACTGGTACGACCAGAACGTCAGGGAGCGGACCTACCAGGTGGGTCAAAAGGTGTGGGTGCTGGTCCCCGTACCAAAGGAAAAGCTTCAGGCCACCTGGGAAGGCCCGTATGTCATCCACCAACCGCTCAACCCAGTCACCTACGTGGTCACGCTTGACCACGCTCGGGGTAGGCGCAAGGCCTTTCACGTCAACATGATGAAGGCTCATCACGAACGTGAAGCCTGCGTCCTGCCGGTCTGCAACCTGCCCGAGGACGGGGCGGAAGACCCCCCCCCTTGGACATGCTGGCCCAAGCCAAAGCCGGTGGGTCCATAGAGGACATGGAGGTAAGCGCCCTGTTAACCGTACCCCAGTGGTCGCAGTTGTTGACCACACTGGAACCGTTCCGGGCCGTGTTCTCCAACTGACCTGGGAGAACGAAGTTAGCAGTCCACACGGTAGACACCGAGAATCATGCCCCACTACGGTGAACACCTTATCGGATCTCTGAGGAAGTGAAGCAGGTTATGCGCCAAGAGATCGATGAGATGTTACTGTTAGAACTCTCCTGTTAGTTTTTTTCTATCTTGCTGGTCACATGACTTTTGTGGCCTATTTAGTCCTGCTGCACCCTTCTGGCTTTGCTGGACTTCATTGTAATTTCTACTCTTAAACTAGCCGGGTGCTTTGTTACCTTACTCAAATAGTTTTGCTTGGTCTTCAGACCTCTATGTTCTATGATGTTTTGTTTTTTCTTTTTACTGCTACAACTTCTGTTAGGAGGTGTCCATCTTTTCTCCCAGTCCTAGTGCTTGTAGGGATCCCTTCCTCGCATCTATAGGTCTTCGTTCAGACTAGCTGAGGACTTTAGCGGGTCTGATCGCAGAATCAGGTTCCCCGTTACATCGTAGGGATTGAGCTTAGTTCTATTGTAGGGACAGATTTCCCTTTCTTTCCTTAGTGCTTGTAGCAGAACATAACAGTAAGTCCAGCCCAAAAAAAATATCTCTGAGGAAAGATTACCAGTTTCCATTATGGTGTCGGTTCAGGAATTGGCTCAACGCCTGCAGGGACTCTCTCTGGAGGTGACCGAACTCCAGCAACACGTGAGTAGCTGTTCTGGAGTATATTTCGTGGAGCCAAAGGTACCGTATTTTTTGGACCAAAGACGCACTTTTTTCCCCCAAAATTTTTGGGGAAAATGGGGGTGCGTCTTATGGTCGCAACATACCGGAAAGTTTAGTGGCGGCGGCGCTCCCAATGCAGATTGGCTGCGATGCGGTGGTGGTGTCCGGGCAGCAGCGGGCCTCTGGGCTGCGTGGGGGGCTCCGCCGGCATCTCGTCCCAGCTGGAAAGCCCCCCCGCAGCTGCGATGCGGTGCCGGTGCCTCCGGTGGCGGTCCCGATCCAAAGTGTGGTGCAGTGATGGTGTTCGGGCAGCAAGCGGGCCTCTGGGCTGCGTGGGGGGCTCCGCCGGCATCTCGTCCCAGCCGGAAAGCCCCCCCGCAGCTGCGACGCGGTGCCGGCATGAGGAATGGCCGCCTGGGGCCTCCGGCAAGATGGCCGCCGCATACTCTCGTTGAAATCTCGGCAACGAGATCTCTTCCCGAGATCTCAGGACAAGATCTCGTTGCTGAGATTTGAATGAGAGTATGCAGCGGCTATCTTGCCAGAGGCCCCAGGCGGCCATTCCTCATGCCGGCACCGCGTCGCATCTGCGGCGGGGCTTTCCGGCTGGGACGAGATGCCGGCGGAGCCCCCCACGCAGCCCAGAGGCCCGCTTGCTGCCCGAACACCACCACTGCACCACACTTTGGATCGGGACCGCCACCGGAGGCACCGCGTCGCAGCTGCGGGGGGGCTTTCCGGCTGGGACGAGATGCCGGCGGAGCCCCCCACGCAGCCCAGAGGCCCGCTGCTGCCCGGACACCACCACCGCATCACAGCCAAGCTGCATTGGGAGCGCCGCCGCCACCGGATTTGTGAGTATATGGCCACCCTGGCCACCCCACAGAACACGGCCACCCCACATAACACAGCCACCCCACATAACACAGCCACCCCACAGTGCCCAACCACCCCACAGTGCCCAACCACCCCACACAGTGGTAATCTAAATTCGGACTGTAAGACGGACCCCCATTTGACACATTATTTTTTTTTCCCAATTTTCCTTCTGAAAATTTGGGGTGCGTCTTATGGTCCGGTGCGTCTTATAGTCCGAAAAATACGGTACGTTTGCCTGATTTATTTTTTGGTGAACAAGATTTTTTTTCTTTTAAAAATGCTTGCTTGTTGTATTTTCGTTTGAGACTCAGATCCTCTGGTGATGAATCACAGCGCATAGGGTTCATAATGTCACTTTTGCGCAAAGAACCTCAGGAGTGGGCCTTTTCTCTGCAACCTAGTGATCCATGCTTTAGATCAGTGGATAGTTTTTTATCTGCTTTGGGGTTATTGTATGATGATCCTGATCGTGTTTCATCAGCTGAGACAGAATTGAGACGTTTGAGGCAGGGATCAAGTAATGTGGAAAAATATTGTACTCACTTCCGCCGGTGGTCTACTCAGGTGGGGTGGAATGATTCAGCTTTGAAAAGTTTGAGTCTTGCAGGGCTAAGTGAAAGGGTTAAAGATTTGCTGATTGCTTATCCCATACCTGGTAACTTGCAAGAGGCTATGCAATTAGCTATACGGGTGGATAGGAGACTGCGTGCAAGGGTTAATGAGAGTAAATCCTATGTCATGTCAGCCCCAAGTCTTGAGAGGGTCTGTACTGACATTGGAGAGCCCATGGAGATTGGAGCGATGGCACCTCGCTCTCAGGAAAAAGACTGCAGGTTTTCTGAAGGATTGTGCTTTTATTGCGGTAAATCTGACCATTTCATTAAGAACTGTGTGCTTCGTATGAACAAAGAAAAAAAAAGGTCAGTTCCGCCCGTATAGCCTGTTTAAATACTAAGGGCGTCTTTCTTTCTGCCACTACTACTGCGGCTCAGGAAGAATTAATGGATTTTCGGGTATTTGTCGATTGTGGGTCAACTCTGAATGTGATTGATGGGGGATTCTTGGAAAAACTTAAATTAAAACCCAAACCTTTGTCATCCCCTATTGCCGTGGTTTCTGTTGATGGCTCTCCCTTGAAGAATGTTACTCACAAGGTCTGTGAATTTCCCCTCACTATTAATGGTGTTCACCGAGAGAATTTGGATTTGGTAGTATTGAATAATTTACCTTCTCCGGTAATTTTGGGGTTAGCCTGGTTAAAATTGCACAATCCTGTTCTGGATTGGTCTACTAATGAAATTAAGTCCTGGAGTTCTAAGTGTTATGACAAGTGCTGTAACGGGCGTATTGCTGCTGTGGATAAAGGGGAATTACCTGTACCTATTCAGGATTTTTGGAAAGTTTTTTCTGAGAAGGAATCCTCAACCTCAGATTCTTAGAGGATAACCAAACCATGTCACCAATAGCAAACAAAACCTCTTGCCGTTTCCTATCAAAGTACCTTTTAGATTTTCTGTTAGCCTCCTGAAGATTACCACGCACATCCATCCAAACTCTTTCCAATCACCGGAAAAATTCTCCTCATCAGGCACAACCGATACCAATTTGGAGAATGACCTAAACGACGGATGTCTCCCAGTACAACAAAAAAAAGGCGAACAACCATACATCCTCTTCTGCTGGTTGTTCGCCTTTTTTTGTTGTACTGGGAGACATCTGTCGTTTGGGTCATTCTCCAAATTGGTATCGGCCGTGCCTGATGAGGAGAATTTTTCCGGTGATTTGGAGAGAGTTTGGACGGATGTGCGTGGTAATCTTCAGGAGGCTAACAGAAAATCTAAAAGGTACTTTGATAGAAAACGGCAAGAGGTTTTGTTTGCTATTGGTGACATGGTTTGCTTATCCTCTAAGAATCTGAGGTTGAGGATTCCTTCAAAAAATTGGGTCCCAAGTTTGTAGGGCCCTTTAAGGTGCTTCAGGTTGTTAACCAATCGGCTGTTAGGTTGGAGGTTCCTACCTCCTGGAAGATTAATCCGGTGTTTCATGTTTCTCTGTTGAAAAGAGCTGATGTGTCGGATGGAGACGCCTCTGCCACTGTTCCCCCGGTGGTGGAGGACGGGGAATATGAAATTTCCCGCATCCTAAATTCTAGACGGTATAGAAGGAGTTTGCAGTATCTCGTCGCTTGGAAGGGTTTTGGACCCGAGGATAACTCATGGGTGAGGGCGGATGATGTTTCTGCGTTCAAACTTGTCAGAGCGTTTCACAAGAGGTTTCCGGGTAAGCCTGGGCCTAGGGGATCCGGAGGATCCTCTTAGAAGGGGGGGTACTGTTAGAACTCTCCTGTTAGGTTTTTTTCTATCTTGCTGGTCACATGACTTTTGTGGCCTATTTAGTCCTGCTCCGCCCTTCTGACTTTGCTGGACTTCATTGAAATTTCTACTCTTAAGCTAGCCGGGTGCTTTGTTACCTTACTCAAATAGTTTTGCTTGGTCTTCAGACCTCTATGTTCTATGTTGTTTTGTTTTTTCTTTTTACTGCTACAACTTCTGTTAGGAGGTGTCCATCTTTTCTCCCAGTCCCTAGTGCTTGTAGGGATCCCTTCCTCGCATCTATAGGTCTTCGTTCAGACTAGCTGAGGACTTTAGCGGGTCTGATCGCAGGATCAGGTTCCCCGTTACATCGTAGGGATTGAGCTTAGTTCTATTGTAGGGACAGATTTCCCTTTCTTTCCTTAGTGCTTGTAGCAGAACATAACAGTTACGGCTGGGGGTGATTCAATGGTCTAAGAGCGCGTGGGCCTCACCTGCAGTTCTTGTGTCCAAAAAGGATCGGACCACCCGATTCTGCGTGGACTACAGTGGGCTCAATGCCGTCACAACCTCTGATGCACACCCGATGCCGGGCATCAAGGATCTGCTTGAGCGGTCGGCGAATGCCAAGTACATAACCATCATGCATTTGAGTCGGTAATACTGGTAGAATCCCCTGAGCCCTGCAGCGCAGGAGAGATCCGCTTTTATCACCCCTTTTGGACTGTACGAGTCCACGGTGATGCCCTTCGGCATGAAAAATGCCCCTGCCACTTTCCAGTGGATGGTCAACCACCTGCTTCAGAGTCTGGAGAAGTACGCTGTGGCGTACCTGGATGACATTGCTGTCTTCAGTTCCACCTAGGACAGCGGTTCTCAACCTGTGGGTCGCGACCCCGGCGGGGATCAAACGCCCAAAACACAGGGGTCGCTTAAAGGAGCCGGCGGCTGCAGCACTGTAGTGACAGCTGCAGCCGCCGGATTCAAGAAGACATCCATACTTACCTTCCGTCGCTGCGTCCCTGTCGGCCGCGGCAGCTTCCTCCTGGCAGTGCGGTGACGTAGTACCGCTCATTAAGGTAATGAATATGGACGTGACGCCACTCCTATAGGCGTGGCGTCCATATTCATGCCCTTAATGAGCGGTATTACGTCACCGCTGCGCACAGGAGGAAGCTGACGCAGCCGACAGGGATGCAGAGAAGTTCAGCGACGGAGCGAGGAGGGTAAGTATGATGGAGGAGGGTAAGTATGATGGGGGGAGGGGACAGGGGAGCAGAGCCATGTATACAGGATGGGAGGGGGAGAGGAGCCATGTAAACAGGATGGGAGGGGGAGCGGAGCCATATTTACAGGATGGGAGGATGGGAGCGGAGCCATGTATACAGGATGGGAGGATGGGAGCGGAGCCATATATACAGGATGGGAGGATGGGAGCGGAGCCATGTATACAGGATGGAAGGATGGGAGCGGAGCCATATGTACAGGATGGGAGGATGGGAGCGGAGCCATGTATACAGGATGGGAGGATGGGAGCGGAGCCATGTATACAGGATGGGAGGGGGAGCAGAGCCATGTATACAGGATGGGAGGGGGGAGCGGAGCCATATATACAGGATGGGAGGGGGAGCGGAGCCATATATACAGGATGGGAGGATGGGAGCGGAGCCATGTATACAGGATGGGAGGATGGGAGCGGAGCCATGTATACAGGATGGGAGGATGGGAGCGGAGCCATGTATACAGGATGGGAGGATGGGAGCGGAGCCATGTATACAGGATGGGAGGGGGAGCGGAGCCATATATACAGGATGGGAGGATGGGAGCGGAGCCATGTATACAGGATGGGAGCAGAGCCATGTATACAGGATGGGAGGATGGGAGCGGAGCCATGTATACAGGATGGAAGGATGGGAGCGGAGCCATGTATACAGGATGGGAGGGGGAGCGGAGCCATATATACAGGATGGGAGGATGGGAGCGGAGCCATGTATACAGGATGGGAGCGGAGCCATGTATACAGGATGGGAGGATGGGAGCGGAGCCATGTATACAGGATGGGAGGATGGGAGCGGAGCCATGTATACAGGATGGGAGGGGGAGAGGAGCCATGTATACAGGATGGGAGGAGGAGCGGAGCCATGTATACAGGATGGAGGGGAGCGGAGCCATGTATACAGGATGGGAGCGGAGCCATGTATACAAGATGGGAGGGGGAGCAGAGCCATGTATACAGGATGGGAGGGGGAGCGGAGCCATATATACAGGATGGGAGGATGGGAGGATGGGAGCGGAGCCATGTATACAGGATGGGAGGATGGGAGCGGAGCCATATATACAGGATGGGAGGGGGAGCGGAGCCATGTATACAGGATGGGAGGGGGAGCGGAACCATATATACAGGATGGGAGGATGGGAGCGGAACCATGTATACAGGACGGGAGGGGGAGCAGAGCCATATATACAGGATGGGAGGATGGGAGCGGAGCCATATATACAGGATGGAGGGGGAGCGGAGCCATGTATACAGGATGGGAGGGGGAGCGGAGCCATGTATACAGGATGGGAGGGTGGGAGCGGAGCCATATAAACAAGGGTGGGAGCGGAGCCATGCATACAAGGGTGGGAGTGGAGCCTTGTATACAAGGGAGTCACATTCACATTATAAATGTTATAATTAAATGATGAGTATGCACTACTACTAAACTACAACCCCGTCCATAGCCCCGCCTCCTTATGACCAAAACCCCACCCCTGCCACACCTCCATCCCCGCCCTGCCGGGCCCTGGAAGAATAGTCTTTCTTGAAGCCGGTCCCTGGTGCAAAAAAGGTTGGGGACCACTGGCTTAAAGCCATCGGAAAATACATATTTCTGATGGCTTTAGCCCAGTGGCGTAGCAGGGGCGTAGCGTGGGCGGGTGTAGGGCGCGGGCGTAGCGTGGGCGGGCGGGGGGCGGTCCGCCCCAGGCAGCACGTGTGTGGGGCGGTCCGCCCCAGGCAGCACGTGTGTGGGGCGGCGTGGCAGCAGCAGCAATTCCTCCTCCCACGGAGTCACAGTGCAGTGGCCCGGGACCCTCCGGAGCTGAGCGGCGGGTCAGTGAGTCCACTGTGCGGGGAGAGGGGGGACCCAGCCTGAGCAGGCGGCGCAATACTTACCTCTCCCCGTGCCTCCGTAGCTCCGGGCTCCAGGGGGCGCCTGCAGGGCGCCCGCGCTTCCTGTCACAGCAGCGCCGCTGGATGACGTCATCATTCAGCGGCCGGCTGTGGCAGAGAGCGCGGGTGCCGGACAGGTGAGATGTGAGGTGTATGTGTCTGTGTATATCAGTGTGTGTGTGTGTGTCTGCCTGCGTGTGTGTATGTGAGAGAGTGCTGCGGTGCTGTCTGTGTGTGGTGCTGTATGTGTGATGGTGATGGGGGAAGGCAGTGATGGTGGTGAGGAGGCAACGATGATGATGGGGAGCCAATGATGATGGGCAGGCAAAGATGATGATGATGGGCAGGCAATGATGATGATGATGATGGGGAGGCGATGATGATGGGGAGCCAATGATGATGAGCAGGCAATGATCATGATGATGGGGAGCCAATGATGATGGGCAGGCAATGATGATGATGATGATGGGAGGCGATGATGATGGTGAGCCAATGATGATGGGAAGGCAATGATGATGATGGGGACCAATGATGATGGGCAGGCAATGATGATGATGGGGAGGCGATGATGATGGGGAGCCAATGATGATGGGCAGGCAATGATGATGATGGAGAGCCAATGATGATGGGAAGAAAATGATGATGATGATGGGGAGGCAATGATAAATGATGATGGGGAGGAGATGATGATGATGGGAGGCAATGATGATGATAATGGGGAGTCTTTCCACAGTGCCCTTTCCTGAGCTGTAACAGTGCAGAACGCAGCACAGTGCAGAGGAGAGCTCCATATTTTGTATGGAGCATTATATGGGGACCAGTATTCTTTATAGAGCATTGTATTTGGCCCATAATACTGTATGGAGGACTATGTGGTGCCCATAATATTGCATGGAGGACTGTAATTATTTTTTGGTTTGGGGGTCACAGCAACATGAGGAACTGTATTGCGGGGTCACGGCATTAGAAAGGTTGAGAACCACTGACCTAGGAGGAACACCTTCAGCACCTCCAGGTGGTGCTCAAGCGTATTTACCAGGCAGGTCTGACCATCAAGCCAGGAAAGTGCCAGATTGGCATGAGCAAGGTCCACTACCTGGGACACCGGGTAGGTGGGGGTTCCATGAGTCAAGAGCAGGAGAAAGTGGATGCAATCATGTCCTGGCCCACCCCCAGGACCAAAAAACAGGTGATGTCCTTCTTGGGCACTGCAGGGTACTATAGGCGGTTCGTACATAAATATAGCAGCCTTGCAACACCCTTGACTGTTATGAATGTGCTAGAGATGGTTTCTGAACAGAGGCTCCCTCTGGTGGTTACAGACAGTACTGAGCCTTTCAGCGAGGATTGGCAATCTGGGATCGCTGACTGGTCTGATATAAGGGAGGTTCCCTCCCATGATGGTTGCCGGTGATCAATTGTTCTTGTCTCAATTGTGGTTCCTGTTTCATTTGGAAGTTTGCTGAGTCTTGCCTGCATCTTCTGCTATCAGATAAGATATTTTCTGCTTTTATTTTTGTGCTTGCTTTTTGCATTGTTCCCTGCACTTCTATGGAGGTCAGCCAGGTCCCCTTCGGGGGGCTTGTGTTCCTCTCAGTTTTTCTGAAGCCACTGTTATTTGTTCATTTGCTTTTTCCTGTTTTTTCAGTGGCAGCGGCTTAGTTTTGTTGCAGAAGAGATCTGATTTTAGGTGGTAGAGATCTTGTGATCTCAGGTGTTTTTGCAATCAGAAGAGTTGGGTTTTTTTAGGGTTTTTTTTGGATTGCAGTGAGTATCCTTTCCTGTACTTTTCTGTCTAGACAGATTGGGCCCCAGCGTTTGCTCATTCTATTTTCTGTCTGTGTCCGTGTTTCTTCTTACATGTTTGGGGGCTTCCTATTTTCTTTGGGGATCTGCTCCGGGGCAGATAGCTTTCATCTTTCTGCCTTTAGGTGTAGTTATCTCTCAGGCTGTAACGAAGCATCTAGGATCAACGTAGGAACGCTCCACGGCTACCTCTAGTTGTGTGGTTAGTTCAGGGTACTGCAATCCAATAGGTTCCAGCCTCTCTGGTGTATTGCCGTTTTTGCTTATTCTCCTCAGTTACCATAACACAACAGTATCACCGGCCAAAACTGAAAATTATATGGTACTCACAGAAGGGAAAAATAGTGTGGAAAGAAAAAAAAAAGTTGTCAGAGTTGTCAGAGATTTTTTTTTTTTTTTTTTCTGTTTGTTGCATTTTTTTCCCTCTTTTTCTCTGGGTGCTGAGGAGGATTTTTTTTTCTCTCTCTCAATGGAGTTTGCACAGTTGTCTGGCCGTGTGGATCAGCTTGCCACTGAGGTTCGGAGTATTGCTACGAATCTTGCTGGGTTGCCGGTTGTGGAACCTAGGATTCCCATGCCAGATTTGTTTTTGGGGGATCGGGCTAAATTTCTGAATTTCAAAAATAACTGTAAGTTGTTTTTTGCCTTAAAGCCTAAGTCCTCAGGGAACTGTCACGCGGTCTTATGATATGTGTACGATGTCAGTAAACTATTCTTAAAAGAACAACACTCTATACAACATATAGATTAGCAACATCAGCATGTAAATATAGAATAGATTTACCTGACACGATATCCGTTGAACTCAGGGTTAATCTTGAGGACTTGATACACTGTCACAGGAAAGAGGAGGACCGGGGGTCTAACCTGACCCTAAACTGGGGTCCTAACTAAACCCTCACCTTGGAGGTACTGATAATGGTTCAGAGGTCCAAGTCTCCAGCCTAACCCTGTCTCCTATCAGTCCCTGAACCCTGTAATCAGTCCTAAGAAGGATTCTGATTACCACCAAAGGGATATGGGCTGATCTCTGCTAAATACACAGATTAGACATATAAGACAGACTGGAGAAAACACAGACTTGCATACACACTCAAACACAGAAGGAACATAAATGATCTGGGATATTAAACTCTAAGCAAGGTGAGCTTAAAACAACTAAGGAGCTCTTTAACTTAAGTCTATACAGATACAATCCTATCTGTGGTCTGCATGAAGAATTTCACTGGCAACTCCCAACACAGACAACCAGAGATTTAAAGGAAACCAATCAACAAATAATCAACTGCAGCCGGGAGAAAACTGCACCCAGTCCCAGAACTGAGCACAGACAGAATTAACTCCCTAACTGCCAAACACAAAGAAACAGGAACTCAGCTGTGAGAAGTCAGAATGTGCAACCGCGACGATCTTCGTGGCGATGCACACATGACAGTACCCCCCCTTCTACGAGGGGCCTCCGGACCCTCAGGGCCAGGTTTGCCCGGGTGAGTTCGTGTGGAAGGTCCGCACCAAACGATCTGCGTTAATGTCAGACGCAGGAACCCACGTCCTCTCCTCTGGACCATACCCCTTCCAATGCACCAAGTACTGAAGGGACCGGCGATTCAGACGTGAGTCAATGATCTTTGACACTTGAAACTCCAAGTTACCATTGACCACCACTGGAGGAGGAGGTAGAGGTGATGGTATGACTGGTGCCACGTACCTCTTAAGTAATGACTTGTGGAACACATTATGAATTTTAAACGTAGGAGGGAGGTCCAGACGAAATGCCACAGGATTAATTATGGAACTGATCCTGTACGGCCCGATGAATCTGGGGCCCAGCTTCCAGGAGGGAACTTTAAGTTTTATATTCCTGGTAGACAACCATACCAGATCGTTCACATTAAGATCTGGACCAGAAACTCTCCTCCTATCAGCCATACGTTTATAACGGTTCCCCATAGCACTCAGATTATTCAATACACCTCTCCACACTGAAGCAAGTGACGACGAGAAACGCTCCTCCTCAGGAACCCCAGAAGGGCCCCCCCCATTGAATGTACAAAACTGGGGATGAAAACCATATGCCCCAAAAAACGGGGACTTACCAGTGGACTCGCTCCGCCTGTTGTTAAGAGCGAACTCTGCCAGAGGCAAGAAAGAAGACCAGTCCTCCTGTTCTCTGAGACAAAACACCGAAGATAAGTCTCTAAGCTTTGATTCAGACGCTCTGTCTGACCATTGGTCTGCGGATGAAAAGCCGAGGAAAATGACAATTGCATCCCCCGACGTAAACAAAATGCCCTCCAAAACTTGGACACAAACTGAGACCCCCTATCTGACACCACATCAGAAGGCAACCCATGAAGTCTCACAATCTCCCCAATGAACACCTGCGCCAGAGTTTTAGCATTAGGGAGGGCAGGAAGAGCAATGAAATGTGCCATCTTACTGAACCTGTCAACAACCACCAGTATGACAGTCTTCCCTGACGACGGAGGAAGGTCCGTGATGAAGTCCATAGACAAATGAGTCCATGGACGCTCCGGAAGTTTCAAGGGTAAGAGGGTCCCAGACGGACGGGTATGAGGGGTCTTAGAGCGAGCACAAACCCCACAGGACGTGACAAAAGTTAAAACATCTTTATTAACGTTAGGCCACCAAAACCGGCGAGAAAGGAGATCTAAAGTAGCCTTACTCCCTGGATGTCCTGCTAAAGCAGAATTATGATGTGCCTCAATAACCTTTTGTCTCAACTGATTTGGGACAAACAGTCTCCCTGGAGGTCCTGCAGGGGCGTCCCCCTGAGCCTCTAACACCTCCTCCTCAAGCTCAGAACATACAGCCGACACTACCACCCCCTCCTGAAGGATGGGAATCGGGTCATCCATTTTCCCGGCCCCTGGGAAACTGCGAGACAAGGCATCCGCCTTAACATTCTTAGATCCAGGGCGATAAGTGACAACAAAATTAAACCTGGTAAAAAACAACGACCATCGCTTGTCTGGAATTCAGACGCTTAGCAGATTCCAAATACAGCAGGTTCTTGTGATCAGTAATGACGGTGACCGGGTGGACTGCCCCCTCCAAAAAGTGACGCCATTCTTCAAAAGCCAACTTAATGGCCAAAAGTTCCCTATTGCCGATATCATAATTCCTTTCGGCGGACGACAATTTTTTAGAAAAGAAAGCGCACGGATGCCATTTACCAGGGGACGGACCCTGGGACAATATTGCACCCACCCTACGTCAGACGCGTCCACCTCCACAACGAACGGCTGTGATGCATCTGGTTGGATGAGAACGGGTGCCGAAGCAAAACATTTTTTCAAAGAGGAAAAAGCTTGGCAAGCTTTGTCCGACCATTTAGAAAAATCCGTCCCTTTTCTTGTCATGTCAGTGAGAGGTTTGACAACAGATGAGAAATTACAAATAAATTTCCGGTAGTAGTTAGCAAACCCCAGAAAACGCTGCAGAGCCTTAAGATCCTCTGGCTGATCCCATTCAAGCACTGCTCTCACCTTTTCAGGGTCCATACGGAAACCGGAGGCTGACACCAAGAAACCCAAAAACTGAAGTTCCTGTACGGCGAATACACACTTTTCCAGTTTGGCGTATAGTTTATTGTCTCGCAAGATCTGCAACACCTGTCTCACATGCTCCTGGTGAGACACAAGATCTGGTGAGTAAATTAAAATGTCATCCAAATATACGACCACAAACAGCCCCACCAGATGACGAAAAATGTCATTAACAAAATGTTGGAATACTGCTGGTGCAGTAGTCAGACCAAAAGGCATGACAAGGTTCTCATAATGTCCCTCCGGCGTGTTAAACGCCGTTTTCCACTCATCCCCCTCTTTCATCCTAATCAGATTATACGCCCCCCTGAGATCCAATTTAGAGAACCATTTGGCGCCAACAATTTGATTGAAGAGATCAGGAATCAGAGGGAGTGGATACGGATCTCGAACAGTAATCCGATTAAGTTCGCGGAAATCCAAGCAAGGGCGTAGGCCTCCATCTTTTTTCTTCACAAAGAAGAACCCCGCGGCCACTGGGGAAGATGAAGGTCTAATATGCCCTTTGGCCAGACTTTCCGAAATATAATCTTTCATAGCCTGCCTCTCAGGACCAGAAAGGTTATATAACCTAGCTTTAGGTAACTTAGCATCAGGAAGTAAATTAATAGAGCAGTCATACACGCGATGAGGAGGCAACTCCTGACACCCCTCCTCAGAGAACACATCCCCAAAGTCCTCCAAAAAAAGAGGCAAAGTACTAGGCACGACCGCACTGATGACTGTGTTCATGCAGTTACTTTTGCAAAACTCCCCCCATTGGCTTATATCTCTGGACTGCCAATTAATCACAGGGTTATGTTTAACCAACCAAGGAAGTCCCAACACAATAGGAGTAGGTAGACCCTCCAACACATAACAAGATAATAGTTCCCTATGTATTGCCCCTACCCGAAGGTCAATGTTATGAACCTCATGAACAAAGCTACCTTGGCCGAGAGGCCTGGCGTCAATGGAGAATATAGGGATCGGTTTGACCAATACACTCAGATGCATACCTTGAGCCTGAGCAAACTGAGCGTCAACCAGATTAGCCCCGGACCCACTATCAAGAAGAACAGAAAATCTCTCCACTCTCGTACCAACCACCACCTCCACTGGTACAAGGAACTGAGAAGAACTAGCGGACGAAATACATACTCCCAGGTTGTCATCCACCACACAACCTGGGATTAACAGTTTTCCGGCGACTTTTTGCTCAACAAGGCACGGGATGGACATCCCCCAACAAAATGTCCCTCTTTCCCGCAGAAGAAACACCTTCTAGTCCTGCGGCGTACCGCCAATCCCCTCCTACGAAATGATGTCCCTCCCAACTGCATAGGCTCCTCCGAACAGACAAGGGGAACCTCAACATAAGGGACTTTAGTAGTAGGTGGAGTAACAACAGGGGGCGGAGTTACCTCGCACCTCTCCCGGAGCCGTCTATCAGTACGGATAGCTAAGGCCATAGCAGCCTCCAGAGAAGGAGGAGACTCATACTGAGCCAAAACGTCCTTTAATTTGTCAGAAAGCCCATGACAAAACTGGCTCCTAAGAGCTGGGTCATTCCACTGAGTATCTGTGGCCCATCTACGGAACTCAGAAGCAAATTCCTCCGCCGGACGATCTCCCTGCTGTATCTTACGTAATTTTGTCTCAGCAAGAGAGACCCGATTTGGGTATCATATACCAAACCCAGGGCAGTAAAAAATCGATCTACTGACTGTAGAGCCGGGGATCCCGGAGGAAGGGAGAAGGCCCAGGATTGAGGGTCCCCTTGTAGGAGCGAGATAACAATTCCCACTCTCTGCTCTTCACTCCCTGATGATCGAGGCCGAAGCCGAAAATACAATTTACATGCTTCCCTGAAGGTAAAAAAATTTGTCTCGCCCACCAGTGAACCTGTCCGGGAGAGCTACTTTAGGTTCAAATCTGGTTTGCTCCGAGGGAGACAAAACTTTGGACTTAATGTCCGTCAGCTCCATGGATAATCCCTGCAACTGCAGAGCCAGCTGGGCTACTGGATCCATGGCAACTGGGAATAATTTTATGGGCCAGTGAAAATGTCACGCGGTCTTATGATATGTGTACGATATCAGTAAACTATTCTTAAAAGAACAACACTCTATACAACATATAGATTAGCAACATCAGCATGTAAATATAGAATAGATTTACCTGACACGATATCCGTTGAACTCAGGGTTAATCTTGAGGACTTGATACACTGTCACAGGAAAGAGGAGGACCGGGGGTCTAACCTGACCCTAAACTGGGGTCCTAACTAAACCCTCACCTTGGAGGTACTGATAATGGTTCAGAGGTCCAAGTCTCCAGCCTAACCCTGTCTCCTATCAGTCCCTGAACCCTGTAATCAGTCCTAAGAAGGATTCTGATTACCACCAAAGGGATATGGGCTGATCTCTGCTAAATACACAGATTAGACATATAAGACAGACTGGAGAAAACACAGACTTGCATACACACTCAAACACAGAAGGAACATAAATGATCTGGGATATTAAACTCTAAGCAAGGTGAGCTTAAAACAACTAAGGAGCTCTTTAACTTAAGTCTATACAGATACAATCCTATCTGTGGTCTGCATGAAGAATTTCACTGGCAACTCCCAACACAGACAACCAGAGATTTAAAGGAAACCAATCAACAAATAATCAACTGCAGCCGGGAGAAAACTGCACCCAGTCCCAGAACTGAGCACAGACAGAATTAACTCCCTAACTGCCAAACAAAGAAACAGCAACTCAGCTGTGAGAAGTCAGAATGTGCAACCGCGACGATCTTCGTGGCGATGCACACATGACAGGAACGCAGCACAGCAGGTTCAAATTGTCATCTCTCTCCTGCGCGGTGACCCTCAGGATTGGGCTTTTTCCCTGACACCTGGGGATCCTGTTTTGAATGATATTGATGCATTTTTTCTGGCTCTGGGGTTATTGTACGATGAACCTAATGTCACTGATCAAGCTGAAAAAACCTTGTTGCATTAAATCAGGGTCTTGAAGACGCTGAGTTGTACTGTCAGAAATTCCGAAAGTGGGCAGTCCTGACCAAATGGAATGATGATGCATTGGCAGCCCTTTTTCGGAAGGGGCTGTCAGAGAATGTAAAGGATGTTATGGTGGGATTCCCTGCTCCCTCTGGTCTCAATGATTCTATGTCATTGGCTATTCAAATTGACAGACGTTTGCGTGAGCGCAGAGGTATGCGTGAGATAGTGTTGCCTTGTGAGCCAGCTTCTGAGCCCATGCAGTGTGATAGAGTGACTTCTGGGGCACAGCGTCATGAGTTTCGAAAGCGTAATGGGTTATGTTTCTACTGTGGTGACGCCTCTCATGCTATTTCAGTCTGCCCTAAGCGGGGAAGACGTTTTGCACGCTCAGTTGTCTTGGGTAGTGTTCAGACTAAATTTCTATTGACTGTTACCCTGATTTGCTCCCTGTCCACATTTTCTGCTCAGGCTTTTGTTGATTCAGGAGCAGCTATTAACCTGATGGATTTTGACTTTGCCAAATGTTGTGGGTTTCCCATGATACCCCTGCGGAAGTCTATTCCCTTACTGGGCATTGATTCTACCCCTTTGGCGGAGAATAAACCCCAGTTTTCTACTCAGGTGATAATGAGGGTTGAACCAGATCATCAGGAGAGTTGAAAATTTCTGGTGCTGTATAATCTGGTGCTGTACTAGGTTTCCCTTGGTTACAGTCTCATAATCCTGTTTTGGATTGGAAATCTGTGTCTGTGACCAGTTGGGGCTGCCAATGTGTTAATGCCGACACTCCTGTTTTTTCTGCCTCTCCCCAGTCTCAGGATGTTCCTGACTTTTTGACTGATTTTTTGGATGTATTTAGTGAAAGTAAATCTGCATCCTTGCCCCCTCACTGGAGCTATGATTGCGCTATTGAATTAGTGCCTGGTGGTAAATTTCCTAAAGGTCGCCTTTTTAACTTGTCATTGGAGAAGAGTCATATCAGACCATCCTCTTCACCCCTGGGTGCCGGTTTTTTCTTTGTGGCCAAAAAGGATGGTTCATTGAGGCCGTGTATTGATTATTGTCTCTTGAATAAGATCACTGTGAAGTATCAATATCCGTTACCCTTGATTTCTGACCTGTTTTCCAGGGTGAAAAGTGCTAGTTGGTTTACCAAGCTTGACCTCAGGGGGGCGTATAACCTTATTCGCATTAAGCACGGGGATGAATGGAAGACGGCGTTTAATACCCCAGAGGGGCATTTTGAGTACCTAGTGATGCCCTTTCGGCTCACTAATGCTCCTTCCGTCTTCCAGTCCTTCATGAATGATATTTTCAGGGATTTTGTGGATAAATTTCTGATAGTTTATTTGGATGATATCTTGATTGGGATTTTTTCCAATGACTGGGACTCTCATGTGAAACATGTTCCAGATTTTGAGAGAGAATGCACTGAATGTGAAGGGATCAAAGTGTCTTTTTGGCGTACAGAAGGTCTCATTTCTGGGATTCATTTTGTCTCCGTCTGTTATTGAAATGGACCCGGTCAAGGTTCAGGCCATCTGTGATTGGGTCCAACCTACTTCATTAAAGGCTTTTCAGAAATTATTGGGTTTTGCCAATTTTTATCGTAAATTTATTGGTAATTTCTCCGGTATTGTTAAACCATTGACTGATTTGACCAAAAAGGGTTCTGATGTGGTGAATTGGCCTCCTGAGGCAGTCTCTGTGTTTCAGGAATTTAAGCAGAGATTCTCTTCTGCTCCTGTTCTACTGCAGCCTGATGTTTCTCTACCGTTTCAGGTGGAGGTTGATGCCTCTGAAATTGGGGCGGGTGCCGTTTTGTCCCAAAGAGATCCAGAGACCTCTAAGAGTAACACTTGTGCCTTTTTCTCTCAAAAATTTTCTCCAACTGAATGTAATTATGACGTGGGTAATCGGGAGTTATTGGCCATGAAGTGGGCCTTTGAAGAGTGGAGACATTGGCTGGAAGGAGCCAAACATCAGGTGGTGGTCCTCACAGACCATAAGAATCTGGTTTATCTCGAATCAGCCAAGCGACTTAATCCTAGACAGGCCAGGTGGGCCTTGTTTTTCACACGTTTCAATTTTGTGGTTTCTTTTCTTCCTGGCACTAAGAATGTTAAGGCGGATGCCCTCTCGAGGAGTTTCTTTGCGGACTCTCCTGAGTTATCTGATCCTGCTGTTATTTTGAAAGAGGGATTAGTTCTTTCTGCCATCTCGCCCAATTTGAAACTGACTCTGGAAGGGTGTCAGGAGGATAAACCTGAGCGCTGCCCTATTGGGAAATTGTTTGTCCCAGACCAGTGGAAGAAGAGTGTTATGTCTGAGATTCATTGTTCCGCGTTGGCTGGTCATCCCGGGATTTTTGGTATCAGAGACTTGGTGAGTCGGTCCTTTTGGTGGCCTACTTTGTCTCGTGACGTCAGGGAATTTGTGCAGTCCTGCGGGACTTGCTCTCGCTCCAAGCCTTGCTCTCGCTCTAGTGGTTTGTTAATGCCATTACCTGTGTCCAAGAGGCCATGGACCCATATCTCTATGGATTTTATTTCCGACCTCCCTGTTTCTCAAAAATGACCGTTATCTGGGTAATCTGTGATAGGTTTTCCAAGATGATACATCTTGTGCCATTACCTAAGTTACCTTCCTCCTCCGAATTGGTGCCTTTGTTCCTTCAGCATGTGGATCAGTTACATGGCATTCCGGAGAACATTGTGTCTGACAGAGGAGTCCAGTTTGTTTCCAGATTTTGGAGGACATTTTGTTCTAAACTTGGTGTTCAATTATCTTTCTCCTCTGCTTTTCATCCCAGACCAATGGACAAACCGAGAGAACAAACCAGACCTTGGAGACTTATTTGAGATGTTTTGTGTCTGCTGATCAAGATGACTGGGTCTCTTTTTTGTCTTTGGCTGAGTTTGCTCTTAATAATAGGGCTAGCTCTGCCACCTTGATGTCTCCATTTTTCTGCAATTTGGGTTTCACCCTCGATTTTCTTCGGGACAGGCGGAGGCTTCTGTCTGTCCGGGTGTTGACTCTGTTGTGGAGCGAATGCAGCAGATTTGGGACCAGGTAGTGGAGAAGTTGTCTCTCTCTCTCAGGAGAAGGCCCAACGGTTTGCCAACCGGCATAGGACTGATGGTCCTCGGTTTAAAGTGGGGGACTTGGTTTGGTTGTCCTCAAGAAATATCCCTATCAGGGTTTCATCTCCAAAGTTTAAGCCTAGGTTCATTGGACCTTATAAGATCATGGAGATTCTTAATCCTGTTTCCTTCCGTTTGCTTCTTACAGGGACATTTAAGTTCCATAACGTGTTCCACAAGTCCTTATTGAAGAGGTTTGTCGAGCCAGTGGTTCCTATGGCTGCGCCTCCTGACCCTGTTTTGGTTGAGGGCAATCTGGAGTATGTGGTTGAGAAAATATTGGATTCTCATTTTTCTAGACAGAAACTCCAGTATTTGGTTAAGTGGAGAGGTTATGGTCAGGAGGACAATTCTTGGGTGTTTGCTTCGGACATCCATGCTAGGAGACTGATCCGTGCCTATCACCGAGCTCATCCTGATCGGCCTGGTTGCACAAGTGAGGGTTCTGTGACCCCTCCTCAAGGGGGGGTACTGTTATGAATGTGCTAGAGATGGTTTCTGTCAGAGGCTCCCTCTGGTATTTACAGACAGTACTGAGCCTTTCAGCGAGGATTGGCAATCTGGGATCGCTGACTGGTCTGATATAAGGGAGGTTCTCTCCCATGATGGTTGCCGGTGATCAATTGTTCTTGTCTCAATTGTGGTTCCTGGTTCATTTGGAAGTTTGCTGAGTCTTGCCTGCATCTTCTGCTATCAGATAAGATATTTTCTGCTTTTATTTTTGTGCTTGCTTTTTGCATTGTTCCCTGCACTTCTGTGGAGGTCAGCCAGGTCCCCTTCGGGGGCTTGTGCTCTTCTCAGTTTTTCTGAAGCCACTGTTATTTGTTCATTTGCTTTTTCCTGTTTTTTCAGTGGCTGCGGCTTAGTTTTGTTACACCAGAGATCTGATTTTGGGTGGTAGAGATCGTGTGATCTCAGGTGTTTTTGCAATCAGAAGAGTTGTTTTTTTTAGGGTTTTTTTTTGGATTGCAGTGAGTATCCTTTCCTGTATTTTTCTGTCTAGACAGATTGGGCCCCAGCGTTTGCTCATTCTATTTTCTGTCTGTGTCCATGTTTCTTCTTGTCTAACCGCAATTACATGTTTGGGGGCTTCCTATTTTCTTTGGGGATCTGCTCCAGGGCAGATGGCTTTCATCTTTCTGCCTTTAGGTGTAGTTATCTCTCAGGCTGTGACAAGGCGTCTAGGATCAACGTAGGAACGCTCCACGGCTACCTCTAGTTGTGTGGTTAGTTCTGGGTACTGCAATCCAAAAGGTTCCAGCCTCTCTGGTGTATTGCCGTTTTTGCTTATTCTCCTCAGTTACCATAACACAACACTTGACGGACCTCACCAAGCGGAATCTACCCCATGCAGTCAACTGGACAGATGGCTGTGAGGCAGCATTCCGAGCTCTGAAAACAGCCCTATGCAGCTCTCCAGTGTTGAAAGCAGTCGACAGCAGTCAGCCATTCCTGGTACAGACCGACACCAGCGAGTTTGGCCTTGGAGCTGTACTCAGCCAGGTCGACTCGGAGAACTAAGAACACTCCGTGTTGTACCTGAGCCGGAAACCTCTGCCGAGGGAAGTGGCATACTCCACCATCGAGAAGGAGTGCCTGGCTATGGTCTGGGCACTACAACGTTTGCAGCCCTACCTGTACGGGTGCACCTTCACGTTGGTAACCGATCACAACTGTTATGTTTAGGTAGCTGAGGAGAAATAGCAAAAACAGTAATACACCAGAGAGGCTGGAACCTATTGGATTGCAGTAACCTGAACTAACCACACAACTAGAGGTAGCCGTGGAGCGTTCCTACGTTGATCCTAGACGCCTTGTCACAGCCTGAGAGATAACTACACCTAAAGGCAGAAAGATGAAAGCTATCTGCCCCGGAGCAGATCCCCAAAGAAAATAGGAAACCCCCAAACATGTAATGGCGGTTAGAAAAGAGGAAAGCGCGGACACAGACAGAAAATAGAATGAGCAAACGCTGGGGCCCAATCTGTCTAGACATAAAAGTACAGAAAAGAATTCTGACTGCAATCCAAAATAATCCTAAAAAAAACCAACACATCTGATTGCCAAAAAATCTGAGATCACACGATCTCATCCACCTAAATCAGATCTCTGGTATAACAAAACCAAGCCGCAGCCACTGAAAAAACAGGAAAAAGCTAATGAACAAATACCAGTGGCTACAGATAAACTGAGAGGAGCACAGGCCCCAGGAGGGGACCTGGCTGAACTCCAAAAGTGCAGAAAACTATGCAAAAAGCAAGCACAAAAAGAAAAGCAAAAATATCTTATCTGAAAGCAGCAGGTGCAGGCAAGACTCCAGCAAACTTCCAAATGAACCAGGAACCACAATTGAGACAAGAACAATTGATCACCGGCAACCATCATAGGAGGGAACCTCCCTTATATCAGTCCAGTCAGTGATCCCAGATTGCCATTCCTCGCTGGAAGGTTTAGTACTGTCAGTAACCACCAGAGGGAGCCTCTGCTCAGAAACCATCTCTAGCACATTCACAACACACACTCTGAGCTGGCTGCATACAGTGTCCGGAACCAACGGAAGGTTGCTACGCTGGAGCCTTGCCCTCCAGCAGTACGACTTTACCGTAGAGCACAAAAAGGACCACGAGCATGGAAATTCAGATGGGTTGTCCTGCCAGGGCAAACCCATTGAGGTGTGCCTGGACGCGTACAGACAGGTCCTACCTCCTCAGCGCACTCAAAAAGGGGGAGGTGTAACGATGATGTAAAATATGACGTAAGATGCCCGTGATTATCACATTGCGGAATCTTCTATTCACAGACTGGACTCTGCTATGTCAGTGTGCGGGCTCGACCCCCTTGTTCTCTTCCCAGCCTGCAAATTTCTGCTCACTGGCAGCCTGTTACCAGAGGCTGCAGCCACTCACCCCCGTGTCCCTCCCCCACAGCTCACACACGACCAGTGTAACCTGAATTACTAGTCACTATCTTCCAGCCTCCTACTAGCAGGGGTCTCTTTGTCTCCAACATGTGCAGCTTCTCTCATAGACAATAATGGGAATCTAATCATTTGGTCATAAAACGCTGCAAGTTTATGATAAAAATACAAAAGTTACAGTTCTGCGACGTGCTTCGACTAAGCTTCATAGCCTATGTTTTTCATGGTTCCAGCATCAACAGAACCAGAGAAATGGGTTTCCCCTGCACCGTGTGGAATAACTAGTTCGAGTTTGGTTGTGGATAAATGCCACCAACAAGCTGGAAAAGATGATACTATGTGCATTTTTATACGGGGTACCCACTGCAAGTTATGATTATGATAAGTTTTTTAGCCAGATTGTAACTGTGAGAGCAGGGGAAGGACTGTCACAAGCCAACCCCTTTAGTGATGTCACAAGCCCAGACTTATAAGTCTGCAACTGAGCGCGCCCAGTTAGTTGCTGCCTCGGAGCTGTTGCTACAAGACCTCATCCATGAATTATGATGTATGGCTCCACCCCCAGCATGGTTTTGCCTAAGATGATCTAAGCAATACGTGAGTTTATTTCTTTTCTTAACCCCTTTTTATTTGTAACTGCATTGTACATATTTTTAATTGTCTCACTTTGTAAAATATTTTTATACCTTGTAAACACTGCCTATCTTTTTGGAGTAAAATATAAAATTACTAGTTCGTCTCTATGCTCTTTAACGAATTTGCACGTGCTTGAAGTGAAATAAGCTACTAAATTGGGGTGGCATCTGCCCCACATTCTAGAACCAGAGGCTGGTGGCAGCGAGCGTGTGCTGGGTGTGGGGTATAGCTGGCAGTGACGGAGTGGGATTTATAAGCGTATTGCCTGGCTGCAGCTAGGAGTAGTTATAACTCCCTCACTGCAGCATGCCTAATAGCCAGTACACATCCAAGCAGGCCCGTCCAGCGACTAATTATCCTAGGTGCAGTTCCCTGACTGACCTGAGGGTAAGGGGGGCACCAGAGAGCTGCGAGTTCCAAAGCGGAACTGGAAAGTGGGATAAACATAAATGCCTGCAGTTCGTAACGTATTGGTGGCAGCAGAGGGATAACTAAAATAATCCCCCCTGCGGTAAAGTGTAAGGTCAATAGACTTATTTGCTGTGTTTTCATTACATTTGGTGTCAGCGGTGGGATCATAAATTGTGATTCCCCCGGGCCTCCGTCCATGTGCTGTTCATGACAATCCCTGTGTTCACAGCTGAGCTTGGTTAGCCACTCCTTTCCTCTTTATAATCTGGGCTTTGTTACAAATCCTTGTTAGAGCAAGCATTTGTTGTACAGCTAATGGTGTGAGAGGAGCACATGTGAGAAGGAGAGTTGCAGGAGCTATCTGTGACTGTTGCTTGGTTTGTATGTGTGGTAATTCCCTATCCTTCTCTATTTTGGCTTATTCCCCTGCCTCCACGCCCCGATGCATTCCTCTGTTATATGTGAGTGAATATTTTGTATGCCTGGAGTTTTCTGTTAACCCTTGCTTGTGTTACCTTGTTTGTCGGGTTGGTGCACTACGGTGCAGAGTAGTGTCCCTCTTCCCTGGGTGGGAGAAGAGAACAAAAGGAGGGCTAACTCAGGAGAAAAGGCAAGGGTGTAGACCCCGGCATCTTCACTCTCAGAAGTATCCCGGGAAGCAGGGCGAGCTAGGACGCCCCCTAGTGTTAGGGACAGGGAAGGAGTACAGCTGTGTCGTGACACATGTACTGTATAATGGCTGTGTCTGACCCTACAGGAACATGGTTTGATCATACCACATCTAGCCGAGGGGTGGGCTATACAGACAGGACAGCATGGGATAGCAGCTGATTATTTTTGTGAGGAAAAACATTTCACTGCCTGTGAAAGAATGAGCTGTTGTAGTGACCAGAAAAACCATTATTAATGTATGTTATACAGTACAGACCAAAAGTTTGGACACACCTTCTCATTCAACGATTTTTCTGTATTTTCATGACTGTTAAAATTGTAGAATCACGCTGAAGGCATCAAAACTATGAATTAACACATGTAGAATTAGACATTACACTTTACAAAAAAGTGTGAAACAACTGAAAATATGTCTTACATTCTAGGTTCTTCAAAGTAGCCACCTTACTTGATTACTGCTTTGCTCGCAGAAAAGGTGAACGGATGGACTCTACATGCCTGGTTCCCACTGTGAAGCATGGAGGAGGTGGTGTGATGATGTGGGGGTGCTTTGCTGGTGACATTGTTGGGGATTTATTCAAAACTGAAGGCATAGTGAAGTAGCATGGCTACCACAGCATCTCACAGCAGCATGCTATTCCATCCGGTTTGCGTTTAGTTGGACCATCATTTATTTTTCAACAGGACAATGACCCCAAACACACCTCCAGGCTGTGTAAGGGCTATTTGACCAAGAAGGAGAGTGCTGGGGTGCTACGCCAGATGACCTGGCCTCCACAGTCACTAGATCGGAACCCAATCAAGATGGTATGGGGTGAGCTGGACCGCTCACCGCTTCAATTTTGAATAATCCTCAACAGTGTCACCAGCAAAGCACCCCCACACCATCACACACCTCCTCCATGCTTCACGGTGGGAACTAGGCATGTAGAGTCCATCCGTTCACCTTTTCTGCGTGCAAAGCAGTAATCAAAGCAAAAGGTGGCTACTTTGAAGAACCTAGAATATAAGACATATTTTCAGTTGTTTCACACTTTTTTGTAAAGTGTAATGTATAATTCCACATGTGTTAATTCATAGTTTTGATGCCTTCAGTGTGATTCTACAATTTTCACAGTCATGAAAATACAGAAAAATCGTTGAATGAGAAGGTGTGTCCAAACTTTTGGTCTGTACTGTATGTTATATGGTAAGTGTGCTCTATTCCTTACATGATTACAATTGTGATACCGGCTCCTTGTTTTGCCTTGGGAGGAGGTAAATTATTTAATATTATGCTGCCCTCTCCTGCCTTGTTTTGGTATTACAATTTGTAGTACTTTGCTGCCCTCTGCTGCCTTAGTTAGGCATTGCAACTTGTTTTTCTGATTTGAAACAAGTGGCAGTTGGAGGTGGCGTGAGACTAAAAACGGCGAGTTACGAGCGGTTCCCGTGGTGAGAGGATGTAGGAAATTGGGGCTCCTCGTTTTGGACCATCGGGGAATATAAATAGCACCCAATTCAGAGTGCCCTGCGTTTTCCAGCGACAGAGTGCTGAGACTGCAGAACTACATAGCAGATTTCCCGGATACTCTGATCAAATTAAGGTCTGTTGATCCTTCCCCTACCCGCAGCACCGTTAGTCTAATGAAATTTACTGCCATCCTCCCAAGGCCGGGACCGAGAAAAGGTTTTGATAGTCGCAGTGAGTAAGAAAAAGTATATCTACTACCCATGACTGTTATGTTAGAAAATATAAGAAATGTTACCAATCTTCATTAAAGTTCAGCTTTCAAGTTTGCACAGAACCCTCGGTGCATGATTCTTTTGTCCGCGGCCTCACACCTTGCGGGCATCAACATCACTCACAGTCTCATATATCAGTCATCTCCCCCCTTTTATAATTGCCACCTAACCTAGGGATTGTTAGAGCCATCGGAGTCACCGTGACTGAACCATCCCCCGAGATACTGGGCTCTGCATCTCACAAGGCGGTGCGACAATTGAAAATTATGGCGTCACGAACAGGATGATCCTTCTGTGCCTACATGTACTGTACCTGATTACTAAGCCTGTTTTAACAGAGTTTACTATTCTAAAAGTGAAACTCACAATGGCAGACGAAAATGAATATGAGCCGCTTAGTAACAGCCCCAATTCTTCTGATAAAGCCTCCACTGCATTTATGCCTCTCACCATGCCATATTATTTGGGAGCTCCCTGGATGCAAGATTATAATGGAGAAACTAACACATTACGAGACTTTAGAGAAGAAATGACTGCTTTGTTTTGCCTGTACCCCATGACCAATGATCAAAAAGTGGAAATCCTGAGTGGTCAACTCCAATGTGCAGCTTTGAGAGAAATCAAGTCCTGGCCCAAAGTTCAGAAAAAGACTGTAGAACAAATTTTGGAGCGCTTAGAAAGCATATTTGAGGTCCGCTCAGCATCAGAATTAAAAATGCGTTTTTTTGGAAAAAAACAAGACGGTAATGAGTCACTAAGAGATTATGCTTTATCCTTGCAAGAAGCTTGGCGAGCCACGTGGAACCCCAGGAGGCCAGATTTACAGATGAAGTCCTGAAAGAGCAGTTTATTGAAGGAGCTGCCACGGAAACCCTACGCAGTCAACTAAAAATGTTAGCGCTCCAGCATGCAGATAGCTCCTTCCAGGAATTCAAAGAACTTGCTATTCGGATTTTAGGGAGAGAATTTCGCCAAGAGGCTAAAAACCTGAACTATCTACTTTTGCTAGTGATACAGCAGTTCAATCGTTGCATAATTTTCCAAAAAGTAATGTCCTGCTGTCGCAAGCCGCCCAAACGCAGACTCCAAATACTAATGCTATGATAGAATTACAGAAACAGATAGTGGAGTTAGCTAGTGGACTAGCCGAGGTCTGCAAGAAATTAGAAAAGCTAGAGAGCCCGCTACTAGAAGCTACGCCCAGAACACAAATGGAATTCCCTGCTGACCGCACTAGCCAGGAATATCAAACCCCATCCGGAAGAAGATCCACCAACCATTTTGACAAGCAGGGTAGGCCAATCTGCAGATATTGTCATCGAGCTGGACATTTGGAACGTCAATGTTGGCGTTTAAAAGAGCAACCCCCGAGGCAGAGGACCGCCCCTCGGGAGGACAGACGGTAGGTCCCGAAAATGTTACTTGGTTCTCCAGATATGTTGGACCTCGTCCGGAAGTGACCATTTGCATCAATGAAGTTCCATTTACTACAATGTTAGACACTGGTTCCCAGGTCACCACCATAACCAAAGACACCTTTGAAAGACATTGGGACCCTAACCTACTTATGCAACCTCCAGATCAGTGGTTAGATGTCATAGCCACCAATGGACAGTCTGTACCTATAACAGGATATTGGGAACCCACCATTTGTGCAGGAGAAACTCAACTTCCACAACAGCGAGTTCTGGTTGTAAATGTCTCAGAAAAGCCATAGGAAAGATGTGTATCTTCGTACCGTGTTAGCCAGTAGATAGAAAAATATTTAGACTTGAGAGTCCTCAGTGGTTGATACCTTTTAATGGCTAACTGAAAAGATGGTAACAAATTGCAAGCTTTCGAGACTACTCAGGTCTCTTCATCAGGCATAGACTAATACAACATCTGAAGAATCACATATTTATACACAAAATAGCACAGAAAAAATGCAATAGGTAGGACAAGTGACATGAAGCAGAACTGTCATTATGGCAGAGGGATTAACATAAATATGACTAGTTCATAGATAAGGAGTGAAGGTTTTATTACCCTCTGATTGGGGTCTGGTATTGTGTTGTGATGACCCTAAAAGGTCAGGGAGGCAGATTCCTTAATTGTTGTAGAACGACATAAAACTCTGGGATATATTCATCCCAGCACTAAGAGTGTCAAAGGTCATCATAAGTTTATATTCCCAGACTTTTCTATCCTTCTCAGATTTGAAGTTAGATTTTAATACAAGTAATTCCATATCTGTCATGCTATGACCGGGCATACAAAAGTGTTTGGCCACAGGTAAATCCATTCTTTTTTCTCTTATCGTGTGGCGATGAGAATTCATCCTTGTTCTCAGTTTTTGCCCGGTCTCCCCCACATACAGACCCCCAGTTGGACATTTAGTACATATAATTAGGTACACCACATTAGATGTGATGCAGCTGAAAGTACCTGGTATCTTGTAGTCCTGATGGGAGTTGGGGATCTTTATCCTGTCCGTGGGAAGTAAAATGGCTCCACAGTATGCAAATCTTTTCATGGCCAAGCTTGAAAGCGAATTTTTGTCCTCCTGCCCCATCAGGCCTCGGGCCTACTACCGCTACATTGATGACATTTTAATCATCTGGACGGAGTCTGAACAACAGCTAAAGACGTTCCATGAACAGTTCAATCAATTTCATCCCACCATCAACTTAACACTTAACTACTCCAGCACTGAAATTAACTTTTTAGACACCACCATTAAGCTAAAGAACAATGAAATAGAGACATCCCTGTATCAGAAGCCAATCGACCGTCCAACATATCTTAAATGGGACAGTTTCCATCCTAAACACATAAAAAACTCTATTGTCTACAGCCAAGCCATCAGATACAACCGTATATGTTCCAACCCCATGGATAGAGATGAACACCTTGGTCGCCTCAGAAAGACTTTTTTGAACCAGGGCTACCATCCAAGAACAATTGAAAACCAAATTACAAGAGCCACCAGAATATCAAGGAATCACCTGCTACATTACAAAGCTAAAGAAGAAAATAACCGGGTGCCTCTAGTGGTCACCTACAATCCAAGTCTGGAGATGCTAAGGGGAGCTGCACGGAAACTACAACCTTTACTACAAAAAGATGCCCGATTACAATCCATATTTCCAGACCCCCCACTACTATGTTTTAGGCAGCCCCCAAATCTAAGAAGCATCATTGTCAGAAGCTCCCTGTCCTCCCCAACAGCTGCAGGAACCTTTCCTTGCAGACAAAAGAAATGCAAGACCTGTACATCTATAATGACCACGGACAGGATAAAGATCCCCAACTCCCATCAGGACTACAAGATACCAGGTACTTTCAGCTGCATCACATCTAATGTGGTGTACCTAATTATATGTACTAAATGTCCAACTGGGGGTCTGTATGTGGGGGAGACCGGGCAAAAACTGAGAACAAGGATGAATTCTCATCGCCACACGATAAGAGAAAAAAGAATGGATTTACCTGTGGCCAAACACTTTTGTATGCCCGGTCATAGCATGACAGATATGGAATTACTTGTATTAAAATCTAACTTCAAATCTGAGAAGGATAGAAAAGTCTGGGAATATAAACTTATGATGACCTTTGACACTCTTAGTGCTGGGATGAATATATCCCAGAGTTTTATGTCGTTCTACAACAATTAAGGAATCTGCCTCCCTGACCTTTTAGGGTCATCACAACACAATACCAGACCCCAATCAGAGGGTAATAAAACCTTCACTCCTTATCTATGAACTAGTCATATTTATGTTAATCCCTCTGCCATAATGACAGTTCTGCTTCATGTCACTTGTCCTACCTATTGCATTTTTTCTGTGCTATTTTGTGTATAAATATGTGATTCTTCAGATGTTGTATTAGTCTATGCCTGATGAAGAGACCTGAGTAGTCTCGAAAGCTTGCAATTTGTTACCATCTTTTCAGTTAGCCATTAAAAGGTATCAACCACTGAGGACTCTCAAGTCTAAATATTTTTCAGAAAAGCCAGACATCTCTCTGTAATTCTAGGCATGAAGGTACTGCGCAACTGCTATGGAGAAATGTTAGATGCTCTTCGCAAATCAGTACCCACTGCTTCACAAGAAGAGCAAAGAGCCTTGCAGAGAACTATCAAAGTGTTGTCAGCGCAGCAGCAGTTCAGTAATCCTCGAGGTGAGATCTGCCGTGCCCACATCTGTGATGTACGTCCTGTCATTTTGCAACCCAATGCTGAAACTATACTGTGGTGTCGTGCCCGACCAGGGATCCAAAGACAAGACTATCAGGCCCTAGTACAATCCCTACCCATGGCAGAGCATCCTACGCTTACGACCACAAGGAGTCTTGTTACGGTATCTGCAGGAAGGGTACCAATTCGTCTGTTAAACCTAGGTGACACTGCAGTGGAACTGAAAAGGTACTATCCTGTAGCTAAATTATCCATAATTTCCTACCAAGATGTAGTAAGTTCAACTAAAATAAAAGCCCAACAAGTGACTCAAGTAGTAGAGGAGGACAATGTAGCTTCAGAAGCCCCGTGGTGGTCTGACATACATGTGGGAGAGGTAATCACCCCATCTAAACAAATTGAAGAAGTACTGAAGCTTGCTCGAGACTTCCATCAAGCCTTTAGCAAACATCCTATGGATTATGGTAAAGCGCGGGAGATATAGCATACAATCCCCACTGGTTCTCATCCTCCCATTAAAGAGCGGTACCGACCCATTCCACCGGCCATGTATCAGCCTGTCAAAAAAATGATGCAAGAAATGAAAGATGCTGGTGTAATTCGTTAAAGTCACAGCCCCTGGGCTGCACCTTTAGTTTTGGTGAAGAAAAAAGATGGCAGTATCCGATTCTGCATGGACTACCGCAAGATAAACAGTATAACTCATAAAGACACATATCCATTACTATCGAAGAGTCACTAACAGCTCTGGGGTCTCCTGCATATTTCTCCACCTTAGATTTAACAAGTGGGTACTGGCAAGTGCCTATGTCGGAGGAAGATCGTGAGAAAACAGCGTTTACCTCCCCAATGGGCCTCTTTGAATTCAATGACAAGCCTTTCGGTCTCTGCAATGCCCCAGGAACTTTTCAAAGGCTAATGGAACGTTGCTTAGGCCACAAAAACTTTGAGACTGTTTTGCTTTATCTAGATGATGTCATAGTCTACTCAAAATCTTATGAGGACCACTTACAGCACCTGCCAGAAGTTCCCCAGATTCTCATCAAACACGGCCTCAAAAGTAAAACCTTTGAAGTGTCACTTATTACAGACCCAAGTACGCTACCTAGGACACGTTGTGAGTGCTGAAGGAGTGAGACCTGATCCGGACAAGATCGCTGTGGTCACAAATTGGCCCACACCTACTACCTTGAAGGAAGTCCAGAGTTTCTTAGGATTTAGGGGCTACTACAGACGCTTTATACCTAACTATGCCCAAATCGCTGCACCATTGCAAGAACTTTTTCGTGGTCACCCAAAAGAGGAAGAAAAAAAATCTAAGAAAAAGCTTACCAATCCACCTATTCTAGCTTACCCGGAATACAACCAGCCTTTCCGTCTTTACACTGACGCCAGTCTAAAGGTGCTAGGAACAGTCCTAAGCCAGAAGCAAGATGGAAAAGAGCGAGTAATCGCTTTTGCTAGCAGATCTCTTAAAGCAGTGGAACAGAACTATCAAAATTACAGTTCTTTTAAACTAGAGTTTCTCGCTCTCGTGTGGGCCGTTACGGAGCGTTTCAAGGACTATCTATCTGCCTCTCCATTTATCGTTTACACTGATATCAATCCTCTTGTTCATTTAAGCACAGCTAGATTGTGAGCTTTAGAGCAGAGATGGGACTCCAGACTAGCTAACTACGATTTTATCATCAAGTATCGTGCTGGGAAGTCCAATGAAAATGCCGATGCCTTGTCCCGATTACCAACCTCTTCAGATCCCCTGCCAGATGAAGATCACTGGGAAGAAGTGGAGATGCCGATTTGCTAAACAAAATGTGGCCAGTGCCCTTGGCAGGAGACTTCTGCCTCCCAGTCTCAGGAAGCCAGTCTAGACCCTCCGCTAGAGGAAACTAGATGGATACAAGTGCAGACTGAAAGTAGAGTGATTGCAGAAATTTCGGAATTCCTAATCACGGGAAAACCTCCCGGGAGAATTCGCAGAGGCGATGCTGACCCTGAATTACTTCGTCTGTGGAGACAGCAAAAATGGTTCTTTGTGAAGAAAGGGTTGCTGTATCGCAGTAGCGTGGATCCCATCACCGGTAGTCGTCTCCATCAAATTGTGATCCCAAGGAGAGATGTAGACATGGTCCTCACTGCCTATCATCATCAGTCTGGTCACTTTGGAGTGCAAAAGACAGAAGTCACAGTCCGTAGGCGATTCTATTGGATTGGCATGAGGGAGACATGGAAAAATGGTGCCAGGAATGTCACACGTGTGTGACTAGGAAAACTGTGAAAGCTGATCAGAAAGCACCACTGCATCCGATTGTGAGTCGACATTCATTAGAAATGGTAGCTATTGATCATCTGAAGGTAGAGCCCAGCAGGACAGGCCATAGCTATTTCTTAACCATCATCGATCACTTCACTGTTATGAATGTGCTAGAGATGGTTTCTGAGCAGAGGCTCCCTCTGGTGGTTACAGACAGTACTGAACCTTTCAGCGAGGAATGGCAATCTGGGATCACTGACTGGTCTGATATAAGGGAGGTTCCTTCCCATGATGGTTGCCAGTGATCAATTGTTCTTGTCTCAAATGTGGTTCCTGGTTCATTTGGAAATTTGCTGAGTCTCGCCTGCATCTTCTGCTTTCAGATAAGATATTTTCTGCTTTTATTTTTGTGCTTGCTTTTTGCATTGTTCCCTGCACTTCTGTGGAGGTCAGCCGGGTCCCCTCCGGGGGCTTGTGCTCCTCTCAGTTTATCTGAAGCCACTGTTATTTGTTCATTTGCTTTTTCCTGTTTTTTCAGTGGCTGCGGCTTAGTTTTCTTACACCAGAGATCTGATTTAGGTGGTAGAGATCGTGTGATCTCAGGTGTTTTTGCAATCAGAGGAGTTGGTATTTTTTTTGGGGATTTTTTTGGATTGCAGTGAGTATCCTTTCCTGTACTTTTTGGGCCCCAGCGTTTGCTCATTCTATTTTCTGTCTGTGTCCGTGCTTCTTCTTGTCTAACCGCCATTACATGTTTGGGGGCTTCCTATTTTCTTTGGGGATCTGCTCCGGGGCAGATAGCTTTCATCTTTCTGCCTTTAGGTGTAGCTATCTCTCAGGCTGTGACGAGGCGTCTAGGATCAACGTAGGAACGCTCCACGGCTACCTCTAGTTGTGTGGTTAGTTCAGGTTACTGCAATCCAATAGGTTCCAGCCTCTCTGGTATATTGCCGTTTTTGCTTATTCTCCTCAGCTACCAAAACACAACAGTATCAATGGCACAAACTGAAAATTATATGGTACTCACAGAAGGGAAAAATAGTGTGGAAAGAAAAAAAAAAAAGTTGTCAGAGTTGTCAGAGATTTTTTTTTTCCTGTTTGTTTTCCCTCTTTCTCTTTGGGTGCTGAGGAGGATTTTTTTTTTCTCTCAATGGAGCTTGCACAGTTGTCTGACCGTGTGGATCAGCTTGCCACTGAGGTTCGGAGAATTGCTACCTATCTTGCTAGGTTGCCGGTTGTGGAACCTAGGATTCCCATGCCAGATTTGTTTTTGGGGGATCGGCTAAATTTCTGAATTTCAAAAATAACTGTAAGTTGTTTTTTGCCTTAAAGCCTAAGTCCTCAGGGAACGCAGCACAGCAGGTTCAAATTGTCATCTCTCTCCTGCGCGGCGACCCTCAGGATTGGGCTTTTTCCCTGACACCTGGGGATCCTGTTCTGAATGATATTGATGTATTTTTTCTGGCTCTGGGGTTATTGTACGATGAACCTAATGTCACTGATCAAGCTGAAAAAACCTTGTTGGCATTAAATCAGGGTCTTGAAGACGCTGAGTTGTACTGTCAGAAATTCCGAAAGTGGGCAGTCCTGACCAAATGGAATGATGATGCTTTGGCAGCCCTTTTTCGGAAGGGGCTGTCAGAGAATGTAAAGGATGTTATGGTGGGATTCCCTGCTCCCTCTGGTCTCAATGATTCTATGTCATTGGCTATTCAAATTGACAGACGTTTGCGTGAGCGCAGAGGTATGCGTGAGATAGTGTTGCCTTGTGAGCCAGCTTCTGAGCCCATGCAGTGTGATAGAGTGACTTCTGGGGCACAGCGTCATGAGTTTCGAAAACGTATTGGGTTATGTTTCTACTGTGGTGACGCCTCTCATGCTATTTCATATAAAGAGAAAGACTAAGCACTCATCTTATGACGTAGGAGAAAATATTTAATGGTAGTATATCCAAAAGAAAACGTTTCGGTCACAGGGACCTTCGTCAGTAACTACATAAATAAAACAACATGTTAAACATTGTAGGTAAAGATCATAACAGGTATATGAAACGTATATAAAACATGTAGATCAACATAAATAAAATAAGATAAATAACTAAACATTCAGGGTCAGTGAGATTGAGAGTCAGTGCAGTGAGTCCCTGTATAGTATCACATGCCAATACCAAACAGGTATCTAGGTGAAAGAGAAATAAAGAGCAAATGGTGTGTCATACCTTCGCTATATCTAAGTAAGAGAGAAAGGAACTACCGCAGTAATGCACACTACTCAGATAATGGAAAGTAGAAAAACAGTCAATTTTATTGGTATACAAAGAGTAAAGTAAAACACAAGTAAAATCAGAGTGACTCTGGTCCCAAACGCCCGTCCCTAACCATGATCAAGGTATATAATGAATAATGTCTCAAAAATAACAAAAACATGAAAAATAACTGGAAAAACATATGATCATAAAATAAACATTTGGAAATATGTAATGGTCCACCTATGATGAGAGAACCTGTATGGATAGCAGAAAAAATATTAATGATACAAAAAATATATCAAATAATTATAAGCAAGCCCAAATAAGGGGTAAAATAGTCCCCCACCTGTGAACTAAAAAGATGGCTCCAAATCAATAATTGTGAAGAGAAACAAAAGCCATGAAAAAATCACTAGCACATGATATAAACCAGAACAAACCTCATGATAAAGGCATGAGAGAGCAAACGGGCAGTCAGGACCAGAGGACACCAAGGTCCCACGCGTTACGCCGCAGCCTTCGCTATATAACCTGATAACAGACTCCTTATGAAGTGCCCATAGGTCAGATAACCTAAGAGAATAGTGTCAGATGGAATGAGCAATCTGACAGTATTTTAAACCATCGGTGTTATTTTATCACAATCTAAATACTCACATTTAGCAAGTGTAGCAGTGATTTAATCAAGCTGTGGGAATATTATAAAGTGATAATATTATAAAGTGATAAGAATCACTAAATAGGACTGTGGTTAGAAGGTAACGAAAGAACACAGATATATACTTTATTTAACCAGTGGTGGGCCAGTATGCCTCTAAAGTGCGGTATCCACCGCTACTGTGGTTAGTACTAAACAAAAGAACGATGGGCACATGAAAAAAGGAGAGAAATATCCTGTTAGCCAGAGTTGCCATGTATATACTGACGTATATTAAATAAACACTGGTGTACATTTTATATCTTCTGGTCACAATATTGCCCAACTAAAATTCCAAGTGATTGAGCAGGTCTTACCATCTAGGAGGGGGGGTAATAGGATTCTTCACCTCAGGAAACGTGAGGCGTTTTGGATCCACACCTTGGACACCTTGAGCCCAAAAGGCTTAAATAGGGAATATGAACTTTCGGCTTTCCTATAATGATTTAGTTTTTTGATAATTTTAGGTATTGCATTTACTTAATAATATATTGCGGTTTATGGTACAATGTTTAACATGTTGTTTTATTTATGTAGTTACTGACGAAGGTCCCTGTGACCGAAACGTTTTCTTTTGGATATACTATCATTAAATATTTTCTCCTACGTCATAAGATGAGTGCTTAGTCTTTCTCTTTATATTATTTCGGTGTGGGAACCTAGACTTATAGCACCTTCACTTTATTAGCTGTGCTCACGATCCTTCTCTCATGCTATTTCAGTCTGCCCTAAGCGGGGAAGATGTTTTGCATGCTCAGTTGTCTTGGGTAGTGTTCAGACTAAATTTCTGTTGACTGTTACCCTGATTTGCTCCCTGTACCACATTTTCTGCTCAGGCTTTTGTTGATTCAGGAGCAGCTATTAACCTGATACATTTTGACTTTGCCAAACGTTGTGGGTTTCCCATGATACCCCTGCGGAAGTCTATTCCCCTACTGGGCATTGATTCTACCCCTTTGGTGGAGAATAAACCCCAGTTTTCTACTCAGGTGATAATGAGGGTTGAACCAGATCATCAGGAGAGTTGCAAATGTCTGGTGATGTATAATCTGCATGACATTATTGTACTGGGTTTCCCTTGGTTACAGTCTCATAATCCTGTTTTGGATTGGAAATCTGTGTCTGTGAGCAGTTGGAGCTGCCAATGTGTTAATGCCGACACTCCTGTTTTTTCTGCCTCTCACCAGTCTCAGGATGTTCCTGACTTTTTGACTGATTTTTTGGATGTATTTAGTGAAAGTAAATCTGCATCCTTGCCCCCTCACAGGAGCTATGATTGCGCTATTGAATTAGTGCCTGGTGGTAAATTTCCTAAAGGTCGCCTTTTTAACTTGTCTGTACCTGAACACGATGCTATGTGATCTTATATCAAGGAGTCATTAGAGAAGGGTCATATCAGACCATCCTCTTCACCCTTGGGTGCCGGTTTTTTCTTTGTGGCCAAAAAGGATGGTTCATTAAGGCCGTGTATTGATTATCGTCTCTTGAACAATATCACTGTGAAATATCATTGTCCGTTACCCTTGATTTCTGACCTGTTTTCCAGGGTGAAAAGTTCTAGTTGGTTTACCAAGCTTGACCTCAGGGGGGCGTATAACCTTATTCGCATTAAGCACGGGGATGAATGGAAGACGGCGTTTAATACCCCAGAGGGGCATTTTGAGTACCTAGTGATGCCCTTTGGGCTCACTAATGCTCCTTCTGTCTTCCAATCCTTCATGAATGATATTTTCAGGGATTTTGTGGATAAATTTCTGATTGTTTATTTGGATGATATCTTGATTTTTTCCAATGACTGGGACTCTCATGTGAAACATGTTCGGACTGTGTTCCAGATTTTGAGAGAGAATACACTGTATGTGAAGGGATCAAAGTGTCTTTTTGGCGTACAGAAGGTCTCATTTCTGGGATTCATTTTGTCTCCGCCTATTATTGAAATGGACCCGATCAAGGTTCAGGCCATCTGTGATTGGGTCCAACCTACTTCATTAAAGGCTCTTCAGAGATTTTTGGGTTTTGCCAATTTTTATCGTAAATTTATTGGTAATTTCTCCGGTATTGTTAAACTATTGACTGATTTAACCAAAAAGGGTTCTGATGTGGTGAATTGGCCTCCTGAGGCAGTCTCTGCATTTCAGGAACTTAAGCAGAGATTCACTTCTGCTCCTGTTCTACGGCAGTCTGATGTTTCTCTGCCATTTCAGGTGGAGGTGGATGCCTCTGAAATTGGGGCAGGTGCCGTTTTGTCCCAAAGAGATCCAGAGACCTCTAAAAGTAACCCTTGTGCCTTTTTCTCTCGAAAATTTTCTCCTACTGAACGTAATTATGACGTGGGTAATCTGGAGTTATTGCGCATGAAGTGGGACTTTGAAGAGTGGAGACATTGGCTGGAAGGAGCCAAACATCAGGTGGTGGTCCTCACGGACCATAAGAATCTGGTTTATCTCGAATCAGCCAAGCGACTTAATCCTAGACAGGCCAGGTGGGCCTTGTTTTTCACACATTTTAATTTTGTGGTTTCTTTTCTTCCTGGCACTAAGAATGTTAAGGCGGATGCCCTCTCGAGGAGTTTCTTTGCGGACTCTCCTGAGTTATCTGATCCTACTGTTATTTTGAAAGAGGGTGTAGTTCTTTCCGCCATCTCGCCCAATTTGAAACTGGCTCTGGAAGGGTGTCAGGAGGATAAACCTGAGCGCTGCCCTATTGGGAAATTGTTTGTCCCAGACCAGTGGAAGAAGAGTGTGATGTCTGAGATTCATTGTTCCGCGTTGGCTGGTCATCCCGGGATTTTTGGTATCAGAGACTTGGTGAGTCGGTCCTTTTGGTGGCCTACTTTGTCTCGTGACGTCAGGGAATTTGTGCAGTCCTGTGGGACTTTCTCTCGCTCCAAGCCTTGCTCTTGCTGTAGTGGTTTGTTAATGCCATTACCGGTGCCCAAGAGGCCATGGACCCATATCTCTATGGATTTTATTTCCGACCTCCCTGTTTCTCAGAGATTGACCGTTATCTGGGTAATCTGTGATAGGTTTTCCAAGATGATACATCTTGTGTCATTACCTAAGTTGCCTTCCTCCTCCGAATTGGTGCCTTTGTTCCTTCAGCACGTGGTTCGGTTACATGGCATTCCGGAGAACATTGTGTCTGACAGAGGAGTCCAGTTTGTTTCCAGATTTTGGAGGACATTTTGTTCTAAACTTGGTGTTCAATTATCTTTCTCCTCTGCTTTTCATCCTCAGACCAATGGACAAACCAAGAGAACAAACCAGACCTTGGAGACTTATTTGAGATGTTTTGTGTCTGCTGATCAAGATGACTGGGTCTCTTTTTTGCCTTTGGCTGAGTTTGCTCTTAATAATAGGGCTAGCTCTGCAACCTTGATGTCTCCATTTTTCTGCAATTCTGGGTTTCACCCTCGATTTTCTTCGGGACAGGCGGAGGCTTCTGTCTGTCCAGTTGTTGACTCTGTTGTGGAGCGAATGCAGCAGATTTGGGACCAGGTAGTGGAGAGGTTGTCTCTCTCTCAGGAGAAGGCCCAACGGTTTGCCAACCGGCATAGGACTGATGGTCCTCGGTTTAAAGTGGGGGACTTGGTTTGGTTGTCCTCAAGAAATATCACTTTGAGGGTTGCATCTCCAAAGTTTAAGCCTAGGTTCATTGGATCTTATAAGATCATGGAGATTCTTAATCCTGTTTCCTTCCGTTTGCTTCTTCCAGGGACATTTAAGATCCATAACGTGTTCCACAAGTCCTTATTGAAGAGGTTTGTCGAGCCAGTGGCTCCCATGGCTGCGCCTCCTGACCCTGTTTTGGTTGAGGGCAATCTGGAGTATGTGGTTGAGAAAATATTGGATTCTCATTTTTCTAGACAGAAACTCCAGTATTTGGTTAAGTGGAGAGGTTATGGTCAGGAGGACAATTCTTGGGTGTTTGCTTCGGACATCCATGCTAGGAGACTGATCCGTGCCTATCACCGAGCTCATCCTGATCGGCCTGGTTGCTCAAGTGAGGGTTCGGTGAGCCCTCCTCAAGGGGGGTACTGTTATGAATGTGCTAGAGATGGTTTCTGAGCAGAGGCTCCCTCTGGTGGTTACAGACAGTACTGAACCTTCCAGCGAGGAATGGCAATCTGGGATCTCTGACTAGACTGATATAAGGGAGGTTCCCTCCCATGATGGTTGCTGGTGATCAATTGTTCTTGTCTCAATTGTGGTTCCTGGTTCATTTGGAAGTTTGCTGAGTCTTGCCTGCATCTTCTGCTTTCAGATAAGATATTTTCTGCTTTTATTTTTGTGCTTGCTTTTTGCATAGTTCTCTCCACTTTTGTGGAGGTCAGCCGGGTCCCCTCCTGGGGCCTGTGCTCCTCTCAGTTTATGTTTAGCCTCTGTTATTTGTTCATTTGCTTTTTACTGTTTTTTCAGTGGCTGCAGCTTAGTTTTGTTAGACCAGAGATCTGATTTAGGTGGTGGAGATCGTGTAATCTCAGGTGTTTTTGCAATCAGAAGAGTTGGTAGTTTTTAGGGGTTTTTTTTTGATTGCAGTAAGAATCCTTTCCTGTACTTTTCTGTCTAGAGAGATTGGGCCCCAGCGTTTGCTCATTCTATGTTCTGTCTGTGTCCATGCTTCTTCTTGTCTAACCGCCATTACATATTTGGGGGCTTCCTTTTTTCTTTGGGGATCTGCTCCGGGGCAGATAGCTTTCCTCTTTCTGCCTTTAGGTGTAGTTATCTCTCAGGCTGTGACGAGGCGTCTAGGATCAACGTAGGAACGCTCCACGGCTACCTCTAGTTGTGTGGTTAGTTCAGGTTACTGCAATCCAATAGGTTCCAGCCTCTCTGGTGTATTGCCGTTTTTGCTTTTTCTCCTCAGCTACCTAAACACAACATACTGGTTTTCGTTCATTCTGCCTCCCAAAAATCGTAATAAAAAGTGATCAAAAAAGTAATGTGCCCAAAAATGGTACCAATAAAAATATCAACTTGTCCCACAAAATATTAGACCTCACATGACTCTGTGGGCCAAAATATGGAAAAATTATAGCTCTCAAAATGTGGTGATGCAAAAACTATTTTTTGCAATAAAAAGCATCTTTTAGCATGTGACAACTGACAATCATAAAAAAAGATATAAAAACACGCTATAAATATTAAATCAACCCCCACCTTTATCACCCCCTTAGGGAAAAATATAAAAATTTAAAAATATGTATTTATTTCCCTTTTCCCGTTAGGGTTAGGATTAGGGTTAGGGTTGGGATTAGGGTTAGGGTTAGGTTTGTGGTTAGGGTTATAGTTAAGGTTGGGATTAGGGTTAGGGGTGTGTTGGGGTTAGGGTTGGAGTTAGAACTGAGGGTTTCCACTGTTTAGGCACATCAGTGGCTCTCCAAACGTGACATTGCGTCTGATCTCAATTTCAGCCTATTCTGCGTTGAAAAAGTCAAACGGTGCTCATTCTCTTCCGAGCTCTGCCATGCACCCAAACAGTGGTTTACCCCTATATATGGGTATCAGCGTACTCAGGACAAATTGCCAATAACACTTATGGTCCAATTTCTTCTGTTACCCTTGAGAAAATAAAAAATTGGGGCGAAAATATCATTTTTGTGGAAAAAATATGATTTTTTATTTTTATGGCTCTACGTTATAAACTTCTGTAAAGCACTTGGGGGTTCAAAGTTCACCCCACACATCTAGATAAGTTCCTTGGGGGTCTAGTTTCCAAAATGGGGTCACTTGTGGGGTTTCCAGTCTTTAGGCACATCAGGGGCTCTCCAAACGCGACATGACGCCCCCAGACCATTACATCAAAGGCTGCATTCCAAAACTTCACTACTTCCCTTCCGAGCTCCAACGTGTGCCCATACAGTAGTTTTCTCCCACATATGGGGTATCCGCGTACTCAGGACAAATTGGACAACAATTATTAGTGTCGAATTTCTCCTGTTACCCTTGGGAAAATAAAAAATTGGGGACTAAAAGATCATGTTTGTGGAAAAAATATGATTTTTTTATTTTCACGCTCGGGCGTTATAAACTTTAGTGAAACACCTGGGGGTTCAAAGTTCTCACCACACATCTAGATAAGTTCCTTGGAATGTTTAGTTTCCAAAATGGGGTCATTTGTGGGGGTTTCCAATGTTCAGGCACATCAGTTGCTCTCCAAATGCGACATGGCGTCCGATCTCAATTCCAGCCAATTTTGCGCTGAAAAAGTCAAACGGCGCTCCTTCCCCTCCGAGCACTGCCGTGCGCCCAAACAGTGGTTCCCCCACATATGGGGTATCAGCGTACTCAGGAGAAATTGCACAACAACTTTTGTGGTCCAATTTCTCCTGTTACCCTTGGTAAAATAAAATAAAAATTGGATCTGAAGTAAATATTTTGTGCAAAAAAGTTAAATGTTCATTTTTTTAAACATTCCAAAAATTCCTGTGATGCACCTGAAAGGTTAATAAACTTCTTGAATGTAGTTTTGAGCGCCTTGAGGGGTGCAGTTTTTAGAATTGTGTCACTTTTTGGTATTTTCTATCATATAGACCCCTCAAAGTGACTTCAAATGTGATGTGGTCCCTAAAAAAAATGGTGTTGTAAAAATGAGAAATCACTGGTCAACTTTTAACCCTTATAACGTCCTAACAAAAAAAATGTTGTTTCCAAAATTGTGTTGATGTAAAGTATACATGTGGGAAATGTTATTTTGTAACTATTTTGTGTGACATATTCCTCTGTTTTAAAGGCATAAAAATTCAAAGAAATTTTACCACTAACATGAAGTACAATATGTCATGAGAAAACGATCGCAGAATCGCGAAGATCCGTTGAAGCGTTCCAGATTTATTACCTCATAAAGGGACAGCGGTCAGAATTGTAAAAATTGGCCCGGTCATTAAAGTGCAAACCACCCTTGGGGGTTAAGGGGTTAAAGGCACAGTACTCCCACAGGCAGCAGGTGCAGACTACAGTACACACAGTTGCTTAAAGGAACAGTACTCCCACAGGTATGGGTTGCAGAGTACACACAGCGGCTTTTAGCACAGTACTCCCACAGCGTCTTTTTTAGAGTGCGCAATCCGAATCTGTCCCTCACTCCAGCTGCAACCTATCACTACATTAATGAGAGCATAATGGCGGATCCAGCCTTTATATAGGTCGGGTCATGTGCTGCACCAACCAAGCCCAACCATGCCAATACTTGCTCCAGATATGCCCACAGACTGAAAGCTTTTTGAGTGGCAGCCATGATAAGACGATTCTCGTTGCTGCGAACATATTTAATGTGAATCCTCTCTTAGACTAAAGTCTACATTTCAGTAGGAAGGTAGAATCCTGCTGTAATTAAAAACGCCTGAGGCTAAGGGGTGGAATGCTCAGTCAGAGAGCCTATGTATACAAATATCAAATATCAATAATGCTACAGAAGGTACTATGCAGACTGTAAAAATAGTTACTCCTGATGATGGAAAGAGCATGATACAATAATGAGTAGAGGCTTATTGTAACAAAATATCAACTATTGTAGGAGAATTTTAGTGGGGTATTCACAGCGTCTATATTTGTGGTGTTTTTGCCATTCATAGGCAATGTTTTTCCATTTAGTGCATTGTTATAAATCTAATCCATATGTACAATGTAGATGATGGAGAAATTATGCCATACTTAAATGCAATAGGGAACAATCTGGCACTGCTGCAGGTTTATTGCTCAGATTATATATAACACCATTGTGTATACTACAACTTTTCTATCCGTCGGTGGGACCTCAGTGCCATTTCCTTATTTTTCTTTCATATGTAATTAATCAATGATGTTTCTATCATAATTATTATTGGCTTCAAAGCGATTGGGAATCTTGTTCTTGGTCTGTTGTGGATTTGAAACTTGAGCATAGAGATCTATGATGTTTCTTCTAGCCAAAATTATTAGGCAAGGTTGCCAACTGGCCAAAATTTCCTGGACAGTACATAAAAATAGAGCACTTTTTCTACATCTGTAAAATTCATTGATATGTTCATGTTTTTTTTGACTCCGGAGAAACTTGCACATAATAGTTTGACTTCAATATTCATTATTTGAAAGTTCACAGCAAGCGTTGCCAATGTGTTCATATTATATTATAACCTGTAAACAAATTTAGTTTAAGGGGAATCTATCATGTCCCCTGACTACCCACAAGCGCTGCTGTAGCTGTATGTGTGCAGATTTCTTTAATTTGATCATGTCTTTTATTTAACGCACTAATGTTGCAGACTTTGAAGAATGTAATTGTATTCATCAGCAACATATATGCAAATTAGACAGGACTAGTCCAGCAGATTGTCTCTTCCCTGGACTAGTCCTGTCTCAGATCTTCTAATCACACCTTGGTGAGTATGATTGACAGCCTTCATGCAATACTGGTTATGGTATCATTGTTATGCATACTGTCAATTATGCCCAGGGAAGCATCATTAGAAGATCCAAGGCATGACAAGTCTGGAGGAAAAGGACAAGTCTGGGGGGCCCACTGAACAACTCAAATGCAGCATCATTAGGAAGCTACAGAAAATACATGAACAGATTAAAGAAATCTGCATCCCAACCACTCTAGCCTGATTTGGGGGAAGTCATGGGATCTGACAGGCTCCCTTAAAAATCCTAATGATTTGTTATGTTTTTCCATTGTGTCCACAACAATGAATGAACCATGATATTAAGACAAATTATCCGGAAACAAAAATAAATAATCAAGTAGGCAACCTTGTTACCAGAGATTACTAGGGAGGGAATGAGGCAAGTCTGTTGTGAATAGGCTGGAAATGAGTTCTGAGCAGAAGCTCCCTCTGGTGGTTACAAATGGTACTGGACTGTCCAGTGAAGATTGTGAGGATTGGGAATCAGGTGTTACTGACTGGTCTTATATAAGGGAGTCGCCTTTCCATCAGGGTTGCCGGTGATCAATTGTTCTGGTCTCAATCCTTGATTCCTGTTTCCTTGGTAGCCTGCTGTGTCGTGTCTGAATCTCCTGCTAACAGATAAGACATTTTCTTCTTTTTGTTTTTGTGCTTGATTTTTGCATTTTGTCCTGCACTTCTGTGGGGGCCTTCAGGGTCCCTTCTGGGGGCTTTTGCCCTCTCAGTTCAGTTCAGCCACTGATGTTTGTACATTTGCTTTTTCCGGTTTTTTCAGTGGCTGCTGTTTTGTTTTTGGTTACACCAGAGAACTAATTTAGGTGGTAGAGGTCGTGTGATCTCAGGTGTTTTTGAAATTAGTAGAGTTGGTGCTTTTCAGGGTTTTTTGGGATTGCAGTAAGTGCCCTTCCTATCCTTTTCTATTTAGTAAGTTTGGGCCCCAACGTTTGCTCATACTATTTTCTGTCTGTGTCAGTATTTCTTCTTGTCTAACCGCCATTACATGTTTGGGGGCTTTCTATGTTCTTTGGGGATCTGCTCCGGGGCAGATAGCTTTCCTCTTTCTATCTTTAGGTGTAGTTAGTTTCTCAGGCTGTGACGAGGCGTCTAGGACCAACGTAGGAACGCTCCACGGCTGCCTCTAGTTGTGGTGGTTAGTCAGGGTACTTCAATCTCATAGTTTCCAACTGCTCTGGTGTATTTCCTTTTTTGCCCTGCTCTCCTCAGCTACCAAATCATAACAGTATCACCGGCCACCCTGATGGGAAGGCGACTCCCTTATATAAGACCAGTCAGTAACACCTGATTCCCAATCCTCACAATCTTCACTGGACAGTCCAGTACCGTTTGTAACCACCAGAGGGAGCTTCTGCTCAGAACTCATTTCCAGCCTATTCACAACAGTTACTGTTATTGAAATGGACCCGGTCAAAGTTCAGGCCATCTGTGATTGGGTCCAACCTACTTTATTAAAGGCTCTTCAAAGATTCTTGGGTTTTGCCAATTTTTATCGTAAATTTATTGGTAATTTCTCTGTTATTATTAAACCATTAACTGATTTGACCAAGAAGGGTTCTGATGTGGTGAATTGGCCTCCTGAGGCAGTCTCTGCATTTCAGGAACTTAAGCAGAGATTCACTTCTGCTCCTGTTCTACGGCAGCCTGATGTTTCTCTACCATTTCAGGTGGAGGTGGATGCCTCTGAAATTGGGGCAGGTGCCGTTTTGTCCCAAAGAGATCCAGAGACCTCTAAAAGTAACCCTTGTGCCTTTTTCTCTCGAAAAATTTCTCCACTGAACGTAATTATGATGTGGGTAATCGGGAGTTATTAGCCATGAAGTGGGCTTTTGAAGAGTGGAGACATTGGCTGGAGGGAGCCAAACATCAGGTGGTGGTCCTTACGGACCATAAGAATCTAGTTTATCTGGAATCTGCCAAGCGACTTAATCCTAGACAGGCCAGGTGGGCCTTGTTTTTCACACGTTTTAATTTTGTGGTTTCATTTCTTCCTGGCACTAAAAATGTTAAGGCGGATGCCCTCTCGAGGAGTTTCCTGGCGGACTCTCCTGAGTTATCTGATCCTTCTGTTATTTTGAAAGAGGGTGTAGTTCTTTCCGCCATCTCAGATGATACATCTTGTGCCATTACCTAAGTTGCCTTCCTCCTCTGAATTGGTGCCTTTGTTCCTTCAGCACGTGGTTCGTTTACACGGCATTCCTGAGAACATTGTGTCTGACAGAGGAGTCCAGTTTGTTTCCAGATTTTGGAGGACCTTTTGTTCTAAAATTGGTGTTCAATTGTCTTTTTCCTCAGCGTTTCATCCTCAGACCAATGGTCAAACTGAGAGAACAAACCAGACATTGGAGACTTATCTAAGATGCTTTGTGTCTGCTGATCAGGATGACTGGGTCTCTTTTTTGCTTTGACTGAGTTTGCTCTTAATAATAGGGCTAGCTCTGCCACTTTGATGTCTCCATTTTTCTGTAATTCTGGGTTTCACCCTCGATTTTCTTCAGGACAGACGGAGGCTTCTGTCTGTCCAGGTGTTGACTCTGTTGTGGAGCGTATGCAACAGATTTGGGACCAGGTAGTGGAGAGGTTGTCCCTCTCTCAGGAGAGGGTCCAGCGGTTTGCTAACCGGCATAGGACTGATGGTCCTCGGTTTAAAGTGGGGGATTTGGTCTGGTTGTCCTCAAGAAATATTCCTATGAGAGTGGCATCTCCTAAATTTAAGTCTAGGTTCATTGGACCTTATAAGATCATGGAGATTCTTAATCCTGTTTCTTTTCGTTTGCTTCTTCCAGGGACATTTAAGATCCATAACATGTTCCACAAGTCCTTGTTGAGGAGGTTTGTTGAGCCAGTGGTTCCTACTACTGTGCCTCCTGACCCTGTTTTGGTTGAGGGCAATCTGGAGTATGTGGTTGAGAAAATATTGAATTCTCGTTTTTCTAGGCGGAAACTCCAGTATTTGGTTAAATGGAGAGGTTATGGTCAGGAAGACAATTCTTGGGTGTTTGCTTCAGACATCCATGCTAGGAGACTCATCCGTGCTTATCATAGAACTCATCCTGACCGACCTGGTTGCTCAAATGAGGGTTCGGTGACCCCTCCTTAAGGGGGGGTACTGTTGTGAATAGGCTGGAAATGAGTTCTGAGCAGAAGCTCCCTCTGGTGGTTACAAACGGTACTGGACTGTCCAGTGAAGATTGTGAGGATTGGGAATCAGGTGTTACTGACTGGTCTTATATAAGGGAGTCGCCTTCCCATCAGGGTTGCCGGTGATCAATTGTTCTGGTCTCAATCCTTGATTCCTGTTTCCTTGGTAGCCTGCTGTGTTGTGTCTGAATCTCCTGCTAACAGATAAGACATTTTCTTCTTTTTGTTTTTGTGCTTGATTTTTGCATTTTGTCCTGCACTTCTGTGGGGGCCTTCAGGGTCCCTTCTGGGGGCTTTTGCCCTCTCAGTTCAGTTCAGCCACTGATGTTTGTACATTTGCTTTTTTCCGTTTTTTTCAGTGGCTGCTGTTTTGTTTTTGGTTACACCAGAGAACTAATTTAGGTGGTAGAGGTCGTGTGATCTCAGGTGTTTTTGAAATTAGTAGAGTTGGTGCTTTTCAGGGTTTTTTGGGATTGCAGTAAGTGCCCTTCCTATCCTTTTCTATTTAGTAAGTTTGGGCCCCAACGTTTGCTCATACTATTTTCTGTCTGTGTCAGTATTTCTTCTTGTCTAACCGCCATTACATGTTTGGGGGCTTTCTATGTTCTTTGGGGATCTGCTCCGGGGCAGATAGCTTTCCTCTTTCTATCTTTAGGTGTAGTTAGTTTCTCAGGCTGTGACGAGGCGTCTAGGACCAACGTAGGAACGCTCCGCGGCTGCCTCTAGTTGTGGTGGTTAGTCAGGGTACTGCAATCTCATAGTTTCCAACTGCTCTGGTGTATTTCCTTTTTTGCCTGCTCTCCTCAGCTACCAAATCATAACACAAGTCTAGTTCTCCCCTATTGATATATATGTTTAGAGGTCGTATACAGTTGGTTGCTTTGTGTTGTAAATTTTAAGTATCGAGAAGGAAACAGATTTTAGATGACAGAAGGCAATTATGACTTTTTTTGGAAGTGACTTGTTTATAATCGTGCCTTCCAATAGCATATTTTTTGGATTTGTTGTCTTTTTCATTGAATGGCTACCAGTGGCATTGCCTTGGTTTCCAAAACCCTTTAACTTCTTTGGTGTAGTGGATTTCTGTTATACATAACTACCTAACCCGGGCGCTTGTCATCTAGATCTTAATATATAAACAATCCAGATTTATTTTTTCAGTCATAATCACAATCCATAAGACAGTAAAAACCTGCAGTGTTAGACGAAGGGGTAACCAAAACCAATGGAAGGCTACACGGCCTGACTATTGATGTGAACATGAGTTAAGATAAACATACTGCATTTCTCTAGCAGGGGAGGGTTAATGCAGCAGTGCCCCTCCACATCTGCTCTGGGAGAAGGTTTTGGGGACGCGATGCTTTCCGAGCAAGGAAAGAGTTAAATAAATGCCCCTTAGTGCAGTAAACGATACAGCAAATGTGACTATGAGAAATATGGCATCGGAGCAATAGTCTGCAAGTGCCTACTAAACAGTGTTCAGCATCTTTCCCTCCTCCATCACTCCCTCCCTCCCCCTCCTGCTTCTTTTAGGCAGAGCTGGGGCACACGCTCTGGCCACTGTGCTTGACAAGGGGGAATCCAGAGACACATCAAGAGATAGCTGTGCATCCCCCATAATTGAAAGAGGAGAGTGTCCCCTCCCACAGGCCAGCAAAGGAAATTGTGAAGAAGAGAAGGGTAAAGAAGAAGGAATGTCGCAGAGGGCTGAAGCATCCAGCACTGTACAGCATCAGGACCAGAGAGGGAGAGATGAGGCCTGAGCTGTGTGTCTGCTCCTGTCTACCAGAGGAGAGAAAGAGGCACATTCTGAAGAAAGGGAACATCGACCCTTCCAACTCTGCATGGTGAGCAAGATGTCACATTGGCCATAGGAAGGTAGGACAGGAAGGAATGGGGAGAACCTGGAGGAATTAATGTGGAGAGGACAGGGATGCGGAGGGAGAGAAGGAGGTGAAATGACAACACATACTGTATACAGTACAGATGATGCAGGCAAGTATACATGACTAATGTT